>JAUPFP010000045.1:1200000-1568027 GCA_036925085.1 Brachycybe producta | reverse complement strand
GGCAAAAGAAATACTCTTCAAGGTCATTCAGTCATTTTGGGAAGAGAAAAAGTTAATTAAGTTAGTTTGTTAGGTTAGATTACGTTAGGTATTTTTAAATGACCTTGAGTGACCTTGGACGACTGAATATTAATTTGTTTTCAAATTTTTTTTAAATGACTTTGAAGTGACCTTGAGTGACCCTGAATGACCCTCAGTAAAGTTAGGTTAAGGATTATATTCAGTGCTTTTCAAGCTATCTAGAATCATTTTCTGCCATTTTTTGAAAATATGGAATATTTTCATTTTTTGACAATTGTTACTGTTTTGAATTTGTGTTTTTACGGTCATCCTGAGTTCATTTCAGAGCTTTACAGGGCCATCAGGAGAAAAAAAAAACAATTTCAAAATAGTAAAAATTGCCAAAAAAATGAAAAAATTGATGGACCATAGTTCCATCTTAAAAAAATGTTTCTAATTTCTGTAGCTGCTTTGCTTGTCACTTGGAAACAAGTTTTTGGTGGGGTGGGCCCAACCCCGAATATTGCGGACACAAGGGTTTCTAGTCAGTACATGTAAGTGCCTGGTTGTATGCTGTGTTTTGCACACAAGTTCATGACTAGAATTTGGAAACTAACAACGCGCATGAAAATAATACACCTGAAATCTCATTCACACATGTATTGTAGTTTGTGCTATTGCTGTTAGAGGTCTCTCTTTCATCAAATCCATAAAACTTGAAATTGTTTTCCATACGGCAGCAGTCAGTTGCAGCTGCAAAAACCGCAACAAGCAGCCGCTCATTTGCAACAGGCAGGCGGCACCAAGAGGACGTTTTTTTCAATGCGACACAATCTCTCCTTTTTTTTCGATGTATCACCTGTATATATGATTGTCGACAAAAACACAAAAGTATTATTTAAATACTGCACATATAAATTCAATTAACAGGAAAACAATCAAAACATTCATTGAAAAATAATCACAATGAAAAAACACTGTCAAAGTGATAAATGGTCATTGAAATTGACCGAAAAGTCATTAAGAGTGGACTTTTTCACGTTAGTTTACTTCAATAATTGAATTCCTTGGTCGGAACTGAGAAGAGTGAGGATGGCGTTAACACTAACCCTGAAAAAAGTGACTGGACTCAAGAGTCGAGGTGACAAATTGGCCCGGATCTCTTTTAGAGGTAAATGACAACGATTATTTTTGGGATAAGTGGAGGGCAAAACTAAAAAAAAAAATTATCAATGCAATTTTTTATTTATTGAGTTTGTTTTTCTTATTCATCAGAATGTCTTTTTTTTTATAAAATTTTAACGTTTATTAAAAACTGTAAATACTAGAAAAAACATTTGAAAGTCAATTTATGAACAAAAATCTTTCAAAATGAACGTTTTATAAAGTAGGTCATTTTATATTTAGCATAAAACTTTGGAAAAAAAAATACAAAAAAAAAAATGCAATAAAATCTTTACTTTGAAAGATACATTGATTTGATTTCTAATGAATCCATTTGCGCTTCTAGTTTCTAATAAACTTTAAATTTATTTTTAAAGAATTACTTTCGAATGAGTTGTATAAATGCAAATTAAATATTTTAAAATAAATTTTGATTATGTTATAAATTACAACATTATAAATTAGAATATGTTGAGAAAGAAAAAACAAAACAATGTTTTTTTTTGTTTTTATTCCATATGTTGCCCCTTGTATTTAGGCAAACACTGCAAGCAGACCAGACGATATTTTTTTTTAAATAACTCATAAGCCAAAACCACACAAGGACCAAAAAAATATATAAATGAATTAAAATGTATAACACGCAAGTACAGTATAATAATAAATGGACATTAGAAGTAACTTCTGAAATAGAAATTTCATAAATAATATAAATGGAAATGAGGGGGTGGGAGGGGAAACATGGGAGGGGAAACATGGGAGGGGAAACAAGGGAGGGGAAACAAGGGAGGGGAAACAAGGGAGGGGAAACAAGGGAGGGGAAACAAGGGAGGGGAAACAAGGGAGGGGAAACAAGGGAGGGGAAACAAGGGAGGGGAAACAAGGGAGAGAGAGAAAAAATAAGGGGTTAAAAAAAGAGAGAGGGTGCGGGAAAAACCGGAGAGAAGAGAGGGTGTAACCAAAAAAAAAAAAACCTACATATTCCCCATCATCATCATCATCATCATAAACAACAACAATTTGAATCAATGTAGAAAATGTGTTTGTTTTTTTCTTCTTCTGCAGGTGATTTAAAGAAAGAAAAAATTAGAAACAAAATAATAAACACAAAATATATGTGAAATGTTTTTCTTCTTCGCTTCTGATTTGCAACTAATTATTATTACATTAGTAGAGAGAGAGAGAGAAAAAAAATCTCATTAATATTTTATAATGTTGCCGAAAGCGACAACAAACATAAATTTTTACAAAATTTAACAATGACATCATCCTTTGTTAACTTATATGAAATAATCAATCAATCAAACTTCAAAAATTAGAAAAAATAAAAACTGTCAAGTCTGATAAAAAAAAACACAAGAAAATTAAGGGGGTTCAAGGATCTTTGTTTACTCTTTGTAAGAGAAACTAGAAAGTGTTTTAAAAACTAGAAGAACAGCTTAATCCACTTATGATGGCTGAATAGATAGCTTATTATTTTGATTCTTTTGGATGACGTTCATCACTGCTGTGGCTACATGTTCTATAAGAGTTCTCTCATTTTTCAAGCAAACGTTTTTCAGAAAAAAAAACATTAGAGAAGAAACATTTAGAAACTAGAATAGTTGGTGATAATGTTGAAAGTTTTTTCATGATTGATATCTTAAAAAAAATAAAACTATTGCACATGATAGTTTGAAAAAAAGGCGAAAATAGCGAAAATATTTTATAAGATGAAAAAACTTAACGTATTTTAGTTTTAATGTTCGAAGTTTTTGCGTCTAAATTTTCTAAAAACGTCTACGGAGTTTAGCATTAACAACTGCAGTTGGCGGCCATTCGAGGGAACAAAAATCTATCCATCCACCTTAATGGTATTTTCATGTTGACATCTTTTAAAATAAACTTTATTTGAGTTTGAAAATGACTCAACTTTAATTAAGCAGATGACCTTGTACACACACACACACACACATGAGTTAAATAAATTCAAATTAAACGTGTTTAGCTGAATTGTACGGAATCCAGTTAAGGACATGAACCAAATAAAAATTGACTTTATTATTAATATTTTAAATTGAAATACTAAATCAATATTTTAATGGCAATAGTTTCTATATTTTATATTTAAGTATTAACTCAATATTTTCAGATTATTAACTGAATAAATTGAACTCGACATATTGTTTGTTTGCCCTTCACAGGGCTCTGTAGAACACGTTTATTATTTAAATGCATTTAAATTATTAGGTGTGTACTAGGTACGAGTAGAAAATACTCTTTTTTTATTATTTGTGTCAATAAAAAGTTCATTCTGAAAAATATCAACATGAATATAATAATAATGACGGGTGATTCCAGCTCTTGTCATTCTAGATTCTTACAAACTTTCAATTTCACCTAAACACGCAGAATTACCAGAGTTTCATAAAACATTTTTTATAAATGTTGGAATTTGGTATTATTGTCGTAAAAACTGACACACAAAACTTCAAATTTCTCAGTAAACTCCTTTGTAAAATGTGGCTTACTGTTTTTTTTTTGTTATGTAGGCCTATATGTCACGCATATTGAAAATTGGATTTTGATAAGACATAAGTGGTTTATAGTTTTTGTTTCTTATTCTTTGGAATTTCTTCTGAAAAAAATACGATTGATTCGGTCGATCGTTTTCTTTTTTGGGCAATTTATTTATAGCAGTAAAAATGTACAAAATAGGCTACAACACAGCTCTTTGCATTTCGACTACTTTTTTTTTAAAGGTATCTCTTCTTTTCTGTTATCTTCGTAAAATGTTTGTTCGTTCAGCCTACTGTATGTACACACCTGTGTTTATTTCGATCTTTCTTGGAGATGCCCCCCCCCCTTCTTATACTGAACATTAAACAAACACTTTTGAGTTAAATTCATTGTCAAGGCAACTCACTTTCTTTAGAAAGAGAGACAAAAAAAAAAGCAATTCTTACGAAACTCAATTGTTTTAATTATGAATTTCATCCAATGATAATAGAAACAATTCAGTTTTCTTAAATGTCACTTGTATTTCAATTTTAAAACATCTCTTTACTCGCGAGATATAGTTCATAATTAAGGAGTAAACACGGTGTAGAAAGTTGGAAAGATCACCTGACGTGGTTTATTTTAAGGTGGTTTTAAAGTGTAAATGCCACACAAACTTCTGATTATTCTGTTTTTCAGGTGTAAAATGAAGCAAAACTAGAATGTGTTTTAGAAACTAGAAGGGTGACACAATGACAAATTGAAGACAAAAATTGAAACATTTAGTGTACTTAAAGTTGGGCAATTTTTAAACCGCGATTAAGTTTCTTAAAATAATATAATTCCCCTTCAAGGGTGACTAAGCTATCCTTCTAGTTTTTAAGAAACTTAAATTTGTTCTTAAGTGTTGCTCCTTAAATGCATAACAAAAGAGTTTTCAAAAATAAGCCGTTAATAAAATACCTTAAAGCAAAATTTATCTAGACACACAACAATGACTCCAGTTCAACCTTAAACCATTGTAAATGTTGAAGGGCTATTTGTAAAACAAACACAAATGAGTGTCGACGAGAAAATATGACACTAAATGTGACACAAATATACTGTACACGGGGCGAGTGACATCGATTAACGCAATTTGTGTCACAAATTCATTCTTCGTGAAGTAGCCCAACAATCAGCCTTCATTCAGTTTCATAATTTAAAAAAGTGATGACTAACTATAATGTCTATCAAAAAAAAAAAAAAAAAAAAAAAAACGACAGAATCATAATTAAAACAATAAATATTTCATTTTTACAACTGGTGAAAGGACAATTTTGACAAAACATAGCATCAACCTTTTTTTTTTACTAAGGCTTATTCTAGTTTCTAACAAACTTTGAATTTCTTTTTAAGATGGTTTATTAACAGCTCATTTTTGAACTCTAGTTATTTTGCAGTTTCCGAAGGGCTATACGTTAGGGAGAGCTTGAAAGTGCGTTAAAAACTAGAAAGGTGACTCAAGTTAGTAAATTACATTGAAGTTTTTTTTTCATTTTTAACCTGAAAGACAAACAGTTAGTTCTGGAGGCAATTTACACGTTAAAACACCTTGAAGTTGTTATAAAAACAACTGATTTTCGAAACCTCGTTGATTGTGCATTTTTTCTGAAGCAAAATTAATAAAAACTAGAATGCGTTTAAAAAACATTTTGTAACGAATTCAGTATTTATCTTATCGTTTGGACGCATCCTGTAAAAGTAGTTATTTTATAGACGGGTTTCTCACCTCATGCTTGGGGGTGGCTCGGAGGTCATCTAGTCGATACCTCCCTGTCCACCAGGATGAGAAACAAAGGCAAGAGGCCTGTATCGTTAATTTTAACAGGCCAGATCCTAGAAGAAATCAACGATGCAGATCTCTCGGCCAGTGAGAAATAAATCTATTGAATGTATCGAAAGGATAGGAGAATATCCTTGTCGATTGTGATTTAATTTGTTACATTTTATAGATGTTATTGTTGTATATTTTGTATATTATTGGAAGGTCCTCGTGTATCCAAGTCTCTTGGACACACCTGGCGCCTTTGTTATAACATCAGATGTTTGTATTGTTATTGTATGTATATAAACAGGACTGTGTGGATTGAGAAGGAGTCACGATAGTGATATCGAAGTAGAATCACCTACCTGAAACTCTCTTCTCAATCCACAGCGAGTCGCTGTCTTTGTGAATTGAAGAGTACATTTTCATATATAATCAACCGACGTGTGGACTATATTTATTTTCGGAACATGTGACTTAGAATTACAGCCGCCACTTGATTTCGACTGCTGGAAGAAGTCACCAGCAGCCACTTTTAAGCCGATTCGACAGTACTATTTTCTACCTCGGAATTCCTGAGTTACCGACCCTTGTGTCCCTTGTGTTCAAGTATACAACACAGGTGCCAATAGACCGAAAGACTTGAGCATCAACGTTCAACTGACACTTTCAAATGGCTCTGTGGGCCATGAGAAAACGGGAACGTTTACAATTTTATGAAAAATACCGACTGTTGGGTCTTTTTTTTTTCTTTTCAAACTGACAAAAAACTTATTTTAAAAAATTAATTAATTTAATTTTAAGTGATTGAGTTAACCTTTTTCTAGTTTCTAAAACACTTTCAGGTTTCTGTTAATTTTGCATCTGAAAGACAAAATAACCAGAGTTCTAAAAGTGGCGCTTCTACTTTAAAAACCACCTTTAAAGTATGCTTCGTGTAAAAAATGACAAATCATATTGTAAGTAATTTAGCTAAAAAAAAAAGGCACGCACAAAACTTACGCATAGGTTATTAAAATTCTTGATAGACACATATGTGAGTCCCAAATTCTTTTCTTTCAATATAACCCATTGAAAATTTTGACAGCTTAGTGAGAAAAATAGAAGAAGAAAACAAAAAAAGAAGTTTAATCGAAATGCCATCGCAAGTAATAAATGAAAATGATGACTATAACTTTGTACAGCTGGATAATTTGACGCATGGAATGGGTTTTGTGTGTTTGCGTCAATATAAAAACGATTGTCATCTTTCTCGACAACACAACTTCCCTTCCATAAGATGATTACAATGATGATACATTATTATTATTATCCTTTCACTGATCCTCGGTCACGTTCTATACGAAAACATAATATACATACTACAGATAAAATATATACTAATATATATCCCCCCCCCCCACAACATTATACAAATTGTGCATGAATTTCAAATTGAAAAAGATACCAATCCACATTTGAGACCCTCGCTTCATTGACGGTAACATAAAAACACTCCGAGAAGAAGAAGAAAAGGTATTAGATCCTGTAAAGAAAACAGAAAAAAAAAAGTAGAATCTGAAAACGCCATGTTTAAAAGAAAAAAAAGTGTTCGGAAAACAGGCATTTAGAAATCGGGACGAACACAAGTTGGCTCCGCCCTTTTTATGACGACCGGCAACTTCTAATTGGTTTGTTGTGTGTTTCGACGTTGAAAAAGGGCGGAGCATGGGACGTCAGACTACATAACCAATCACAAGTTGCCGGTCGTCATAAAAAGGGCGGAGCCAACTTGTGTTCGTCCCTATTTCTAAATGCCAGTGTTCGGAAACTGTGTTAGTTCCAACCACGGCTCTGTTAGTCACACCGCGCCTCAGCGGTAGAAAAAAACTGCTTTTAAACAAGATTTCTTCCATCTTAATTTTCATTAAAAACAGCTCATAATTAAGAAAACATTAACCTATTGGAATTCCATTTGAACGCTCAGAAAAGTAGAAAATGCATTCATTGCATTCGTAACTGTCAAATTCGTTTCACCATTTTTCCTTTAAGAGGGCTCTCCATAGAAAAAAATACTTATGTAAATGCAAGGTAGATGGCGCCTGCAACCCTCCATAGGTGACAAACTACACTCGTCGCCAATTAGTTGACATCGAATGCAGACTCCTTTTAACTCTTAAAAGCCACGTCCAAAACAACCTTAATTATCAGCATGTGACAAACGTATACCCCAGAATATAAGTGAAGAGAGAGAGAGAGAGAGAGCACGTGTACGTGTAGAAATAGCGATGACGCAATTAAGTTTGCGTGAAAAAAGGGAAGGTCAGAGTTAAGATTTGAAGAGTGTTGTCAGTGCATTTCTATGGGAGGAGGGCTAGTGGCGTCATCTAACGCTATAAAGCGACAAAAATAAACGAAAACAGTTAAAAGAAAACACTTGAAATAAAAAAAAAAATAAAGTTCTCAACGTATAAAATTACATCATTTTATGTATTGTCTTGTAAAATGTAATGATTTCAGTAGTTTTTCTTCTTTAAAATGAACACACACAAAAAATAAGAAAATAAAAGAAAAGCTTTTTCGTTTTTATCTCTTTTCTATTATTTATATCCTCCTCCTCCTCCTATTCTTTCAGTTTCTTTAGTTCGTTTCCGAAGAGAAAAAGAAAAAAATCTCGATAACCACTTTCAACAGAAAAAAGAAAACTTCCCATCTCTCAGGATTATTGAGAGAAGAAACTTTTTTATGCATCGTGTAACACATTTAAACATCAATCCGCATGTCCCCTTCAACATGAAAAAAAAAAAAAACGAACAGAAAAAAAAAGCAATCATACCAAGGAAGAGAGAGAATATAACAAGAAAAATGAAAGATAAAACCAAGTTGGAAAGACCAAAAACGCTCATTAGTTTGCTAATATATATATAAGGTACAAAGAAAATGTAATGTGATATCCTCATCAGCTTTTATTATAATATACAGTGTGTCACAAAAGCCCATCATCCTCAAAAAGTTTATGGTTGTAATTCTCTCTTTTGAAACCTAGTAGCGGGCATGTACTGGCCCGGGTTGCAAGGCAGCAAATGGCATCCGTTCCTTCTAGGCGCCGGAGCACCAAACATTCATTTTTAAACACTGCTACCTAATGGTACACATAAAATGCAATTTCTGTTTAAGAATACGTATTTCGAAAACTATAACACCTGCAATTGTGTAGCTTAAGCTAGTGTGTTAACAATGTAATAAAATATAATTATGTGAACACAATTTGAAATGGTAGCTAGCAGGAGCCTCTCGAAATTGTGATGGTGCTTGTCTGTTCCCAAAACTGCGAGGTCCCCAGAAGCCCTCTCTAAACTGGAAAGTCCTCGGTAGCCTCTCGAAACTATGTAGCCTTTGGCAACTCAAAACTAAGCCCTCTGAGCATATAGAAACTGTGAAGCCGTTGGGAACTCTTAAAGTAGGTGGCTCTCGAGAACTTACTCTTCTTAACTGTGAAATGTAATTTTACGTTTAAAAACATTTGAGAACTACTTAAATTTCAAACCTGTTTACATGTTTGGTGCTATATTGAACACATTTTGCCAATTTTTGTGGCTCGCCATTACAAAAACAATAATTCGTAGCTAATAATGTACATGAAATGACGACCGCCACCTATAGGGTTGAAACGCAAGACCACTTTTGGTGGTCGACTTCGAGTACAAAATGAAGACAGGTTTGTCGCAAAAAAAAAACGACCACTTCGAATCTTCTCATTAAAAAAATATACATTACAACCACCTTCAACTTTATTTTGCAGTCAAAATCGACCACCAAATGTGGTCCGTATGCCAAAGTATAACTCATTGATACGTTCATAAAAATGGTGTGACGTCACTGATCACACATTGAATCAATTCTACCAAATCTCAACTGTGAGGTTTTGCTTTGATTTTTTTTTCTTCAGAATGGACAGAATGGACTAACATGACAATAAATAGTCCATACAAATAGTGTGCCTTTGTCTGCTACTTGTAAGAAGTTCCCATCTAAGAAGTTGTGTGTCAACAAAAGCAAATGTTATTTTCTTTAAAAAATAAGATATCTTTCAATAAGAAAAGATAAGGTTGACAATTTTCAATAGCCAATCAATGCTTGGTTTGTACAGCACATAACACCACCAGTCCCAAATTTCTTTCGTTCCTTAATGGAATGGCTACCCAGGGCTTTGTGAGCATGGTTGGCTTTTATAAAAACTCAGCTCACGTGCTTTGTTATTTTTAAAAGCCTTACCGGACTTGAAAGTGCTGGCTGAACCTTTGTGGAATGAGCCTCAATTTTTGTTTAAAAAATGTAGGCAGGTATTAAAAATATTTGCCATCTCCAAAGAGTACTTCAAAAATGCCTAGAACTTCACCCAAGATTTCACTAACAATTTCACTTCGTTCTATTTTCATTTTTACTTATGATAAAACGTGAATTTATTTTCCTGTTTTGCGTTAATTTTCAGCGAGCGCAGCAAATGAAAAAAACCTCAGCTTCAGCCTTTCAATTAAAAAAAACTGCCCTCAAACTAAGTAGGCCATCGGGAAGATTTCCAATTTGCTAGTCCGCGCTGAATGTACATCTAGGTCTCTTATTTTCCCAAAAATCGCCACTGCGCGCGTTTTCATAAATTTCATTTTTAGCCTCTAGTCAATAATATTAAATTTATCATTGAATTTGGCTTAAAGTCAATAAAAGAAGTCTGCAATTGTAAAGACATTTTCTCAGTATCATTGACAGACTATGGAAGCTACGTCAACTGTTGCTTTTAAAAAAATCAATAACGTTTTTAACTTTTTACAAATAACCATTATAACTATTTCATTTTGTGAACATTAAATATTGAACTATGTAATGCACTGTTTCCATTACATCAAAATAGGAGGATGAAAAACGAATTTTGACATAATTGAAATTTCAAACAGGGCATTAATTAGCAACTAGATTTTTTTTTAAGTTTCAAATATTTAGTATTTAAAGAGCCAAATTTCGAGAAGATAACTTAACACTTAAAACTTCAACTTGAACCTTATTGAAAAGGTTCCACAATATAGAAAATCCTATTTCATCGAGTAGGCCCTATTTTTGGATCTCGAAACCATGTTAGGAAGATTCAAGCGGAAATTCAAGTGCTAAGCTTTTCTGAATTTTAGAATCTGTATTCGTAATGAATGTTAAATGTTAAAAAAAGTGCTAAACTCACCAACTTCACAACAACAGACTATCTTACAGTTAGCAGAACACAACTATTAGGGTTATATGGCTACATTTTTTGGGTCATATTCTTAACGATTTTTTAAGTTCAAGCTAGTACTAAACTCATGAACTTCTGATAAGAAATTAAATGTAAAAATTGATGAGTTTAGCACTAGCCTTGACTTAAAAATCATTAAGAATACAACCTTTAATTATTGAGTTACAAATATTTAAGATTTGTTTTATCCGCGCCACTAAATTACGTAAAGTTCCGTAATCTTTTGTGTTTTTACAATTTTTTAAAAAATATACATCATATATTTAATATTAATTCACATTTCTTCAAAAAAAAATGTCCATCATTTTCATTATAATTTTTTTTTTCATCTCAGAAATAATCAGAAAAATCAAGATTTCAATTATTTTACGAAAATCAGTGAAACCTTGTTGAATGATAATTAATTTAAGATAATTATCGTAGTTTGTCCGTAATGCATTGGAAGATATATCATCTGACTGACGATACACACACAAAACATACAAACACGCACATCCCTGTAATAATAATTATTATTTATAACCATGACGAAATCATTGTGGACAGTGTTGCCAAGACAACTGATTCATTGATCAACTCTAACTAACATAAATGGAGTTCGGCCTCAGAAAATTGCTTCTACCTTAACATTACATCAAATATATTGTACTTGAATATAAATAATCCTTTCTTCTTTCTTCCAATACAACCTCAATATTTATTCTGCCTGTCTGAACATTCTTACCACCTTGGTTAAACCACATTAAAGCGGGTCTTCAACTTTAAAAAGTTTCAGCAATAACAAAAAAAATGCTACAAAGCAATGCAAATTATAAAAAAGATAAAACAAAAAAAAAATGATGGCTGTGTCCGGAAACTAAAAAACTTTCTTGATGCTATAAAAAAATCTAGAAGGATCATTATTGTTCAATTTCCTAGACAATTCTTAAAAAAGGAATTGCCGGATGCGCTTCATTTTTCCATTTTCTTCTCAACTATGAGCCCATAAAAAGCCTTAAATGCGGTTTCCATTGCTGTAAACATGAGTTTCACATTGCAGGTCGCCATATTCAACTATTTTCTTAAAAAAGCCAGTATGTGGATAATATGATTGCTTTCTTGAGAAAAGTAGGTGAAGTTAACATAGTTTCCGAACACTATTTAAAAATGCCTTCCACCCACAAGATGTTTCCAAACGCTACTTTCCTGCTTTCCTTACAGACAAAAACAGCTTCATCTGAACCACTTTGTTGCACCACTAAGTAGTGTCACAAAGCGGTTAACGCAGCTTGCTTCATAAGACCCGCCATTGAAAACAATGATCTGCTGTCCATGCATGCCACTGGCATGGCTTTCATTATCACTGACAAACTGGCGATGGTCGCCACTAGTCTTGTGGCAAGACTCAACCAATCATCGCCACTGTGATGCAAAAAAAAAACTCCCGGTGGCGGTGGTCCTTGTCAAGCCGGCCTAATAGGTGTTCTTTAGTTTCCGGACACAGCCAATGGACAGCTCAGCTTGTATTAAAATAAGTGAAATTATCAACAACAACAAAAAACTATAAACTTACCAAAATTTAATGTTAGTTATATGTACTATAGTTGTTGGATAGTTAATTTTTTCTCGCTTTTTTAACTAAAATAAACCATTATATAACAATATTAAAAAATATTAACAAGAAAAACTGAAAATGGCAAAAGTCACGAACTAAAAAATATATAAAAAAAGGCATTTCATTTAATTAGAACTTGAATTTCATGTGAACATGCACCACACTTTTTTTTTTTTCCTAAAAAATAATTCCATCTTGACTTTAGTTCTCCCAAAAGAGGAGTTTTTCAAATGCTGTGTGTATTAATGAGAAAAAGTACGCAATTAAAACCCTTTTCTCGTTTTATCTGTTTGAAATCAACATACGCAAGTGGACTCGTCGCCATTCAACCGTATGTAAATTAGGTAACAATTAATCTGGCAAAAATGCAAAGTCCTCCTTCATCCAGCTTAAAACTCAAACTAGCGTGTAGAAAATGCCAGCTTAATCTCTTAGGAAATTTTCGACTCGTGTGAACAATTCATAATCGAGCCATATTTTATTTCGTTTTTTCTCAAAAATGTACTTTACTCACGATACCCCTTTTCTGTCTCACACTTTATTATGTTCCTCTTTAAAACACAACAAGATAGATGATGATACTAGAGCAAAACATACTCTCTTAAGGGAGAATTCAAATTACTCAAGAAATTCTAGTACAATAGGACAACCCACGGTGGTGTTAGTGTGTCTCCTATTTGACACAATTAAATCAATATAGATTTAAACTATTGTAAGAGTAATCCTGTATATATTTCCTGTTTTCTGCATGTGTTAACCTGACCTTGTATTCAATTTAATGTGTACATTCCATTACACTGATGAGGCTCAGGAAAACTTTACATGCTAATTATCTTAATGACAAGCTAATTATCTTAATCAATGACATTCTCAATGAACAGAACCCAATATCATCATAGTAGGAGAATCCAAATGTTAATGGATGTCTTTCTGTTATCTGTAACTAGAACTCTCTTTAAAGGAAGAATCCCATACGCTGAAAAAAAAAAATCCCACTGAATTTCCTTTTATAAGGCATTTTATCAGAAGCGACATATACTGTATATCTTTGAAAGCAGAAAGTTTTATTTCTAATTATATATTCGAGTGATCCATTCTCCTAAGGGAAGAATGACAAGCTGAAAAACCAACAGAAAATAGAATTAGCAATTCTATGTTCCTTTCCACTCAAAGCTATATTGGCATTTCTGATAAAATTTCTTACAAATGACATTCAGTGAGATTCTTTAAGGAATGGATCACACATGCAGAAAACAAATAGAATTGAAAAATTCAGAATAAAGTTTCAGCTTATTTTCTGTGATTCTTCAGATTCAAGGGTTCGTCGTGCGGTTCACATTACAACCAAAACACATTCAAGAATAATGTTAAGTTTAGAAAAGAGAACTAATATAGAAATAAGAGCCGTAAAGAATTCTGGCTACTGTAAAACGTCTTCCTATATTCGCTAATAACGTCATTTCCATGCAACAAGAAACGATTTCACCATTTGCACATACATGTTCCTTATTCTTTCTATAAACTCAACATTATAGTTGAAATACTTTTTGTCGTAATGTGTAAGAACCTCTGAATGTGAGTTAACAGACATTCTGCTATAACATTATTCAGATTTTGTATCTGCTTCTTTATATGCATGTGTGATCCAGCCGTTTTTTTTTTCAAAACGCACAGAAATGTGCTGAAAGTAGTGTTGTATGTGAGCGTTTCATAATATTTTACAACAAATTGTAGAGTAATGTGAAATCTCCCCCACCATAACACTTTCCTTTAACAACAATGAGATGTGTTGTTTAACAAAACGAGATTTTGTGTTTCACTTCCATATCCCCCCCCCCCCCCTCCCCCCTTTTTGTTGTTGTTTAATAATACCTACTACGTGGTTACAGGTCTAAATATTTTATATACAGTACATAAGAGAGAACCGAACTCATGAATTAACATGACATCTACCCCTACAAGAAATGAAACAAGAGTTAATTGATTTTGACAAAGTCTATAAAATAAGAAAAACACAAGCAAAAAATATTCTCATCCGAGTTTGATTCTGTCAAGAGAATATAAAATAATAATAAAGCATACACAAATTAAAAAAACCATCGGATCTTAAATGCTGTATGAAAATTAATGCTAAGAGTTGTTTATCTTCTACAAGTGGTTTTCATTACATTTTCTAGACAACAAAACTAAAACTAGTACAGGAAAAAAAAATCCCATAATTGAATTAAGGGACTATAAAACAACAAACAAGAAGTAAACACAATGGAAAACCAGTTGATTTTTTAGAAGCAAACTTAAAAGCCCGCTTCCACACGAAACACATTGTGTGTCGCCACAAAAATTGTTTGTTTTTAGGAAGCAATTGATTCCTATTGGGGCGTTCACAGTGGCGGAGAGTGTCCCAAGTCCAACCACTAGTGGCGAACACTAGTGGCCTGTTTTGTCAATGGTGATCAATTTCATACAAGCGAAAAACACAACATTACATTGTTTTCAATGGTGGTCTGTGTGACGCAATCCGCGCCAACCACTACGAGGCTCTACTTTGTGGCGCCACAAAGTGTTCTGTGTGAAGCGGGGCTCTTAGATACTTTATGAAAAGCTCATTTTCTACATCTAGTTATTCTGCTTTTCAGAAGACCAAATCTAAAGAGAAATTGAAAGTGTGTTTTAGAAACTAGAACGGCAACAAGAATTACTTAATAGTATTTTCATTTTGGTATCTATTTTTCAAAATAAACTTAACAATTTTATAATAGGGTTCTGCATAAAGTTTTATATTGGATTTGAAATCCAATATAAAGCTTATTTTGAAAGATAGTAACATAAAAATAACATTAAGTAATTATGACCTACCCTTATTTCTAAAAACACACCTTTAAGTTTCTCTTCATTCTGCACCTGAAAGAGGAGTTTACACTTTAAAACCACCTTAATTAATATTAATATTAGTTATTTTTAAAACATTCAAAACCAAAGTATCCACAACTTATTTTGCCAAAATTGCAAAGTGGAGGAGGTGAGTCAAATAAAGTTGCTAAGGTTCTTTTTTCCCTTCTTCGTGTGCTTTGTTATGTTTGATTGCCGATTTACAGGCAACTCAAATAATACACAAAAAAATTATCAGCCCACCTATCACAGGCCACCTTTTAGATCCATTTACTTGAAGCTATTTTACGCTTAATTTAGTTACGGTTAAAGTTAGTTACCCTCCTCCTCCTAAAATATATAATTCCATAAAAGCAGAAAAAGAAAGTAAAAGTCTACTTAAAAAAGAGAACATCAATAGTAATGGAATCGAAATGTTTGTCAACTTAAGGAAAGAAAGAACATAGAAAAAAAAATAATTCTTGCTTGAGGTAAGGTTAAAAACAACAGAGGTAAAAAAAATATGCCCATACTACATTTATTTTAAGGGGTAGTTTTAGTTGTGAAAAAGCATCTTCAAAAGAGAACGAAAGAAGGAGGAGTTGTCAAGGAGACCGAAGAAAATGACGCAAAGGGCACAAGAAGAGCAAGAACAAGCAACAACACAACTCCAATTTCAAACCTAAATAAAGATGACGTCAAACATTTTTTTCTATTCTTGATGATGATGATGGCTTGAATTTTTCTGTAATATCAAAATCAAGCACAAGTTTCTCAATTTGTGAGCTCATGTGCCAAGTTTGAAGTAATCATTATTAGAGCAACTGTAATTGTATATGCTTTTTCTAATCAAAAAGATTGGTTTAGAAGGAGACTAGGTACCTGTGGGTGCCATCAGTTGTCAACTAAGAGTTCTAGCCTCTAACCATTTTTATTTAAAAAAATTATAATTGTTGGTTGATCTAATCGGGATTGCTACTTAGCACTTGGGTCCACAGATTGAGAAACATTTGCATGAAATTGCATAAAAATCCGAGCCCTAATGATGAATATAGGAGAAATGTATGTAAAGATAAAAATAAATTTGAAATAAAAGGAGAAGTGACGAAAATGTAACCATAGTTGAAGTCAACTTTAAGGTGGTTTTTTAAAGTGAAAAAATCCTCCGAAAGGTGCAAAACTAAGAATTTAGAAACTAGAAGGGTATGTCAATTCACTTAAGGTTATTTTCATGCAGCTGATATTTTTCAAAATAAACTACGGTCATTTTGAAAGTCACATAAAAAGCTTCATTTGAGTTATGTTTGAAAATATTTTGGTTCATTTTAGCCTCCTCCTATGTAAACTGTTCCTTATTGAGCGCGTTTGGCGCATTCGCGCTCACATTGCACCTATTTAACTAACACAAGTTAAAGCTAAAAGGCTAAATTGATTCCTATTTCTGATACCAGTACTTTTAATAAAATTAAAAATAGATGAGCGGTAATTTTTTCCATTTGGTATTTTTTGTTCAATCTGGCGCTTATTCAGCGGCAACAATATGTAGAAATATACTAATTCCTACGCAATGTAATAAGACATAACCACCATCTATCTTAGTTCTATATAATATGAGCAATGAGCAACCACACCCTTGTAACACTTGATATCTGATTAATGAATCAGGTTTTCAGAGAGACCCTTCATCTAGAGATTTCTTGATGAAAGGAACAAAAAAATGCGGGAATCTAATTACAAGTGCACACGAAGACTGTAGGCGAAAACATTGAAAAAGACGAAAGTTCAATCTTAATTTTCTCTCAACAATAGAAGAATCTCTCGTAAATTCCCAATTCGAACCCGAACAATCAAACAAAACTTCTCTATATCACTATAGATCCTTCTGTGTACACTTAATAGTTTCATCAACTATAGAAATGTAGAAAAACAAACCTAAATTGAAAAAAAAAACTAGTGTGTGCAACAACCATCATAAAAACTCTACTTGTAATATCCATTACACCAAGACATCATCTTATAATAAGAACCATTTGCGCACTTAAAAACCATTCAGGCAAATGATTGTTAACATGTTTTTCTAGCATCTTCTCAAAATACCAGCACACATGTTGCACTTGCCACAACAAATGTGGAAAACCAAGTCATTTTAGTGTATGTAATTATTAGAAAATAAAACATCAAACCTACATAACATAAAACCTTAACGACTGTAACTTGGTAGTAAAGTATACTTAAGGCCCTTGTTCACATCATGAAATACAGGCCTGAGAAATACATACTGGAGTGGGTGACATTTGTCCTAGATACTTTTTCCCTACAAAACGAAGCCACACCTGCGCATTCCTACAAATGTTGCGATTTTGTTTTTTAATAAACATTTTTATTATTTGCATAAAAACAAATTTACTGCATTGTTTGGGGTTTATTTTATATTTGCATAAAATGTAGGACTATATTTTTTTTATAAAAACAATTGTCACACGTAGAAACCGACTAATTCCTTCAAGAAGCCAATTGCTCGACTTTTCGATTTAAAGGCTATTTTTTCCTTCTTAGAACCTAGCAAAGCATCATTCCAGGTCAGACGGTTTTAAAACCCATTCTCCAAAACATGACACTAAACTTACTTGCAGTCTAATGGAAACTTAACTCACCACAGTTCGATTTCCATTTCTCTTTTTGTGTTTCATCAACTTTGTAGCTCCAATTCCAACTCTGATCCACATATGTGTACAGAAATGGCAATCATTATTCCCCTCCACTTGTGTACCTGCAATAATAAATGCAAAGTTTTTAATGTAATACTTTAAAACGTATCTTTACTCCTGTGCCTTTGTACGTTTTTAGTGAGAACAAACACGAGCTAGACGGCCGTAATGCATAATCAAACCACAGTTCCTATACTGCTTATTTTACAGCACATTTGTGTCCAGTCCTCCCAAAAGCCATGGCACTAGATAATATAGAAGGCGTCAAGGTTCAAACAGTGACACTGCAGGCAATGTCCTTAACTAATATCTTCATAAAAAGAATCAATTATACAAACTACCTGAATACAATAATAAAAAATTACCCAATGTCATGGACTTTACGACAATTAACGATTAAAACCAAACGTGAAGTAGGATTATATTTTTTACATCGTAAGATGGGTTTATGACCAGCTGATTTTAAAACACCAATTGTCTTGTTTTTCAGGAAAAAAAAAATTGAGAAAGCGTTTTAGAAATTAGAAGGGAAACTCAATCACCTGAGGGTATTTTTCATGCTGACATTATCATCCCTACTCTGGTAGAAGATTAAGACATTTATAGGAGAGACACGTAAAAACAAACATTTAATTTAATTAGGACAATTTCGAAAATGACAAAAAATTAAGAAATTTAATTTTTTTAATTTATGATTTACATTAAATATTGACATTAATTACACACATAATTGAATAAAAAAATTAAACACAATTTAATCAAAATCTAATTACAAATTAAAAATTTGCAATTAAATTTCAATGAAGGTAATAGCAAAGTATAAAAGAATTCCGTAACACAATTGCAAATTGTCAATGTATATAGACGGCATGCTAAAAAATGCCATATTTTATGTCTTACTAGAATAAATTGTAGACATCAACATGGATTTGTAATAACGCCATTTTATGACAGTTATTACACAAACTAAACAATACTAGCGATACTCCAGCTAAGAATAAATCTCCCAACCCGGACAAATTAATGTAATTAATAAGATTTAGACAGTAGAAAGAAAATAAGTAGTCTACACATGGCACAATGCTTATTGTCTGTTTCCCACTCTACTGTGTTATAAAGGTGTATGTGTGTAATGTTTAGTTAGAATAAAACAGGACAAAAATGAACAAAAACACATTACACAAAGATACCAAACGCAGTAAACGCCGTTTGCAAACAACCCCAAAATCTTGTCGTAATTTTAAGTATCTCATTAAAAAAAAAACCAAAAATTCATCACAAATTCAACCCACCTCGCATAAATCACAACTTGATCAGATCAAGAAATGTTCCCCCCCCCCCCTCACCCAGAAAAAAAATGCACAAAATTAGTAGAAGTAGAAATAGAAAACACCATATGTATACAGCAGACTGTAGAAATTTGGGAACCAATTTATATCCGCACCCTTTGTTGGTTAATGAAAAATCACTCAAACTACACTTCTGCAGTAATTATTGTGAACCCAACAATATGCAATCTCCCACTAGAATACCCAGAAAAATATTTCGGTAAACCCATCAAAACAAACCATTGTTTTGAGCCCAAACATACATAATCATTGAACAAAAAACAATTCGTATAATACTGAATTAATCGGTCAAACGATACACTAATTTGTGTAAAATAAAAACAATACAACATAAGTTGATGTCACAATAGTATCAATTCTAATAACATCTCATTAGAGTAAGTTTTCAAAAACACGGGTTTCTCTCATGCTAAACGAATGGACAATGAAGTCTCATTAGGATAGATAACACAGGAAGATATTTGTTTGCATCATTTAATTACATCAACTATTTCATCAGGTTTCTAATAAATTCGAACCATAGAAAACAAATACAACTTTATAGCTTAGATTATCAACTAATCAAAGCTACAAAATTGTGCTATTCCAAAACGCAAAAAAATTGATTAGAATAGTTAAATTAGTTAAAGATACAGGTTGATCTCCTGCTATCCCAATGGGCATTAACACATCCCATTAGGATAACAGGAAGATATCTGTATTATTTGTTTACACAAACTAATTCACGAGGTTTTTAATAAATTCGAACCATAGGAAAACAAATACAGCTTTATAGCTTAGATTATCAACTAATCAAAGCTACAAAAATGTGCTATTCCAAAAAGCAAGAAAACCATCTAATTAGGAATAGTGAAATTAGTTAGATGCAGGTTGATTTCTTGCTAAACTAATGAGCAATAATACGTCCCATTAGGATACCAGGAAGATAGTTACATCATTTAATTTGCACAACAAAACTAGTTCAATAATAAAATTTGTATTTCCAGGTTTCCATAAATTCGAACCATAAAAAAACAAATTATACAAACAGCTCAAAACCTATTAAATTCTGTTAGCTAAGGTATTCACACGTCCAGCTAACTATCATTAACTTCAGACTATGGTATGCTATTTTCACTATCTTTTAAGTGAAAAAAGCAAAACATAAGCTGAACTAATCTCACAAACACAACTTTATAGCTTAGATTATCAAACTAATCAAGGCTACAAAATTGCAACATTATTCCAAAAAGCAACAAAACACATCTTTTATCGGAATAATAGTTAAATTATTTATCAATGTACAGGCTATCTCCTGCTATCCCAATGGGTATTAATACATCCCATTAGGATAACAGGAAGATTTTTGTCTGTACCATTGAATTTCACACTACGGAGAGTAAATTTAAATTATATTAACACCATCAACACATCTAATTCTGTTTCTTAATTCAACAGAACTTATTGTATTCACAGTTTACACTAATAACAGCCTATTTTTAGGCAACAAACATTATCCCCAGAAGAATGGCATGCTATTTAAACTATCCTTTTAAGAGTAAAAAGCATAACAGTCTCCCATAGGGTATGCTGCTATCTTCACAACTTAAATATCTTAAATTATTCCAACAAGAAACAACAAGAGATCACTTCACAATGAAAAATTTACAGGTAATCTTTCCTGCTATTTTTAATGGGCAACTTTAACTTCCCATAAGAATAACACTAAGACAGTCTGTAAGTCAATTATTCAGAGTAACAAATAAAATTTGACTAAATCATGACTTAATGGTCAAATTCTAAAATGTTACTTAAGTCGAAGTGAAACTTAAAAGCTCTCTAGACTTAATAGTTTTAGCTTCACTTTATTTTAAGAAACAGTTTTGAATCTAGCATTAAATCTGGAAAAAAACAGCCAATAATACTTTCCCTTTCTCCATGAAATGCATTTCACATGCTTCAATTGGACTTTAGTCCCACTGCAACAAGCCTTCTCGGCTGCTTACAGAGTAATTTAACAAGTTCACAAAACCCATCACCACACACACCATAGTTGTGCCAATACAACATTAAAAACCTGTATTGAAAAAGCTCCACACACAGAAAAAAGACTATTCTGCATTAATTAATACTTCATAACAGCTGATCATAACAGGAAGTAGAAAATGTTGAAAAACCTCTTTAAAACAACCAAAAAAAATCAATCATAAAAAGGATTCCAAAATTTAAAACCATGAAGGGTTTCCACACCACTGGCATCATTAATCATTGAACCATTAAAAGTACATGGCAAGTGTACTTTTGTGGTGCCCATCATTAGGAAAAATTCAATTGAAAGTATTTCTATAAGCACATCAATGCCTGTGGAACCGTAAACTGGTGCCACTAAAAATGGTGCCATTAAAATTTAAACTGGTCTGCTCGAGGTGTCAATAATCCTTGCATGTGGACACTGAGCTTAACAACCCACAACCATCTTGCCCACAACTACCATCCGATCACATATCAAACACATCCACGTTTTACCCAATCCAAACACGTCCACATTAATGCCCCAATACCAGCTAACCCTTTTAGAATTCCTCTCATTTTTATTGCCATTCGCAATTTTACGCAGCCAGAAAAAAACATTCACAATTTAAGACGACCACGAAAAACGAAACAATGTTCAGAAAGAAAAATTATTAGTGTGTTTTCAACTGTTTTGTTTATGATTTTTAAGTGTTACTACTATTCTTTAACTAATTCAACTCCCCCACTATTAACATAAAGACAAAGCAAAGAAAAGATTAAGTTAAAGAATAAATTAGTAGTGTGCACCACACCACCTCAACCTTAATTATCCCCTCCACCCACTTAATTATTGATACTTAAGTATGTTAATTGCCAATTCGCAAATTAACAAAGAAATTAACTATCCAAGCAGCAGCAATTCCACCGACAATTAGCAAATGTATTCGAAACCATCACAAATAAGTGTTCCATTCCTGACTATTTCATCAATGCTGTCAAACCTCTATTGAGCACAACCGTATCCTCTGTCACATGGTTTGTAGGTGGAGGCTAGCAAAGGCTTCATATACATTGAATGCTAGAAATGTAATTCTGAGGGTTTGCACGGCACTCGTAGCACCGACACTCAAAACTAAGTTATTTCGGAATCCCTTAATATGTAGCGTCCACCTTCACCCCTCGTAGCATAAAATCATCGTCTCAAAGAATTGGCAGAGAAGAAATTGAAACAAATGGATAACACTCAACGAATTACTTTGTACAAATGTTGCATTCGAAGAATTCCTTTTACAACCCTCCCAAATCCCCCCACACAATCCCACAAAAGTTCAAATCAATTAAAAAATAATTAAATTATTTCAACCAGCCTACTTTGATGCAGATAAAATGGCCATTATAGAGTAGAGCTTTTATAAAAAAAAAACCGCGGAAGACAGCTGTGAATATGTTCAATTTTGGCTCCAAAAAAGATCCAGAAGAAATCATGTTATGAAATGCGAAGTGGCCTCCCAGAAAACAGTTTGTATGTTCATCATGTAAGCAAATAGGTGAAAGAGACTAAATGTTAAGTCACAGACAGTACCTGATAATAGAAGAATAAAGAAAGCTTTTAAACACAAATTTAATAAACTTATTATAAAACTTACCCATCAGAAAAAAACAGAAGGAACAGAACGTAGAGGTGGTCCCCTTCCAGGACGCAATGATATGCATTCATTCATAACAAATGACCAAAATAAACCAAAACCAAACCAAGAAATTCTAAAAAAAAATAACGTGAAATATGAATGTGAAGAACCTTCAAAATTCAAACTGATCCGTTGTAGACGTATATATACATGTACATTACCGTTTAGTTAGTCTTCCTCTGGATGACTAGAAAATAACGGTCAACAATAACTGATGTATATTCTCTTGTTGACCTGAACAAGCAATTGTATCCAATAATCTTAAAGCTTAAGAAAAAAAAAACTCAAAACATTAGAATCAATTTCATTTTCTTTAGAATTCAGTCATTTTAAATAGTTACTTTGAAAATGACTAAGTGCGAGTGATCTTGGCCCATTGGTAAATAGAAATATTCATATTACACAGGCGAAAATCATCTAAAAATATTTAAAAAAAAATCCCAATTAGTTTTTTCAAATTCCAAAATTTTAGTAGATTCAAGGTGGTTTTTTAAAGTGTAAACACCTCTCGAATTATTCTGTCTTTTAGGTGTAAAATTGGGAAACTAAAAAGGTAGGTGTCAAAACACTCATCTTTCAAAATAAACTGAGTTTGAAAATGACAGCTTTAAAGCAAATTATTGTTTCAATTTTTGTTTGAATAAAAAGTGTATTTTGAAAGATACCCAACATGACAAAAAGAAGTAGAGGCACAGTGGTGTCATTGCAATGTATTTTCTATAGAAAGATGCCAACCCTATAACATAGGCGACTTAAGAGTAAAACCTCTGTCTGGAAACCCCCCCCCCCATGACTGGTGACATTTTTAATATGGTACAGGCAACTTTCAAACACTAAGTGTATTACGGTGTACCAAAAGTGTTCAGTTTCGGCAACAACTCAAAGTTGTATGTGTGCCAAGGTGCTTACGCTTCAAAACTAGGTGCAAGTGAGATTTTTAGGAACTCAAATGCAAATTATGTTTTAAGACATGTCAGTAGTTCAACAGATGCTTACATCATTTCTGCATTTCACAATTAGTTTTTAAATAAAATTACCTTCCAAACGACGAAAAGCGCCAGCCTCGAAGACCCATTTGGACCTCTAGGCCCACTGGTGAGTTGCATTCCAACATACGAAGTAAAATTTACTCATTTCCTGCAAACGAAAAAATGTTTAAGTTTAAATACAAATGTGAAGTTTTTGTACAAATTCTGCTTACCTTGTTACAAGAAAAGCCCCAAGTCCACGAAATTGTAATCAATATTACACCACTTTGACAATCTGAAATGATTCTGAAAAGCAGTTAGTATGGAAGGTAAAAAAATCGAAACAAAGGTTAAGTTTTGTGGACAAAACCTCGAAAGCTGAAAAAACAAAAAAACAGGCCATTAATTACACAGTTAAAAGTCTATAACTTAAGTCATTTAAAATGGTGTTATACCTTCAAAAACCATAAGAAAATGCCAGACCCGAAGAGATCCCCATATGGACCTCTGAGCCCACTGGTGAGTTGCATTGCAACTTTCAAAGTGAAATTCACTCATTTCCTGCAAACAAAAAATTATTTTAAGTTTAAACAATACAAATGTGAAGTTTTTGTATAAATTCCACTTACCTTGTTCTTACACGAAAAGCCCTAAGCACACGAATTTGTAATCAATATTACACAGCCTTGACGACCTGTAATGATTCTGAAAAGCAGTTAGTATGGCAAGTAAAAACATCGAAGCCACGAAGGTTAAGTTTTGTGGACAAAACCTCGAAAGCTGAAAAAAAAAACAGGTCATTAATTACATGGTTAAAGTATATTAATTAAGTCATTTAAAATGGCATTATACCTTCAAAAACCACAAGAAAATGCCAGACCCGAAGAGATCTCCCATTTGGACCTCTGAACCCACTGGTGATTAACTAAGACAACAATAAAAGTTCATTTTAACTAAGTTCCAAAAAGCCACTTAATCAGAAATTGATCAGACTAGGCCTATTTTTAAATCTGTCCAAACTAAGCCAGTATTTTAAGATTCTACACATGTTTAGAACTGGAACCTTAAAATAGTTAATTACACACCTCATGTATATTTATTTATTTATTTATATATATTTAAATCTGCATTTAGTTGCAAAACGTTTGCAATTACACCATAAAATGGCGTAATTGCAAACGTTTTGCAACTAAATTTTTTTTAGTATTTTAGTTTAGTATTTTTTATTTTATTTTAATATAAGCATTACATTATTATTTATGTTTTATAAATGGGGAACCTAACATTTAATTATTTCAATTAAATAATTTGTGCCTAATGGAAATGAATCCTACCGAGTTATTGAAAATGTAGGCCTACCTTTAAAAATGATGAAAATGCCAAACCCGAAGAGATCACAAAAGTATCTCTGGGTCCACTGATGAGCAACTAGAGAGAAAAAAAAAACATAAGATCAGTTTAATTTTCCAAAATTTCGCTTTTCCACTTTGCCCTGAAAGTAAATTTTTGTTTGTTGATTATTTAAAGATAATATATTTGTAGGGTATTTTAAAATTGATCAAAATAATGTTTACTTTCAGCTGTTTTTATTGAGCAAGTGAAAAACAAGACCATAATGCAATTGAAATAAAGTTGTACCTTCAAAAATGGTGACGAGTGCCAGACCCGAAAAGATCGCATAATGATCCCTGGGCCCACTGATGAGTTGCATACAAATAGTAGCAACTATAAAACTAGTTAAGGAACCAAACCATTCACTACACAAATGGAGAAAAAAGGTAAGTCAGTTTCTAGCAACCAGATGGGATGTTTACGAAACAAAAATGCACACCTTCATTTTGTAAGATCCAGGATAAAACCAAAACAATAAGATTATACAAAATGTATATTTGTTTATCTGAAAATAGTCTAAACAAAAAATTACGTGCAAGGCAAAACAAGTTACATACAAATTAATTATACACAACGATTAAAAAATAAAACAACGCATTATGTCACAACAATTCTTTTTGTCACAACAATTCTTTTTGTCACAACAATTCTTTTTGTCACAACAATTCTTTTTGTCACAACAATTCTTTTTGTCACAACAATTCTTTTTGTCACAACAATTCTTTTTGTCACAACAATTCTTTTTGTCACAACAATTCTTTTTGTCACAACAATTCTTTTTGTCACAACAATTCTTTTTGTCACAACAATGTTTTTTGGGGAAAATTCATTTTTTGTCGCAATTCATTTTTTGCAATCGCATTCACAATTATTTCAAAACAGAATTTGTACAATTTTTTGCACAAAATTTCACAAGTGTTAGTAAAAAAAAAATATAGGAGACTACGAAGGATACCCTGGTCCTTCGCATTCTCAACTTCAAACCGTGAGCCGAGAACCTGTAAAAAGGACGGTTTGAAGTTAAACGCGACAATCACAAAGACAATGAAACGAAGATCGAAGATTCCAACCCATTCCACCAATCCTAACGCTAACACTAACACCTAACAGGGGGCCTGACAGGACGATGAAACGCGACCAACCCACACCAATATGTAACAATTGTGTTTATAACAAAGCTCGTGTTTTTTGTCACATAAAACAAACCTGAGCCACAAATCGAGACCAAGAGATAAATAAAACTAGTAAATATTAGTAAACAGTCAGATTTATAGCTAGAATTAGTTAAATATATAATTCTAAATCTATAATATCTACTGTTGGAAGGGTGTGGAGTACTAAAGTTAATTTTTAAAGTAATTTAAAGTTTTGAAAAAATGCAACCAAATCACATTTCACAAACTTTAAATTAACAAACAAAGTTTTTAAGTGTTTTTCAATCATGGATCTATTGGGAACACTAGATACCACATCAGAAAAACCAACTAAAAAAAGATTTCCTCCAACTAAGGTGACCAAATAACACACAACTGAAGCTGGGATCCGGACATCATGTGAGGAGGATGCAACCTGGTGCGGTGTGCGGTTTGGTAAAGTTTCATAGTGCAATGAAACTTTATATTGTACATAGGGACAGACAAAACAAAACAAAAAAAAACGCGATTGCGGGTAGTTATATAAGAAGAAAAAAAGATGAGTGAGAGGCTCGCCCGTCGGTCCGCCAAACACTCGCCCTGTATACGCTTCACATTTGGCCAAAACTACCAACGACCGGAGTGTGTATTCAGAGCCTTATCACCACTTTCCACCTCCTCTCTTCAACACCGTTAGTACCTCGGTACACAAAGACAACATATGGGAGACAACACACGGACAACGGACAACGCGCACTCTTACGTAGCAGAAAATGATTAAATTTAAGCAAACTGAACTTCATATCTTCACCTTCATCGAAGAACAGATAATGTTACAAATGTCAAATCTGTCATTCGATTTCAGATCGGAAAAGTCAGGTAAAAAATTAATCAAAAACGGAAAATTACGAAAAAAAAATCCATTAAGGTTCTAGGGTGCGAACCATTCTACCGGGATATAGCCACGCAAGAATGTCTCTGGTCTCTGGGCTCTTAAGAAAATGCATCCGAAACACAGAAGAAACCTGCTTGTGTTTATTTTTTTAATTTAAACCTTTAGAAAGGTGCCTTTCAGTGAGTCTTCTGGTTATCGGTAAAAAAAAATTCTACTTGCTGTTATCCGTGACGTCTTCGGCTCTGCACGTTTACCGTTCGTTCATAAAAGTTCATAGTAATTAATATTACAAAAGTTAATAAAAAAATGTCCACAATGTTAAGTTTAATGTTAATTTAAATACATGCCCTGAAATTGAACTTCATTGGTGCGAACAAAACACCTCCATTCAATTCAGATCTCATAGAGAAGAGCCCGCGATATCAACAACATTTAATTTAACACAGGTTAAAGTTGACACCAGACAAGTCTGAAAAGAAACAAAATTCATAATTAAAATTAAATCATAATAGCATAATTAACAATAATACATAATTAACATTATAATTTAAATTTAGTACACAATTCATAAAACAAAATAAGCCCAAGAATTAAAAAAAACTGCAATTTTAAATACTTCAATCGCTGGCATCACAATACAAATTTCAACGTGAAAAGCAAATGGGAGTTTTTCTTGCAAAGAACTTCTCTATTGCTGTTCAAATTTAGCTTTTCATTTTCTTATATTTTTATACCTTCAACACACGAGTTAAACGAATTCAAATTAAATGTGTTTAGGTAAATTATACGGAACCCAGTTAAGGACACAAACAAAAATTTACTTTTATTAATATTTTAAATTGAAATCCTAAATCAATATTTTGTCAATAGTTTATTTATTAGATTTAAGTATTAACTCAATATTTTTTAAATTATTAACTGAATAAAATGAATTCGACATATTGTCCGTTTGCCCTTCACGGGGCTCTGTTGAACACATTATTTAAATGCATTTAACTGCATGTGTGTCGAGAGTATAATACCAAGTACACACCTTATAATTTAAATGCATTTAAATAATAAACGTGTTCCTCAGAGCCCTGTGAAGGACAAACAAACAATATGGAAGGCACAGATTTGTCAGTAGCAGTCTGGCAGATTCGCAAGATATTGTTTATCTGGGGCCCCTCCTCTTCCACTAGCCTAAAGATAGGGTTAGCCACAATATTTATCATTTTTTTCGAATTTAGCCAATTAAAACAAATTAGCAATTACCTTTGGTGAAGGAGAGTTGATGAACCAGTGGAGTCCGAAGAGTATCGTTTTACTACTGACACTGCCGTTCAAACGTCACCACCAAAACAAGCCCGTGACAGACATTCACAGGTCTCTCGTGTTCCTCAAACACGTGCTCGTCATTTTTGGAGATTGCTCCAAAACGACTATTAAACATTATTGTCCCAATCAGCACAAAGTCCGGTTTCGGATGGTATCAATATATGTACCAAGTGCCGCTTTGGCAACATGCAAACACCTTCGACGTATCAAGTCCGATTTTAATTTCATTCGAACACAGAGACCCTGATGCGCTTGTGGCATATATTGTCGTTTCTGTCAATTAAGCGCATCGAAGACCACATTTCAAAAAGCCCCGAGACGAAACGCCAAACCTAAACAAAAAAGAAAACCATTAAACATGATTAGGCTTTCTTAAAAAAATCACTCAAAACTCAATTACTCAATCACAGTCAAGAACATGGAAACAGTAAATAAATAATTTCTACTAAAACATTTTAATATTATACGTATGTTTTGATAATACCTATATATTTCTATTTATTTAGTTCTTAATAAATAACTAAATAATAACCATAATATTTTTCAAAATTATTGCATTTCCAATTTTTTTAAAATTACTAATATAGTTAAATTATATTTTAATATTATTGCATTCGTTTGTATAAGGCTTTGTAAAAACAAAAATAAAAGAGCCCGACGACAGAGGGCGCGCAAAAAATGATTGACGATTAATGACGTCTTATAAACAGGCATCCGTAGACATCTTCAGAATTTTTTTTTGGCTCCGCTCTTATGAGCGTCACCAATTTCTTATTGGTTTGTTACTGGGTTTAGCGTCACATGCCCCACCCTTTTCATTTCTAAACTAATCACCCTAACATTCATAAACGGGCGGAGCCAAAGATATCCTGAAGCTGTCTACAGATGCCTGGCGATCATATTAGACAGGCAATTAGAAAACGGTATGAACAGAAGTTGGCTCTGTCCTTTTTATGACAACCGGCAACTTCTAATTGGTTTGTTGTGGGGTTTCAACATTGAAAAGGGCGGAGCATGTGACGTCAGACTATATATAACCAACCACTTAGAAGTTGCGTTCGTCATAGAAACGGCGGAGCAACTTCTGTTTGTCCCGATTTCTAATTGCCTGTTTATAATTGTTGTATTGGTCTCGTTAAAAAAGATGGCGGCGCAAAAAAAAAATCGTTTCAAAAACGTTCCTTACAATAAAGTTACAAATTTTTAATAGTGAGTCTATGGAGAGTTCAAGTGTAGATTAAGTTTCATTTTGGCTTAAATAACGCTTTTG
Source organism: Brachycybe producta (assembly GCA_036925085.1). Classification (NCBI taxonomy): domain Eukaryota; kingdom Metazoa; phylum Arthropoda; class Diplopoda; order Playtdesmida; family Andrognathidae; genus Brachycybe; species Brachycybe producta. The sequence continues at coordinate 1,538,144 of JAUPFP010000045.1, read as the reverse complement.
ATAAACGTTTTCTGTATTTCAGGTGAAAAATGGAGAAACAATTTGTATTTTATAAACTAGAAGAGTAGCTGAACTGGGTTATAACTATATGGAAATTATGTTGATATTTTTCATTAATTTTTGTCTAAAAAGTTAAAATTAAAAAAAAATATCCACTTGAAAATGCCCTCAAGTGATTGCGCTACCCATCTAGTTTCTAAAAAAAATTTCTTGTTTCTATAAGTTTTGCATCTGAAAGACAATAGAGTTCGAAAATCAGCCGTTCAGAAATAATTTTAAGCGCCTTCAAAACGTTTGTAATGTTCGGCGGTGACCAGGGAACAAACAATAAGCGCCGCGCTTTTCGTTACATGACGTTTTAACGTCTCTTTGACGCAGTTAATCAAAAGAAAACCATTAAATGTAATTCAAATAATGGCGTTAAAAAAAGACTGGCACCAAAGAGGTATATAATAATCAAGCGCTAAAAGCTATAAAAATTTGATAAAATCAATATATGTGCCATTAAAATATAATATATTGACCGCACATTCAGTCAATTCATGAATTTATTCAGCCGTGGATGTCGTATTTGAACGTGATAAACCGATAATTGATTTGGAAAAAAAATCGAATGAATAAAAGCGGTGACTAACACAAATGTGCGGGGAAAATAAAGATTTCGTTAAACGAAAAAAAAAGAAAAAATCTCCAATATTAACGGAGAATGAATGAAGGAAGGAAGCGCCGAAAACAAAAACTTACGTTAAGGAAAATGGGGGCCACGCAGTGAAAAAAAGAAAAAAAAAAAACGTAATTAACACGTAAACTTTTCAAAATTAATAATCTTCATTAAAAATCACAATGAACTAAACGCAACAAAAAATGAAGTGGTCAATGTGGGCCGCGCGCAAATTTGCACCCTTTTTAATCACCTTTGAACCTCATCACACACCTGTAAAATGTGTCTAAATGCGCCAACCAATAAGCAAATAATATCATCTGAATTAGCCAATCATAATCGACAATTCAAAGACAACCTCATGACACCACTATACACGTGACGTCGTTTGAACTTTGCTCACAAATTCCTTACAACTTGCACCTGAACTATGACGCAACAAATACCGATTTAAAACAGATTTTATGCAGAAAATTATTTTGCTCACGTGATGCCAAAAAAAAAAGGTCAAAATCCAAATAATCGAAATTCTCTTCTACTAAACTTGTGTCAAAGTTGAACTTTTAAATTATAAATGATTAAATAGTTTTCATAAAATACTAAATTATAGCCTAATTTATATTCTTATAAATGAACTGGACCAAAATTCAAGCAGACAACTTGGCACTTGTGAACTTCAACTTGAACTCTCTAAACAGGGTTTTAGATAGAAAAAAATAATTCTTAGTTTTTTTAAGGTCATTTTAAAGTGTAAACTCCCCCCCCCCCCTCGAACTCTTGATTATTCCGTGTTTCAGGTGAAAAATGAAGAGAAACGTGAATGTGTTTTAGAAACTAGAATGGTAGCTCAATCACTTAGAATTACTAAGCTACATTATGACGCAATAAAAACTAATTAAAACAAATTTTATGCAAAACATTTTATGCTCACGTGATGCAAAAAAAATAGGTCACTGAAGAATGTGACAATGACGAATAATGAAACAAAAAATGAGAAATTCTATTCTAGTTGTGTCAAAGATCAAATTATTAATTTATTATGAATTATTAAATATATTTCTCTTAAAATACTAAACTTATTTTCATATATATTCTAAATTATTATTAAAAATCATTATTATGGTAGTATTAATACAATTAATCTTTTTAAAACAAATTATAACTGGACTAAATTTAAGCAGAAAAACTAAGCACTTCAATTTTCAATTTGAATTATCTGAACACATAACAGGGTTATGTAGTAGAGACCTACGTTGAGCAAAAATTTGAAGCCCAGTCCAGCCCATGAGACTTTATCCTGGGCCCACCAGGCCTACAAAGCCCACGAGGCCCATCGGCCTTTAACATAAATATGCCGATCAATGCCCAGCCCAGCCCAAAAGCTCACCATCCCATGGGCTTTGTGTAGGTCTCTAATTTCCACACTAAATGGTTCACAAGTTCGCATGCTTACCAAGAAAAGAAACTGCCCTAATTAACGGCTTTAATATGTTTATTTTATTGATTGATCAGTGAGGAATATGTTATACTTTTCTTAACGTGTGAAATATTATGTGGTTCAGTTCTATACATTTGTAAAGAACCCCAGGAGAGAAATGATGAAACGCCTTCCAAACTCGTGATGCCCACAAAGGCCACCAAACCCACGAGGCCCATGAAGCCCACCAGGCCCATGGGCCTTTAATATAAAAATACTGGGTCATGGGCTTTATGTAGGTTTCTATTATGTACTATGTATATAGGGGAAGTTTGATAACAGGGTTTCAAATAGAAAAACAATTCTTATGTTTTTAGTCAGTTTTAAGTTGTCTTCTAGGAACAAAATTGAGAGAAAATTGAAAGTGTTTTAAGAAAATAGAAGGGTAATAACTCAATCACTTACGGGTGTTTCTTATGTTGATATCTTTCAAAATAATGTTTTTTATGCAAGTTTGAAAATGACTCAAATTAAAGCTGAAAATATTCTTTAATTTTTGGTCTATAAAAAGTTTATTTTGAAAAATAACAAAAATACCATTAAATGATTGTGATACCCTTCTAGTTTCGAAACTAGTGATGTCAGAAGGTTTGATAAAAAAAATTAGGATTATGTCATTTTGTCTCATTTAAAAAGGAATACTGTAATAAAAGATTTCCAGAACATTTTATGCTTAAACTGTTGTAAACGGTTGCTATCATCCCTTTAATAATAGACTAAAATGACACAATCCTAAATTTTACGACAACTCCTCTGACGTCATAAGCTTTTTCTTACAATGAGGCTGTTATATCATTCCTATCTTGAAGGCTGACTAGCAGCTCCTAATCAAAAGAATACCCTTTTTTTTAACAAACCTTATTAGTAGGGCTCGGATTTTTATGCAATATCCAGCAAATGATTCTCAATATGTGGCCCAATAAATAGCCAATTGTGACATAATAATAATATTCCGTTTAGGTCAACCAACAAATACGGTTTTTTAATCAGGCTAGACTTTTAGTTTAAAAATACAGTGACACTAACCAGGCATCTAGCCTCTAACCAGCTTTTTTTATTAGAATATTTGCTGTAATTATGGTGATTACTTCACAATTGGCACTCGGGCCACAAATTGAGAAGCATTTTTTGGTTGATATTTGCATGAAAATTCGAGCCCTAGTTATCAGAATTCTAACCCTCCCTGAAACCCCTTAAATAAACCCTTGTTATGTTCTAATGCATGCAGTCTAGACATTAAACACGACAAACAATGACATACATTAATAAAACACAAGTAATTTCTAAGCATTATAATATCAATAAATAATAATTGAGGTAGTAAAAAGGTATTTACAGTTACATATTTGACGTAATAAACAAGTTACACACATAAATATCAAATCAAGTGTTCAACTAACTAATGGGGTTCATGGTCAATTAACTACATTCTATTGTTCACTTTATTTTTTCCGCTTTATTAAATAAAAATTCCATAAATTGCATAAATTATTGCATTCCTTTCTCAAATTATTACTAAATTAATTAGTATGAAACAAAAGGTTTTCTAATTGAAATTTTTATTTTTTCTCTGAATTAAAAAACAATGTAAAATCGTTTACGATATTTTTAAAGCTCTGATAACTAAAATACCAGAAATTGTAGGCCGATAAACATATAGCATGCAATGGCGTGTTTCAAATTGCCATTTTTTTTTGTACATTTTAGGTTGAAGATCATGCATCAAGGTCGGTCTTGTCTGTCTCTGTTACGTTTGTAAATTACATTCATAATAGGCATTAAAAATTCAGATTGTAAAAGTTCACATGCTTATTATGACAAATGCCACTTTACATTTGAGCTTAATTAATAATTATTATGCTTCTTAATTCAAAAGTGTGCACCATTTAGAAAATAATGAAAGGATATAATATATACTTAAAGGATCATATAATAATTATATAGTCTACAATGGGAATTTTCATATATGGAATAATTATTATTATTTTAATAATGTTAAAACTCAGATTCGAGAAAACCCACTTAGCACAGGCAATTGTGCCCAGCATTAGAATTTCTTTTGCTCCGCCCTTTTATGACGTCAGACCAAGTAACAAACCAATTAGAAATTGAAAAGAGCGGAGCGTGTGGCATCAGACCAACTAACAAACCAATTACAAATTGATGACGTTCATAAAAGGGGGGAGCAAAATAAATTCTAATGCTGGGCACAATTGCCTGTCTTAGCAGTACTAACCTTCAACTTGAACCATTTTACGCTCGTAAGGTGGTTTATGAACAACTGATTATTCCTTTCTTTCTTTAACAGAATTAAGAGAAACTTGAAATTGTTTTAGAAACTGGACGCGTAAATCAATCATTTAAGGGTATTTACATGTTGATATCTTTCAAAATAAACTTTTTATAGACAAAAACTAAAAAAATATTGTCTAATTAAAGTTTGGTCATTTTAAAACTCGCATAAAAAGCTTATTTTGAAAGATATCACCATAAAATACCCTAAAGTGATTGAGCTATACACACCTTCTAGTTTCTAAAACACATTGGAGTTTCTTTTCCTTTTTCACCTGACAGAAAGAATAATCTGAGTTCCAAATAAAGTACCTTAAGTTGAAATTTCCTTTTTAAATTTTTGCCTAAAGCCCTGTTAACACAGAAGCAACAAGTCACAACATGTTTGGGGGGAAAACGTTCTTAGCATTTGATGCTTTTATTATGTTTCTAAATGTCTGCTTTGCTAGTTGCCAAATATTTCACTATGTTGCGCTGTTTAAATATGCACTGGTAAACTTCAAAAGAAAAAAATGGCAACAAGTGGCGACATGTGGGAAATAATACCAGATGTTTCTCTAGTGTGTGACAGTTGACTTTTAATTATTTTTCTTTGATAATTTTGTCGCCCCCATGCGGACACTAGTTTTTAGAAACATGGAGCAACTAGTTGCCGGGATGCTTTGTGGTCGCAACGTTTCTTCTTGCTGTTGCTGTATATTTTAATGTTTATGGCAGCATCTTTTAAAATAGGTCAACATGATTATTATGGCTACAGCTCTGTGTTAGCAGAGCTTTTAAAATAAGGCGGTGGAAACCTTTCTAGAGGGTATAACAAAGAGAAAATTCAACCCCCTATACTACCAAAAATGAATTAGAGCAACTGTCACTGGCAGATATCAAAGAAAATCTTCTGGAACCAAAAAAAATGACAGTAAACTAGAAATCCTATTGACAGATACATACAGAGTTAGTTGACATCTGTCAGAATAAAATGACATTTATCCAGCGATTTGACATTTGCCAATCGTAGTTTGAATTGACCAATCAATGGTTTAACCTGTATTTTAGATTAAAACTGTTTAAAAATTCGACTAAAAATCAAGTGTTCTACAGACTCAAGTCGAATTAGACAAAAGATTTTGTCCAAAAATGAAAAAAAAAACAAAAACACATTGAAGTCAAAGAGGGACTTGAGTATGTGTTTTCCGGCTTCAAACGATTCAATCTCAAATGATAACGAGGATTGAAGGTGGAGGCTAGCCATGCTTCTAGGTAATCTAGTTGCGTGCCTGTGTTGGAGTATGATAATCAATTATCCGGCACGCTTGGCCCTCATCACTTTATTCCACTGTAATGAGAAAAAACAATTACCTTTCACTATATTAGATGAATTTTTTTTTTAACTTTTATCTAGATTGTTTATTTCGAAAGATATCTATATGAAAATACTATTAAGTGACTGTACCCCTTCCAGTTTCTAAAAAAAAAACCTTTCAATTCATTCCAAATGTTGAAAATCATCAGATCATAAATGATCTTAACTGGAGGTGGAGGATTTTTATTTGGTCTCCGGTCTCCGCCTTCACCTCCAACCCTCTTAGTCATTTGAGAATGAATCGTTCAAAATGGAATCGTTTCAGATAGGCTTACAAGCCTGTATTCTTTTATAATGTAAGTTTCTAAATTGGTCCTATTTTAAAAATTCACGTATAACAAACAACACACAGAATAGAAAGAAACAAGATTTTCAAACGTTCATTTTCTACGTAAACATAAAACGTTTCTCTCTCTTTCTCTATTTTCCTATACTAAAATCAATTTCAAGTGAAATTCCTTCCTTGCACAAATCATTGCAATACAAAAATAAAGAAAATTGGATTTCTGTCTTTTCTTGAAAAAAAAAGTGAACATTACATGCAAATGAACAAAAAATGTAGGCCTACTTCTTCGCCTAGAGAAGTACACACTATATCAAATAAAATACTGACATTCTCAATGTCTTTGACAAGTGTACTTCATTATTCTACTATATAGAATATTTTCCATTTCTCCATGTGTCGTTTTTTTTTCTTCTTCTTATATTTACTCAGAATGAACCGGGGAAAAAAAAGCAAATAACGTCACACAGTTGATGTTGTATTGCAAGAAATATTTCAATGACAAGTTAGGAAAAAAAAAATCGTTGAACTAAAAAATAGAACATAAAAAGCAGAAACTGATGTAAAGAAATACTGTATATGGCTTTTGCACACAAATCACTTTTGGTAGTCGATTTCAACTGCAAAATGAAGTCGAGTTGTCGCCTGTGTGCCAAGGTCCGGGCTTCTTTCCATAGGAATGTACATAAGTAGAGGGAAAAGCAAACTGAATTATAAAGCCACCTTAAAAGAATTTCAGTAGAACTTTAACAGTTGTATTCGGAATGATTTTTAAGTCATGAACTTTTGATAAGACGTTTCATGTTAAAGTTGATGAATTTTAGCAATGGCTTTGTCTTAAAAATCATTAAGAATATGACCCTAAGTGCCAAGTTTCCATTCTTGAATATGGTCCTTAAAAGAACACGAAATGTCTACAAACCCAAATACGTCCATTCATATAATGATCCATTTGTAATGACTCTCTAGACTCAATATAAAGTTGACTAGAACATGTATTATTACACCTAAATAAATAAATGTACACGAGCAAATTCCGTAAAACAATTTCCTCAGTTAAAAAAGAGCCTATACATTACGTGGGAATTTCAATTTCTTCAGAAATGTCTCAAAGGACCCCCCCCCCCAAAAAAAACAAAGAAGAAAAGTTATTTTGCGGTCACTTTCAAAAGAAATTTGTAAAAATTAGAACTTTTGTAAAATAAAACATATTATACTTGTATTTTCTAGTATTATACAAACGGAAATAAACCCTTAAAAAGAAAAATCGTGGATTTGAATCTAAGTAGAAGATTATCCTTAATTTGCATAAATTCATTACAGTGTACTTGGCTTAAATTAAATCAAGAGTAATAAAAGATAAATGAATTTCATTTTTACTTGAGACTTAAAACGTCTCTTTTACGCAACAAAGACTTCAATAATTTCATTATCATTTATTATTTTATGTTAAGATATTTATATATGTTACTGTCAATCTGCGGAATTAGGCAATCCGCAAAACAACCAACCTGCTGAGTGAATCTGCAAAATTCAATACATTTTAGGTGTTGAATTTTGCAGATTCATTAACAGGTTGGTTCTTTTGGAGAGATTGCCTAGGCAATCTGCAGATTGACTGATTCCGTAGATTGACAGTAACATATACATGTACTAGAAGGAACCTTCTTTTCTTTTTAAGAAAAAACAATCTCTCTCTCTCTTTCTGTCTGTCTCTCTCTCTCTCTCAAAGACTGGCAGTTAGAAATCGGGGAGAACTTCAGTTGGTTCCACCCTTGTTATGACGACTGACAACTTCTAATTGGTTGGTTATGTAGTCTGACGTCACATGCTCCGCCCTTTTCAACGTCGAACCACACAACAAACCAATTAGAAGTTGCCGGTCGTCATACCAAGGGCGGAGTCAACTGAAGTTCTCCCCGATTTCTAAGTACATGCCTCTCAAAGTCCATTGAATGAGATCCAGAATATAAATGAGGAATTTCAAATATATTCACAAATGAAATTCTTATACATGTTTTAAAAGACCACGCGTTTAGAATTTTAAATAAAAACATCAAGTGAAATGAAAGATGACAGAATAAGAAATATGAAAGATTTTTTTAATATTTATTATCAATTTATCACACATCATGAAAACAACTGAATTTTGAAATTTATGATTTATATGTTAATTATTATCATAGTTGAAATTATTCATCGATAATCGATATTGTGTCTGAAAATCTTTTTTTTTTTGTGGTGGGGGAGGTAGAAAAACATCAGTCCCCATTGAACGAGTAAGGCCTGGTTCTCACATAGAAAAAACCGTCGACTGAAAATGCGACTGACAACTGAAATGTTCTAGTAATTCAAACTGTACCGTAAACACCAAGAACTTGAAATAAAAGATGGTTTTAAAGTGTAAACGCAACTCGAACTATGATTATTCTGTCTTTCAGTTGCGAAATGAAGAGAAACTTGAATGTGTTTTAGAAACTAGAAAGGTAGCTCCACCACTTAAAAGTATTTTCATGTCGATATCTTTCAAAATAAACTTTTTATTTGAGTTTGAAAATGATAAACTTTAAAGCAGAAGGTAGTTTTGTCTATTAAAAGATGCCAACATCAAAATACCCTTAAGTGATTGAGCTACCCTTCTAGTTTCTAAAACACTTTCTAGTTTCTCTTAATTTTGCTACTGAGTTTGAAAATCAGCTGTTCGTAAATCATCTTACTAAAATATTATATGATAGTTGCGAAGAAAATAGAAGAAGAAAACCATGAGCGAAAATTAACAACATTTCAAAACTTTTCTTGTTTTTAAATCAAGTTAGAAACAAATATTTAATCAAATATGCATAATTCATAAAACTAACAAGAAAAAGTGAATAAAAACCAACAGGAAGAAGTAAGACATGTAATCGATTGATTGCTGTAGTTCCTTATTTATACTTACATGTATATGTAGAAGAGAATCTAGCTATTCAGTCATGTAAGCTATTTTAAGTGGTTTTAAAATGAAATATAAATTCGAAAATCAGCTGTTCATAAACCATTTTAACTTACTGCTAGCCTCTGCGTACATCAGTGATTCCCAAAAACGTTTTTTGTTTCTGGAGAAATCTCGGCCCACTTAGCAAACTTCAGAGCATACTAGCGTGCCACAGAGCACCCTTTTGAAATCAGTTTTAGTGACTGAGGGCTGGATAGATAGTACTTTATGCAGGTCCGTAACAAAGGTACACCAAGCCCTAGTCCAAAATATTTGGCAGCTAAGGACTCCTTCAGAACCTACTTTTCTGATTGTCATTTTGCTTTAATTAAATATACACACGATATCAAAAATAATTTAAAAAATATCAATTGTTTTCAATTTATAAATGTATGCCTCATGTATGATACAACAATGGTTTATAAAATTAATTTAAAATATTACAATAATTTATAAATTATAAAATATTTAAAGACCTATACGTAAATTTTTGTTTGTAAATTTGTATGCCTTCTTGAGGAAAGGCTTTCGACTGGAGCACCCAGTAAAACCCTCTATGGTTACGGCCCTTATTTCCTCTGTACCCTTTCTTTCGCCTTATTACACGCATTCGGCTCAACGGCGCTTAAACGGAGAAAGTTTGAACATTAATTAGGTCCCTGGTAGTACTGGTACCAACATTTCCAATACAAGACTCAAAAAACCCTTACCACCAACCATTATCATAAAATCGGAGTCAACATCTAGCTCAACAAACAGTGCTATATAGGGTGTAGCAACATTTACCTAGAAATCTGAGCGAATCTAACTGACATGTTTGGAAAGCTAATTTTTCTACCACAAATAGACATCATTCAATAATATGAGAGAGAAAGAGGCGTTATTTTACTTTATTATTCCAAACGTGTTACTCTTTAAAGATACTTTTCTGTGTATAAAACAGTATATTTCTGTGCGTGTGTTTGCACTTGGAATACGAAAACAGAATAAATTCGCCCCCAAAGGAAAGTAAGAAGCAAAAAAAAAAAATGGATGAAAATATGAGAAACTTCAGCAGCCTAAAAGCACTAATAAATGCCTTAAAAAACCTAAATAAAATTGGCGCCTGGCGCCTGTACATATGTAATGAAATTCACCAAAAAGACCCCCACAGAAACATAACACATTGACATTTTTTCATTCCTTCTGGAATGCATTAAAATTACAAATTCAACAACTGTGTGTGTGTGTGTGTGTCTATCACACAAACACATACAAAGTTGTTTATAATATTTGAAAATAAGATATTCTTGTAGGGCCCTACAGTCACTATATATAGGCATAATATATATAAAAAAAAACATCATCGTTTCGGTATTCATTTTGAAAAGGCTGAAAAGGCTTTTGAAGGCTTAAATTCAAGAAGAAAAGTTGAGACTTTAAGATGGTTTTAAAGTGTAAAAAAGTCATATTTCGAATTCTGGTTATTCTGTCGTTCAGAAACAAAATGAAGAGAAACTAGAAAGTGTTTTAGAAACTAGAAGAGTAGTTCAAACTAGAAGAGTATTTTCATGCTGATATCTTTCAAAATAAGTTTTTTTTTATGTCAGTTTAGAAATGATTCAATTTTATGTATGTGTAACCGCTTAGCAGACAAAAAGTTTATTTTGAAAGATATCATTATGAAAATATCCAAGTGATTGAGTTAATCTTTTTAAGTTTCTAAAATAATTTCAAGTTTCTCTTAATTTTGCTCCTGAATGGCAAAATAATCAAGAGTTCGAAAATCAGCAGTTCATAAATCATCTTTTGTGGTCCTCAGGGAATTTATGTGGCCTCATGGGCTTTTTGTGAGTCTCATACATTTTTGGGTCTCATGAACTTTGTACAGCACCTCATGGGCTTTCTGGACATCGTGAACTTTCATGGGCTTTGTGAGCCTCATGTGCTTGGTGGGTTTCATCTGGATAGTGAACTGGGCTTATTATACAAAAATCCATCTAAATCCATCTAAATTCTTCATGAAATTATCTATATTGACTAGCTAGCTATTCCAGTCATTTCACACAATAAACAAAACTGTAAAATGTTCAGTTATTTAATACCGAATTGATTGGTTTACAAACTAAAACTAAAAGATTTCATATTTTTTCCAGCCACAATCGAATTTACTTCAGTAAAGTTTTCTAGTTTAAAATGTTAGCCACAAGTGATTTAACTTGCGGCAAAAATTGCGGCTAATTTCGCTTTGAAAATGTCTTTATGGACAGAGCATATTCATCATTTCAATTTAATTACACTCGCATAAGATAAAATGCAAACACAGTTGATCCAATTTTGAAAACCCTCTCTTTTTCTTCCTAAAACGTGTTGTCTGTATGAAATGTGAGCCACCAACATACAACAACACACAGTAAGCAATAATGTAAGCATCATACAGTATATATTGTATGTTTTATGAGAAAGATAAACAGTGAAATGGCCCCATCATTTTTTTGTTCATGGAAATAAGGCACAAAAAATATACACATTTTCTCTCTCTCTCTCTCTCTCTCTCTCTCTCTCTCTCTGGAGTTGTGTTTCATAATATATTTCTCCCTCTCTCTCTCTCTCTAACTCCAAACCATATAATAAGCTTAGAAATAAAGATAAAAATTTCAACTGAAATGGATATAATTTGCCAACACGCAATAAAAAATAAAGTTGCCCCCAAATATTAATTGCATGTTGTACCCTCATTTTTGAAATTATTTTAACATATATAACTCAATCATTTTTTATTTATGTTTCAGGTGTGTCACAGTATACGAAAACCATCGAAAACGCCATTTCCGATGATGTCATCTTTGACGAAGTAAGACCAGCCATAACTACAACGTGTACAATATGTAACTAGAAGAAATATTTCAAAATTTAGCAAATCTTAATTAAAGAGACTGAAATTTTTTTTAAAAGCAACTTTATAAAACATTCATGGTTTTATTTGAAATAAGATTCTACATTTTATAAATAATAAAAAGATTGAAGATCAGTTCACAGACCTTTATAGTGAGCTCAGGATGACAAGCCCAGGAGGCTCTTAAGGCCCAAGAGACTCACAAAGCTCACTGACTTTTTCATGCAATTGTCAAAGTAGGCTCAGCTGAGCCCATGGGCTTTATATTAATCTATCTATCTAACTTGAAACTAGAAACTATGTAATACGTGACACCAAGCATGTCAAACTAGCGGCCCACAGCGAATATCTTTGCGGCCCAGCTAATATAACAAACAGTATGTAACAAAAGTTTTAATAAAAATTTCGTACTATACTTTTGGAAATAAACCTTCGTTTCTATAAAAATTGAAGTTTTTTTTGCGGCCCACATAAAGTTAGACCTTGTTTATTCGGCCTGTGTGTTAGCCTTTGAGTTTGACATGCTTGGTGTACACTATCTACATTACAGTATATTTAGGTGTATTGTTTAGGATTAAATATAACTTTAAAAAGTTATTGAATTTTAAAAAAAAGGTTTAAAAAAGATTCCAACAAAAAAAAGTTAAATTTACACCTTAAGTTTTGAAAATTAAATTTTTTTTTAATTCCTTACAAATTTTCCCTAAACAATTTTATTTGGATAATATTGCTAGCAATTAAGCAGAAGTTTTAAATAATTTAATTCTGCGATATTCAATTAAAGAATTTAGCCACGCATCATTTTTATATCATTATAATATAACTGACTGCTGTGATGAGGCTGGCCCTTTGGCGCCACCATTTTGACGTGGTGGTGCCGGCTCTGAGCCAGCCCCTGATTTAACCGGTCGCGACATGTAATTTGCAGTTACAAACTCGAATTGAACTCTTCAATTCCTATCTTCTAACTGTCCTCAAACATAAGTGGCATGGCACTTTTGTTCGGTCTCTAGGGAGGGGCGACTGTCACCTCAGGGCTCAATGAGTGGCCAACTGGGCCAATCATTGCCCTGGGCTGAGAATATTACCTTTTAAGGAAAGGCATTTTTGGGACTCTTTTCCCAATTTCTCATGGTTTTACTTGGTTCCTCGAATTCACTGAGAATTCGGGCCACCCAAGTCTGGACATATGTGCACCAAGGGGGTGCCACGCTGACAGAAAGGAATTTCTACAGGGTGTTCCATCATCCTGTAAATACAGGGTGTCACACACACCCCTTCTTTGGTGGAGTCACGTCCCTGGGCCTCTCACTTTTAACCTCTCACCACCGGTGGGCTCATCCCTGCGTCTCCCGGAACCCCTCTACCTTGGCTTCTGATCGATCTTCAATCGGATAAATAATGATATTTTCATGATTATTAAAAACAAACAATTTAAGAATGATATTTAATTCTTTTGTGAAACAGTTTCACAAAACAAATTTGAAGATTTAAAAACCCATCAAAAATTAAAATTTCAATAAGAAGTTGAATATAAATTTAATTATAATATAATATTAATTTAATTTATTTTATTTTTATGTTAATTTGAAATCATAAATCTAATTTAAAAAAAAAACATATTACAAAAAGTGTAATTTAAAAGATTTTGTGAAAATACCATCCTTAAAATCCTTTGATTCTAGTTTCAAACAAAGTTTCTAAAACGTTTCAAACTTGATTTTTTTTTTCAAATTTACTTTGGTAACATTTTATTTTATAGTTAAATGCGTGAAGTTAAACAGAACTTAAACCCATCTAAATATTTTTCTTATCAAAGGTTTTTAATTGGCCCGTCGGAAGACCCATTGAAAGTCACGAAACGGTGGACATTCACCTATTAGCCTACAGCAAATACTTGAATAATCGGTAATTAAAGACAAAATATTTGCAAATACAAATTAACAACAATGAAAACATGACTAATTGAATGCTAATTTAATATTTAATTGAATCTAAAAGAGTGCTTGGTAAATATGGACTGGTGTTGCAACATGTGGTAGATGATGGCCACCTTAAAATGACTGATTCTCTTCTGGACAACAACAACATGCCAATGAAGGTAAAAACACAACTTGGTTGTCATCATGATCATTATCAATTTATTTTATATCTAGTACTTCATTTCGAGTAAATTCCTTTTTTTATTCTTTCTGTCATAAACATGCCTTTTATGAAACACTTGAAAGTGATGGAAAACTAAACGAAATAACACTCAATTGATGTGGAAAAGGAAAAATGGATTTCCACCCACCTCTTTCTCAAAACCAATTAATCATCAATCATATTTTGTGTTAAAACTTTCACTTGAACAATAATAAATTTACGGGCAAAACCTCATTCAATTAATATTGGTAATGTTTAAGTAAATACAGAAGATGGTCGCGAGAACAAATCATTTTTTTTTCATCACCTCAAATAATCTTGCATAAAAGTTGGGGTCACACTGCTTAACAAATTGTTGTAAAACACTGCAAAACCTTTAAAGCTTGTAGCACACCACATCGGATCGGAATAAAACGAATCGGAATATTTTGTTAACACGCATTTCAATTTCGATCCAAGCCAGTGTGCGGGGCTTCCCTGAGATGCTTGTTAACAAAATATTGCGATTCGTTCCGTTCCGATCCGATGTAGTGTGCTACAAGCTTAAAAGGGCCTAACTTAAATTAGACTGTCTTGTAGGCCTAGAGTGGTAAGACAATAGAACCCTATTGCCGAGGATTTTATACATGAAAATAAACTTGTATTATGGGGCTTCTCAATATTCTGACAATGCAGCACTATTTCAACTGCACCAGAACACATTGTAATTGTTATTGGGTTTTATCTTTGGGGTTAACAATGCATTTTGCATGCTGCAATTGGATTTTTGTCATTAAACTTCATTTTAGTAAGACTGATTCACTAATGATCAGAGGGCGGTTCCCTTTTGGGTACACTACGCTCGTATGATACCATTTGAGTGTCATATGTGCAATAATAATCAATGAAATCCAAAATAAAAATGCATAAAACGCACAAATTACAAAATCTTTAAAAATTTGCATCAATAACATCACTTATTTTTTTTCTGAAAAAAATTCTACAAAACGTTTCTAAGGCCAAGGTCTCACAGGCAGAAAATGCGACTGAAAATAGAATTTATCTAATTTGAAAAGAAAATCGAAACAATTTCAGCTGTTTTTCTGCCTACTTTCTGTCAAATAAATAGAAATGAATTATTTAAATTAGCTAAATGCTGTGTTTTCAGTTGGCGTTTTCTGCATGTGAGATTTTGGCTTTAAACCAAATTCGTTTTAATTTTGCATTTTCTGTTATCACTTCGGATGATTGTAGTTATATAATATGCATTTTTCATTTGCATAATAAAATAAACAATTTTTTTGTATATTTTGCATTTTTGCGGATTTATTTTCAATTTGCATAAAGACGCACAATTTAAAAAATAAATTTTTTTGCACATTTCTGAATTATTATTTGCATAAATATTGTGGCCTTACTTAATGATATTCACAGTAGCAAAAACCCATTAACATCATTATACCCTAACCTCATTATACAAAGTTTACTTATTATTTAATCTTTTCAAAAATCTGCATTCTGCAGAAAAAATTTGAATTGCAAGTGATGTTGTGTACAATTGCACTACACAAGAGATCGATTTGTTGAGCAGTGCGACCACGGCTTTGAAACATCTGTCGTGTAATGATGTTGCCTGAGAAATTTCTTTCTAATTATAACGTGGCACCAACAACTACTATTACTCCCACTTTGAGTGAAAAATAGATCGAATTCTCTTATTCCCTCGTTTCATTGCAACTACCTCCAGGCATGCATCAACAACAGTTAAAACAAGAAAGTGTGTTGTGCACATTGCATAGTATATGCTTGAAGAAAAAAAAAATGAGGACGTCATTTCAGCTAATCAATTAATGCCGTTCCCACCTGACGGTGTGTTCCATTTCGTCCGATTCCATCTAAAACCTATTCTACTGCATTAACAACGACAAAGGTTGGAGGTAGAAGCTATAAGCAATGCTTCGAATTACAAAGCATCGACTCTCAACATCATGGTCTTCTCGTTACTATGCGAAGTAAAACACATTTCCACCCAAATACCCACCATTTGTGAAGTTATCTAAGGTGGACGATGTCAATTTTTTGGCTCTTCTATTCTGAAATTTATAGTAATATCCTAATAGCTAGCCTCAACCTCCAACACCCTTGTTCTTTGTCTGAGATAGAATCGTACGAGATGGAAGTATTTACTGCATGAGAAAAGAAGATATAGATTTACATAATCCCCTATTTTCTCTTAAACTGAATAATCTCTTTGCGTAAGTTTTTTCTCCTAATTATATGACAAGACAATTGAAGTTTCATGAATGTCAATATGTTACTTTTAGGTCGATAAATTGCCTAAAACTAATTAAATAGTTTTATTTGAACTGGGCTCCATTAATTTGCCACTGTAGTTATTTTTTCGAAAATTTACAATTAAAGCTTTCTTTTTTCAAATTAGAATAGAATTTTCGTGTTCTTAATGATTACTAAGCCAGAGATAGTGCCTAAACTCATGAACTTTTGATAGGAAGTGTTCGGGAATTGTGTTAGCTCCGCCTACTCATCTTCAGAAAGGAAGCATCTAATACACAGACTTGCTTTCTCGAGAAAAAGTTGCGTTTGCATCATGGCCTCCACCTATGAGGCTTTTCATAGCCTCATACTGGAGAAGAAAATGACAAAATGAAGCACATCCAGAAATTCTTTTCTTTTACAGAAATCTCTAGGACTAGAAGCAATCATTATTCTAGATTATTTTACAGCCATAAAGAAATTATCTTTAGTTTCCTGACACAGCAGCCAATATAATAATGTGCATCTTCTAATCTTCTCGTTAAGAAATAAATCTTAAAATTCCTTCATATTTTTGTTTCAAAAAATGCATTAACATCAATTTTTTTTTCCTGCATCAAATGGAATTAATATTAGTCAGAAAATCCTTTAAGCTTGCAATTTTAACTGTCAAATTTACCAGACAATCTTTTAAATCAACATTAAGTCGAAAAGCAACTGAATCTTACCTATATTTACACAATGTGACCTTTAACTAATTTTAATTCTAAACTAAATTTAAATGTGATGGAATCGGCTGTTATAAGGAGTGTAATCAGAAACTGATTAGTATGAAACAATTCCTTAAAATTTTTTCCAGATGTGCTTGATTTTGCCATTTTCTACTAATATACGAGGCCATCGAGGACATCTACATATTTCTTTTATCTTTGAACTTCACACTAAAGGTCGCCATGTATTCAAATTAATCTTCTCGAGAAAGCAAGTATGTGGATTCAATGCTTTTTTTGAGAGAGGTAGGATGAAGCTATAGACTGATTCCCGGAGGACGTGGACACGTTTCCTTTAAACACACATGTTGTTTGCAGATGCTACTTTTATGTGTTTTTTTTTTACAGATAACTTTTTCTTCAGTTTATAACTGCGTTCATTAACGGCGTAGTTAAGTCTTAAATAATTAAGATTCTACCCTTTTAGCCGCTTTTGTTTTTCAATAAAGAAAAAAGCATCGCATTCAATGTACCAGCAGAATCTTGATGAATGCTGTTATTTAAAATTAGAATTTTCTTTTGTTATTCACGTTCCAATGCACAGTTTGCAAATGTTTACTACTTTTTTCAGACTGCAAACATGTAATTAACCATTACAATAACTTAGTAATTTCTTTAAACCAGTTTTTCAATCCACAATCCTGTAACTCTCATTTCATATTCCTACCCTCATAAATATTTTATTTCAAGAGGACTTACAAAAAAAGAAAAGGATAAGTATCCACTTTTTAGTTACAAGATCCCATTATAAAACAACATTAAGTGGTTACATAATGCAATTTGTATAATGAAAACCAAATAACTCTCATAAAAGTTATGGCCCCATCATTTCCCCTTTCACTGAAAACTGCCATTTTCTTTCTCTCTTTTTTTTTTGTTTGTTACACAAAAAGCAACAGTCACTATCATCCAGTATTACATTTATTCCTGTATTATGTATTTATTACAAAGTGGTCTCAAAAAATGTCTACAAACTTCAACTTATAAAATATCTCCTTAAATAATTTATTGAAAATTTCCAAATTTAATAAAAAAGACCACTATTAGCCTTTACGTTTGGCGGACTATTGCAAGAGCAACCGTCAGCTAGTGGGTCCACTGAAATAGCTACATAAAATAGCTTATAGGGCCTATGGCAAAAGAATAATTTAGTTCAAAAACTGAATAAGAAATACATTGTGAAACAAGACCAATTAACACATGCCATAAAAATTCCCCACTCCATATGTAAAATTTAGTTGAAAATCAGCATGTTTTGCAAAAATGACACCCTTATGAATTTCTCAAAATATAAATTTCTAAATTCACAGCACCTTCAGTAATTAAAGTCCGTTGTCGAATGTACTAAGATTCAAATTACCAAAAATATTACGTCTGTTCTTGCAAAAATCTGTTTTAATCTTTTTAAACAGCATAAGACGTGCCACTATAGCAAAAAAAAAAAACGTTTTGCTATTATTCGAGACAGATTAAGCATCTGCCCGCTAATTTCTGATAAACCCACCTGAGAACGTGCTGTTACATTTTTTCATCAGCTACATGAAAACACTCATTGTCATTAAAAATACGAGGAGCTAGTTGCCAAATCCCATAGGATAATGGTCTAAGTATAAACAGCGTTGCAAAGTGTACTAGAGTTGTTAGAATGTCTGTAGATAATAACCTTTAATAAAATGTGTATACATTTTTTTGTGGGTCTCACTGTATACTCTAGAATAAATGCTACCAGTACAACATTATTTATGTTTATTATTCTTTAATTAGAACCTTTCGTGAACCTAAAGCTTTGTACAAAAGACTAGCATGCAAGTGTACAAATTACGGCACAGCATGGTCTTACTTTTTGTATTAACATTTCAACAATTATAGGCTGAATATTTTAAAAAGTACTTTTTTTTCGAGCGAGAAAGAGATTTAATGAAGGAACTTTCAAGTCGAAAGAGAGAAAAGATAGAATCTGCTGCATCATATTAGTCTTAAGAGAGAGAGAGAGAGAGAGAGAGAGAGAGAGAGAGAGAGAGAGAGAGAGAGAGAGAGAGTTATATCGATCGCAGTGTCATACAATAAAGCTATAACTGAAATAAAAGCTAAACAACAATTTTCATATTTATGAAAAATAATAATAAAAAAATTGTTTAGGCTCAAGTAACATTGGAACTTACATATCATGCACCGGATGGTTCCATTGGAAGTTGGCAAGTAACGGATACAGATTATGGATGCGATCACGATGACCAAAAGGCACTTCTGGATATCGAACAAAATATTGCAAATTTAGAACGAAGATTGAGTGAAAAAGAAAGTTCATCAGTAAACAAACGTGAGACGACGGCGACGTCCACCAGTGCGGGAAACGCTGGTGGTGGTGGTGGACGAGAACCTCGTAATTCCAGAACAAGCATCATATCCAGTCGATCTCTGGAAAGAAAAAGGTTCAACAAAGTTCTTTTTTTATAATAATCAGAGACATTCTCTATGAGATTTTAGATGCAAAATTAGATTGGAGAAATCCTTTGCTTTTTTTTTAGAAGCAACTTTTTATAAGAAATTCAAAAGTTTATTTGAAACTAGATCAGGTAAAAGATAATATCTTTAAAATGAACTTTTTCTGGCAGTTTTAATAAGAGAATTTTATTTTTATTTTGTGAATTTTATTGAATTTTATTTTGTTTTTATTATATAAAAAATGTACAAGATTCATTTTACTTTTCTAGTTTCTAAAACTCATTCAATTTCTCTACATTGATCTTTTATTTTTCTTTCATAAATTTGAATAATTCACAATGATTACTAAAAAAAAGGTCTTAAGTGAGCTATTTAGCCATCTAAAACAACAGAATTTCATTTTTTAAGGGTTAATTTCATTAAAAATTACTGCGGTTATTGCTCAAGTCCTTTACTCTTCTAGTTTAAAGTAAACTTTGCATTTCTATTTTAAAAAAGAACTTCTCAAAACCATGTTCACCTATTGCATAGTAAAACGTAACAAAGTTACACTTCCCATGTCAAATTAAATAACCATAAAACACCAATGTTGACTGGTACCTTTAGAAGTCAGACTAGAAAGACAATTGCGTCAGTGATGAAATTTGGCAAACAACGTCCTCCTCAAGTGACACCAGTGGACATTGAAGAAAAGGAATGTCTTAAAGAATCTGAACATGTTGGTTGCGACTACGGTTCAATGGGTTTTATGGAAAGGCACGCAAGTGACGTGACAATGGCACCACGTCCTAGTATCGACGATAGCATATCGCACGGTCAATCGGCTGACGAAGACACTCCATCATCGATTTCATCGTCATCTGGAAAAAGGTCAAAACACAAACAAAAAACAGAATAAATTATAAATAAACAAAAGTAAAACGAACGATTATTTTTTTTAGATTAAAATGGCAGCCAGAAGTTGCAACTGAATTGAAACCACAAGATTTTCAAGTAAACTTCACATTTTTAGTTTTACGTACTTTTATTTAAGTAAAACAACTTTTTAAATAAAACTTGAACAATAGTTTTTCTATCAATCAGGAGCAAGATTAAGATAAACTTTAAAAGTGTTTTAGAAACTAGAAAGGTACAGTAGCTCAGTGTCAATTACGGGTAATTTTATGTTGGTATCTTTCAATAAAAGCTTTTATGGCAGTATGAAATTGGCCCAGACGATATTTTTTTAAATTTTTCTCTATAAAAAAAGTTTATTTTGAAATATATCAACATGAAAATGCAAATACTCTTAATGCTAATATCAATTACTCTTCTAGTTACTACAAACATTTTTTATTTCTTGTTCTATTCCAATTGTTCTCAATTATTTTGTATATTTTGTAAAAAAATGGCTAATTATAAAACTGACAAGGGTATTTTTTTAAGGTATGTGTGACCATCATTGAAGCAAGACAACTTGCAGGACTCAATATGGATCCAGTTGTTTGTATTCAAGTGGGAGATCAAAAGAAATACACGAGCATCAAAGAATCCACCAACTGTCCATATTACAATGAAGTAAATTATTTAGTGGCACTTTGACATTTGACAGAAGGAAAACACTCAGCTATTTAAAATGTTTCGGGGTTTTTTCCCCCCTCTTCTTCTTCTTTGTGTTTTCTACTCTTTTAGTATTTTGTTTTCGACTTTCAAATGCCACCGACGATGCTTTTTGATAAGATCATAACACTCGAGGTAAATAATTGCAAACTTTAAAATTTTAATTTTAAAATTTTATTTTAATTTTAAAATAATTTTGAGCATAAAATTTGTATCAGTTTTTTTTGGGTGAATTATAAAGTGGACGTAAACCTTTTTATTTCTCTCAAAATCAACATTAAGAAATAATTTAAAACACGGGCAAACCGAAAAAATAGCGGCAACTTTTATATTTTAAAAGATAATTAATCAAGTGCTTGACATTAGACAATGCTGTTATTTTTATTACTCGCTTCGCTTGCAAGAATTTATAATACGAAATTTTTAATAAACATTTTTTGCTCGTTGTGCTCGCGTAATGGGAAAGACTTTCATGATTCAAACTAATTTCAGTGAATTTTCAGCCTGAGTCAGTGACTCAGTGAAGAAGAACATTGACATTTGGTCGGAAAATTAGCTGAAATAAATGAGTATCCGTAGCCTGAGGTACATTTGAGGCTATTTTGTGCTCGTTTTCAAATTTAGACTTTCATTGAAAGTCTGTTAGAAACTAAAATAAGTCATATTAAGTATAACAATAAATTCAATCTGAATTTCTGTAATTACCTTTTATACTGTAATACTGTATTACTAAAATTAATATTTTATAAATGCACTGGGTCCTTATAAAACAACTTAGTTTCAAAGAAATGTGTAAACTTAAACGCTCCTAAACAAAATGTCAATTTACCAGAATTAAATTTTGCAATGTTATACCGTGTACACACATTACTTAAATGAATTCAAATTAAATGTGTTTAGGTGAATTATACGGAATCCAGTTAAGGACATGAACCAAATAAAATTGACTTTATTATTAATATTTTAAATTGAAATACTAAATCAATATTTTTTCAATAGTTTATATATTACATTTAAGTATTAACTCAATATTTTGAGATTATTAACTGAATAAATTGAATTCGACATATTGTTTGTTTGTCCTTCACAGGGCTCTGTAGAACACGTTTATTATTTAAATGCATTTAAATTACCAGGTGTGTACTAGGTATTAGCCTTGATTTTAAAGAAGGTGGAACAAAGTTATCCAACTGAGGCGGTCACTTTGGGGTGTTTTTATTTATTTTATTAATGTTATAAAATAATGTACTTTAATAAGTAATGTGTGTAAAATCGTTACTTAAGGTTAATTACTACTTTTTTGTTGCAAAAAAATCAGATGATTTTATAAGACAGTGTTTAAACAAATTGCAAACGAAATTATGCACACAAAAAAGTGACATAAAAATGATTTCAGATGACTATCATTTAAATTAAATTTTCTTTTTGTATAAAAATGGTTTTCAAATTGCCATAAAATGATTATTTTAAAAGACATCGCATCGCGTCTTAAAAATATTTTTATAATATTCGCCTACCATTATTCTAGTTTCTAACAAACTTTGAATTTTAATTACTTAATGTTGCTTCAAGAAAGAAGAAAACATGTTTACATCCATGATGATTGAGTATGGACCACTTTAATTTAAAAGGTATTATTCACTTATATCGAACAGGTTTTATATTCGAGAAACATCATTCGTTCGGGAAAAGTTCTCGGATCTTTTAAATTGGATGTTGGAACAGTTTGGTCGCAACCAGGTAACATAATAAAATCGGCATCAAAATCATTATTTGATAAAAAAAAATCGATTTTACACAAACGCATAAAACAGATCGACAATTCTATCATAAATGGGCCTTATTAACGGACCCAGAAGATCCGCAAGGTGTTCCAAAAGGATATCTCAAGTGCGACATATCAGTAATCGGAAAAGGCGACACCGTCAAAGTAAGTCAAAGGTATAATAAATTGTTAATTGCATAATAAAATAACGAAACAAAGAAAAAGTGTCATCTTGAGAGATAGATTAATCGTAAGTTGGGTCCTCCATTCCCTAATCCTTCTGTCTATATCTATCTATCTCTCTCTCTCTTTCTTTTCTTTCTTTCTTGGGGACAACATTTCTTTTATTTCTCTCTTCAAGCAGATTCCTCAGAAAAGCGAAAAAGATGAAGACGACATTGAAGAGTAAGTTTTTTTTTTATATTCGTAAAGGGAATTTTCGCAAGTTTTATTAATAATTTATGTTACCAGCCAATATGAAAAATCACGCATTCTACAAATTTACTAGGCAATGTGTCAAAAAACATCAATTTGTTAGTAAATCTACAAAATCCATTCATGACATTTTAGGTAATGTGTAGGATTCTCGAAAAAACAAACAGGCAATTTGCATAATCACTAAAAAAACACTATAGCTACGCATTCAGGTATTCTTTGATTTATTTAGCAGTGTGACGTCACATTCATAGAAATCTACATATGTGACGTCACATCACTGGACAAATCGATAAATAACGGAATGTGCAGTAGATAATATGCAAAATACTTTTTTTTTGCTCGGTTGTTTACTGGTTTTGCAATTTTCCAGTTTAATAACAGCAATTATGCATATTACTTAAATGGGTTTATATTTTGCAAATTGCCTAGTGTTTTAGTTATCATACGAATTACGAATTACACATTATCCTTAGTATAGGTTTTAAATGGGCTCTGAAGATGATCATCACTAGGGCTAGGCAGTGGCGGATTTACCATTTTGCCGCCCCTAGGCAGCAACTGAAAATACATGGCCTATACTGTCTTAAAGTAATAAAGTTACTTTTGTATGCTTTTAACAATGGTAATGTCAACTGTTTTGTCGGAAGTGGTCATTCTGGCTCTTGTTACATCAATTCCTCTTGCCAACCAATTTGTTATATTAGGCAGTTTATTGTTTTACAATACTTTTTTTTTATCCAAAACGAATTTCCAAAAAAAAAAATTTTACAATTTGCCGCCCCCAAAAATTTGCCGCCCTAGGCAGCTGCCTACTCTGCCTATTGGTAAATCCACCCCTGGGGCTAGGATTATTATGCATTATCAAGCAGATGTTTCTCAATTTGTGGCCCAACAGCCAATTGTTAAATAATCATCATTATTAAAGCAACTGCAATTATGCTTTTTATAATCAAAAAGGCTGGTTAGAGAGGCTAGCTATCTTGGTTACTATCAGTTGCCAACTACAGTTCTAGCTTCTAACCAGTGTTTTTGTTGAAAAAAAACGAACCATAATAATTGAAGGTTGATCTAAACGGGATTGTTGCTTCAAAATTAATTGGCTCTTGGGCCACAGATAGAGACACATTTGCTTGATATTGCATAAAAATCCGAGCCCTAATCATCACAATTGTGATTGAAACATCAGCCATCTTGTTTACGTTACATTTTTTTTATTTTTGTCATAATTATAGTCTCATTAAATGGCTTTTGAATTCTTTAAAAATTAATTTAGGAATTTTTCGAAATTTATCTAAAAGGAAATTATTTACTAGCAAATTGGCAGTTTTGCCCACACTGCCTAGTGAATTTGTAGAATGCGCAATTTTCCACATTGGCAGTAACATACAGTATATGTCAGAAATTTGTATAATATATGTCGATTTTTTCTCTGTAGAAACTTGCTCGTTCCCGATGGTTTCCCAGCAGAACGTCAAAAAGCTCGTTTCATCATTCGAGTTTACAGAGCAGATGGTCTTCCTAGAATGAACACTGGAATTGTGGCTAATGTGAAAAAGGCATTCACGGGCGAAGCAAGAGATCTTGTTGATCCCTACGTACAAGTTTCATTTGCAGGATTCACGGTATATAATAATAAATGTCAACCGAAATTATCCGGTTTTTTTTACGATGATCTACAATCTAATCTCGAACTATAAAAAATACTCAGAACTCTTGAGGATCGTAAAAGAAACTCTGAAAAAGTTGCTTTAAGTTTAAACATTATATGTAGCCCTTTCAGCACTTTAAGAAAGTTGTAAGTTATGACATTCATCATCATCATCATCATCATAATATTTACTTTTATTAAAAGAAATTCACATTTATCATTATACAGTGTGACACAAAAGCCAGTTGACAAATGAATTTTTTTTTCTTTTCATAAACTCGTTATTTATTTATACTTTTTGTTTCTGATGCAAACATAAATATTAATATTTAAAAAAATATATATAAAAATATAAACTTAAAAGCTTTATCTTCATATATTTTTTACTTTCTTTAATAAGTTGACACTTGTAGAAAAAACTGAAAATGCGAGCAACAAATACAGCTGATTATTCTAGCTTCTAACAAACGTTGATTTATTACTACTTTATATTTTAAGTGGGTGCGGGACATTTGCCTTACGGATACTTGCCTTAAAGCCATTTGCCCTAACGGGATAGTTGCTCTAAAATCATTTGCCCTAAAGGGACACTTGCCCTAAAACCATTTGCTTTAAAGGGACATTTGCTCTAAAACCATTTGCCCTAAAGAAACATTTGCCCTAAAACCACTTGCCCTAAAACCACTTGCCCTAAAACCACTTGCCCTAAAAGGACATTTGCCCTATTCAGTAGTGTAAATTTACATCATTTGGCGTTTTTTGATTTAAGGCAAATGTACCTTTAGGGCAAATGGTTTTAGGGCAAATGGTTTTAGGGCAATTGGCTTTAGGGCAAGTGTCTTTAGGGCAAATGTCTATGTACCATTTTAAATACCCGGTAGTCAAAATGTCACCAAGAATTCTGGTTATTATTACATTTTTAAATGAACTTTTAAGAACTATTTTAAAATGTTCTAAAAACTAGAAGAAAACTGAATCAAGTTGATATCATTAAAGTAAGCCCAGACTAGATAACGTTGTTTATACAAACCGTTTGTATAAACCATTTGTAAAGAATCTTTTCTAGTCTGGACTTAATTTAGAATTAAACTTTTTATTGCTGATTCAAAATAATGAAATTTTCAGTTTTTTTTTAAAAAAAAAGACATCAACATGAAAATCCTTCCTTAGGAATTCAGTTACTCTTCTAGTTTTTAATATATTATCAATAGTTTCAATGTCTTTATAATGGTTGTTTCTACAATGCAAACAAACCAGAGTTCGCGATTCCATTGTTTCTTTTATATTATTCAAATAACTATTTATAAATAAGTTTTATGAACAGCTGATTTATTAGAACTCCGGTTATGGTGCATTTTAAGAGTAAAACACACTAAGGAGAAATTGAAAGTGTGTTAGAAACTAGAAAGGGTAAATGATGAATCATTTAATTAAAAAATAGATAATTTTAAACATCATTTTTCTCATTCGTTAAGTGACTTGTGTCTCACCCCTGTAAAATGAATTTATTCTCAAACGCAGGGAAAGACATCAGTGAAGAAAAATACTTATCAGCCAGTTTGGAACGAACAAATCATTTTTAACGAAATATTTCCACCTTTATGTCAACGCATAAAGATTCAGTTACGAGATAACGATTCGGTTAACGACACAGTCATCGGAACTCACTTTATCGAACTGAATCGAATCGCAAACGATGGTGAAAAAGGTAAGATTTTTTTCTAAAATCTTCCACAGCCTTAAATGACAAAATTTTGCTTACAAGAAGATGAGTTCGTTTCCCCCGTAACAAAAATGTCATATAAATTATTTAACCAAAAAAATTTCATCTTGAAACACATAAACTATTCAAAAAGTAACCTCAGTTTTATATCAAATTATACTTCTTTTTTTTTAATTTTTTTTTTCTTCATATAAAAATGGCTAAAAAAATATGCATAATTTATTTTTATTTATTTTTTTTTCCAAGGATTTCTTCCCACTTTTGGTCCTGCTTTTATTCATCTTTACGGTTCGACACGAGAGTTCACGATCTTTGACGAACACACCAACTTAAACGAAGGTCTCGGAGAAGGTGTTTCATATCGAGGACGAATTCTAATTGCAATTCGAACCGAAATATTGGATAATTTGGAAGGAGCTTGTCAGGAAGTGGACGTCGAACCTACATTACCTATCATAGAAGTCTGAAATAAACGTTTTCAAAAAAGAGGAAATTATGAAAACATATTTTACTCAAGACATGTTTTATTCCTTTTGTATCAAGAATACGTATGGAAGATACGAAGATTTCTTCTTGTTTGGAACTATTATGGAGGCAGATATGATTGACAGAAGAATAGGCGACAAACCTATCTACTTTGAAGTGTCCATAGGCATATAATTCAATTAAATTATAATTATCGTAGTCATTAGAAAAATATTTTCAAATTTTGACATTTTGCATTAAAAATCACGAGAGCAATATCTTTTTAATAACTTGTGAATAACATGAAACTAGAAGAGTAAAGCCCCGTTTTCACAATGATAGTTGAAGTCATGAGAGCAGCCACTATCGCGAGAACTATCATCATGAAAACCACATGATAGTCACTGTCGCGATAGCACTATCACACTATCTCGTTTGACTAGATAGTTGAATAGTACTGGTTCGATAGTAATAGTTGTTGAGTGACGACCGCTTTGTAGGGAAATATCCACTTTGTAGGGAAATTTGGCTTCTGATGGAGGGAGGGAGAGGCAACCCTGTTGTTGACTCAATGATATCTGTGAAGTAGACGTCACACTGTCATGTGACAGACAACTATCACGTTACTTCAAGACGTGTAGACAGTTGTTATCGTGAGAGTGAACTATCACAACTTTCATGACAGCTATGACATCGTCAAAACTGGGCTTTAATCTTTGAAAATAAACATTTTACGACCGATTCAAACTGTCAACTTGTTCGTTTTTCACTTGAAGTTGGCCAATTAGCCATCAAAACATTGTTAAATTACCACAGGAACATACCCCAGTTACATGTAGCCTAACCTTAAGATGTTTTATGAAACAGGTGATTTTCATACCCTGGGTTACATAAATTAAACGTATTTTAGAAACTAGAACAGTATTTCAATTACTTGATAGTATTATTTTCATGTTGATATCTTTCAAAATAAACTTTTTATAGACAAAATAAAAAAAAATATTTTAAATCGGACATAAGAAGCTTATTTTAAACGATATCAACACGAAAATACCCTAAAACGTTTTCAATTTTTTCTTAATTTTGCTCAGGAAAGAAAGAATAATCAAAATTCAAGGGGCGTTTACCCCCTTTAAAACCACCTTACGTTGCCGCCAAAAAAGCATTCTCGTTGTTTGTTCTGCATAATGTCAATAAACTAAAAAAAAGGAAATGATTTCTCAGCTTTAATAAAAAAAAATTATTATTTAGGAAATGCTGGAAATGCTCTGGATGGAGTCGGAGAGACAAGATGTGGAGTAAGCGGAGCAGGAGGAGGAGGAGGAGCTACAGGAATAAATGGTCGCGAGTCGGACGACGAAACACGAGAAGAGAGTAGTGCCCTTTTAGAGTCAGTAAATACGGATGGTCCAAAATGGCAGAGTACGACCGTTCCGATGCGACCCATCTCTCAGGACAGGGTCTATTTTAGTGTGCCTTACGGAGATAGCAAACCCTGCGTTTACGTCTACAGTACGTGGCAGGACCACAGACGCAGACTTCACAACTCAAATATCATCTTCAAAATTGTTGACAAACTGGTAAAAAAGATTACTAACAATTTTTTTTAAAAATTCACATACAGGGTGTCCTATAACGTCTGGAATCATAGAAACAATAAAACAAGCAAATACATTTGTATAACAATTGTTATTGTCTTTGAAAACAAACTTATGGGGCACCCTGTATGTCATTTCTTTTACTTAAACGCTGAAACTGGGGTATCTTAACTCCTGAGCAAAATTAATGCCCTTGGCACACAGACCACTTTTTGACTGCAAAATGAAGTGTGGTTTTCGCCAAAACCGACCATAGAAAATAATGTACATTGAAACCACAGGCGAAACACCTTCGATTTCATTTTGCAGTCGAAAAGTGGGGTGCTTGAAAGTGTTTTAGATACTAGAAGGGTAGCTCAATCACGTACGGATATTTTCATAAAAAGCTTATTTTAAAATAAGCTTTTTATGTTATTTTGAAAATGATCCAATTTTAAGCCGACGATATTTTTTTTTTAATTTTTATTTTAAAAAAAACACGTTTATTTTGAAAGATATACAAATGAAAATACTATAAGTGATTCGGATACCCGTTCTAGTTTTTAACACACTTCCAAATTCTTTTTAGGTGTTGCTCTTCTGAAAAGCAGAATATTAACCAGAGTTTGAAAAATCAGCTGTTCATAAAATATCTTACAAATTGCGACTAAAAATCTAATAACGTCAACGCTTTAATTAATTTTACAATTTTTAATACAATTTCAAACTCATTTTAGGATGAAAATGTATCTGAGATACAAAACATGTTGCAACAAGACGGAACACCAGTAGAAAAACAACTGATATCACTTTTAGACGAGCTCGCAACTGGTTGCAGGTTAAAAACAACTCACTGTAACAATATTTTCATTAATTTATCGACACTCTTGAATTTTGATGATTTTTATAGCCGATATTTGGCTGTGGTTAAAGGAGGTGGAAGTTCTTCATCTGGAGTAAAGACAAAACTGGACAAAGAGAGGCAACGACTGTGCCAACGAGAAATAGTATAAAATCTTAACATTTTCCATTTTTCCTTAAATATAACTTATTTTTAAAAAATCTTTTTTGTTTTGTTTTATGATAGGATCATATTGGAAACCTATCACGTTCAATTATTCCGCTAGTGAATAAAACAACCTTCAAGGATAAGCTGAAAATAGTTCAGAACATCTTACAAAAACTGAAACTGTTAACCGAAGATGTATCGTAGCATTTGTTTTCAATTGTAGATTTAACAAATAAACTGTTGACACTAATTATCACTGCACCCATCTGTGTAATTGTTAGCCTCAACATTCTCTTCCGGATGTTTTTCTTTGGATGATTTCTGGTGGAAAACGTGTCGCTTATCATAGAATGACAGCAAGAGATCTACTTTATTCCATCGTTGAAGAGGAATCTGGAAAAGATTGTGCTGTCCTTCAAACCGTTTTTCTAAAGGTAATTCTTAGAGCTCAGATTTTTATAAAGTATCAAAGCAAAACGTTTCTCAATTAGTGGCCCAAGTGCCAATTGTGAAGTATTCATCATCATTATTCAAAACAACTGCAATTATGCTTTTTCTAATCAAAAAGGTTGGCTAGATATCTGGTTGTTATCAGTTGTCTACTACAGTGTTAGCCTCTAACTAGTGTTTGGATTGAAAAAAAAAATAATTGTTGGTTGATCTAAACGGGGGATTGTCACTTCGCAATTGGCTCTTGGGCCACAGATTGAGAAACATTTGCTTGATCTAGTAATTATTTATCCCTGGCCCAAGTAAAATTTACTTGAACTAACAATTATTTATTATGTGTACACAGTTACCAGGAAAAAGAAGCACTGGACAACCAGGATGGACCGTACAAGCAAAACTTCGAGCCTATTTCTGGCTCGGACTTGCAAAGCACAAAAAGAGTTGCCTTAAAGGACTTCCAAGAGGATACGATCAAACCGCCAACGTTCGAAACATCGATAAAACTCACATTCCACCACCAACTATATTGCGATACAGAGGTACTTTACGTTGATTTTTTAGACGAAAAATAAACCAAACCGAAACAAGATAAACCCTGATAAATGATTTTCTGTTGAAGAACATCACGAATTCGAACTACGCGCTCACATGTACGAAGCTCGTTCTCTGATCGCATCGGATGCATCCGGACTATCCGATCCTTTTGCACGAGTTGTTATGGGAGACCAAAGTCTCACGACTCAAGTCATAGATGAAACACTGAGCCCAACATGGGACGAGATGCTTTTGTTTCATGATGTTGTTGTTTACGGCACAAGAGAGCATATCAAGGATAATCCACCCCCAGTTGTGATTGAGATTTACGACCAAGACAAAGTGGTGAATGGACGTTTTAAGAATTTTATTCAATATAGAAACATGCGCTCGTACATAAAATCCATGGGCTGGGACTGACATTTTTCTAAAAAAAAATGCCCACGGATTTTGTTGGTCTCTTGGGCCTAGTGGACTTTTGAAAAAGCTCACAATTGTCAGACTATAATGAGCCTTGTGGGCTTGGTGGGCTGGGCTCATTATAACGTTTTGTGTGGGCTGGGCTTCAATTTTTTTTTACAAAATTTAAATCTCTAATTTAATATATCAGCAGTGCTACATGAAATCAATTAACCAATGAGACTTTCTTTGGTAAAAGGGAAAAGCAGAATTTATGGGAAGAGTGATGGCAAAACCTCACGTCAAAACAGACGATGATCCTTACGTTAAACCTCAATTTCCACCATCACTCGAATGGTACCAGTTATACCGAGGTTCTGATAAAGCTGGAGAACTCTTAGCAGCATTTGAGCTTATTCAGGTAACATTATGGAACATGCTAGAATTCTCAAGTTCCTAATAAAGTTGTAAATGTTGTCGTTGGTGATATATAGACTACAACTTCGATGGAAGATGTGCCACCATATCCAGAACCAAAAGGTGTTACGTTTCTTACCGACACTGGGACATGTCTTCCAGTTCCTCATGGCATCAGACCAGTTCTAAGTCATCACAGAATAGAGGTATCTATTGTTTTTGAGGTCTTATTGGATGAGAATTCAACATAGCACTTGAACTTCAACTTGAAACATAGAAAGCTATGTTAAAAGTGTACTCAATAAAAGCAGGGTTTTCTATGCTGAAACCCTGCTCAGAGGCTTCAAAAGTTCAAATTCAAGAGCCAAGTTAAATTTTTGAATATTAGCCTTAGTATTCCTTAAATGCCTTCTTAAAGGTGTTGTTCTGGGGATTACGTGACCTGAAACGGATTCATCTGATGAATGTGAATCGACCTCGAGTGGACATTGAATGCGCTGGACGTATTCTACAATCATCGGTCATTGAAAGCTACAAGAAGAATCCCAATTTCAGCACACCAGTCAAATACTTCGATGTGGTCAGCTTCATCATAATTTTTAAGTCAGAAATCAATGATAAAACTAACATATTTTATATTTAAAAAAAAGGATCTTCCCGAAGAAGCTCTCTATTGTCCTTCGCTGACCATTCGTGTTGTGGATTGTCGTAGTTTTGGACGATATACTTTAGTGGGAACACATATAATTAATTCTCTCCATAAATTTCTTTACGTCCCTTTGACGAAACGAGAACGAGAATCAGTCGAAAGAAAAAAATCTCTGATGCAATTAGGTAATTAGAATTTTTAAATTTTTAAATTATTCATAAAAAGCATAAAACTCTTAACGACGGTCTCACAACCCATTTTGCATACACAATGATACCATATGAGTAGCCTTGCCACCTGTGGAGGACAGTCCTCCATTCGGAAGAAATGTCCCCCGGCCAGGACCGTCCTCCACAAACGCCTTTAAGTTTTTATAAAATTTATTGTGTGTAGACATTCCTCCACACCTCCACATTTGCCTTCGTGGAGGACGGTCCTGGCCGCAGGACATTTCTTCTGAATGGAGGACAGTCCTATGAGTGCCATATGTCTAAATACTTTAAACCACACTATAAATGAATAAAAATGGAATTGCATAATTATTTCTATAAAAAACACTGTTTTTGGTCAGTAAAAATTCTATAAAGGGATTTCTTCAAACAAATTTTATTTTGCATTTTCTGTTATATTGCTTTGATGATTGTACCCATTTTAAGCGCTTTAATTTAACTAATTGTGCTTTTGTTATACAGTATATAAAGCCCGGGTCCACATCAAGCTGACAAAACAGATAAAACAGAAAGTCAATGTTTCGAGACAAATTAACGACAATTCTAAAACATTTCTGCGACTTTATGCTTTGTTATGTTTGCAATTTCACAAACTATTAAATGTCCCGGATCAAGTCGGTAAACATAAAAAGGTTTGTGTTTTGTCTCGGTATACTACGCAACATTCTTTCAACACTGTCTGTCTGTGCAGTGTGGACAGTTAGTACAACAACAACAACAAAACAGTTGTGTAGTTTACATAGGACAGCTATAGAAACAAAATCCAAATTTGTTTGTGTTTTGTCACAAAATTGTTGTGTTGCTGTCTCAAACTCATGTTGCACTTTTGTCAGCTTGATGTGAACCTGGCCTAATAGATATTTTTTAATTTGCATAAGATGAGCAATTTTTTTTGCTTATTTTGCATTTTTTCGGGTTTATTTTCTATTTGCATAAAATGAACAATTTTTCTTGCTTATTTTGCATTTTTAAGTCTACTTTTATTAGCATAAATTGCATAATAATAATTTGCACAAAAAATAATTTGTACATTTTTTAATTTTTACATGCGTTAAAGTTTTTGACTTAAACATCATCATTATCATCTGAAAGTGACTGATTATCATTTTTTCTTTCTTTTAATTAAACAGCTGGAATGGACCAAAACGAAGTCGCAGCAGCACTTGGAAATAACTACCTACATCCTTCAACTAATTACATGCCAACAGAAACAATTATTCCCTTAGAAGAAGTGCAGATTGTAATATAAGAGAAGAACTTATCAAAAGGACATTTCCGAAATAAACTCTTTCAATTTAACTTAAATTTAGGTACCCAATAACATAAAAGAACAAAAAACAGATGCAAATAAAAAGAAGAAAGCAGAAATGGCCGAACAGGCGTTAGAAGACAACGAAGAAAACAAAGATTGGTGGACCAAATACTTTGCATCCGTTGAACTCATGATCGAAGTATGTATTCTTTCCTTTAAACAGCGTTACGATATTTTATAAACACCTGGTTTTAAAATTCTGGTTATTCTACCGTTCCAGAAACGCAACACTAAGATGAAATTGAAAGTGTGTTAGAAACTAGAACGGTAGCTAAATTACTTCATATGTATTTTCATGTTGATATCTTTCAAAATAAACTTTTTTGTAGACAAAAATTTTAAAAAAATACCCAAATAAAAAGGTTATTTTTAAAAGATATCATCATGAAATTACCTATAAGTGACTGAGCTACCTTTCTAGTTTCTAAAACACTTTAAAGTTTTTCTTCGTTTTGCTCCTGATTGACAGAATAATCAGAGTTCGAGAGGCGTTTACACTTAAAAACCAGCTTCACTAAAAAAATCTTTGTGATTTTTCTAAAAATTGTTCAGGAAAAACGAGAGGCTCGTGAAGCGCAAACCAATGAGAATTCAGCACAACAGAATGGGACATTACCAACTGGTGAAGTAGAAATAAAAAAGACAGAAAAGGAGACCAAGTGGTCGGAACATCACAGTGCAATCACACCCGACAAAAAGAGGACATTCAAAGGAGCAGCCTCTGCAGCACGATTTGCGGCACGCCTCTCACCAAAATCACAACGAAAGAAAACTCAAAAGAAACTAGCCTTGATGAAAGTCTATCCTACTGAACTGGAAGCTCAACCGGACTTTGGTGGTTTCGGAGAATGGCTTCATACTTTTGAACTTTATCGTGGCAAAAAGACAGGAGATGAAACCGATGATGAAAGCAGAATTGTGGGAAAATATAAGGTAAACACCTCCCCCATCAACAGCTGAATTTCGCACTCAAGTTTATTCTAAGTTTTGGGAGCAACACTTAGAAAGAAATTGAAACTGTTTTAGAAACTAGATATCCATATGAAACACCCGTACGTGATTGCGTTATCCGCCTAGTTTCTAAAGCACTTGCAAGTTTCTCTTCATAACCAGAGTTCGAGGGGCGTTTACACTTTAAGTTTTTTTCTTACACAGGGATCTCTTCGAGTGTATAGAATTCCTTTGCCATCAGACATAGAAGACCAGACAATAGTTGGTGGCGATCCACAGTATGGACTTTTCCATAATCTACCAAACAATGACCCCATCCATGTTCTAGTTCGAATTTACGTTGTTAAGGTACTTACGAACAATCTACTTATAATCACTAGGGCTCGACTTGTGGCCCAAGTGCCATAATCATCATTAGAGCAACTAAATTATGCTTTTTTTTAATCAAAAAGACTGGCTAAAGGCTAGATGTCTGGTTACTAACAGTTGTTAACTAGAGTTCTAGCCTCTAACTAGTATTTTTGATTGAAAAAAAAACCTATGAAAAAAATCTTATTTTGTATTTTTATGTTATTTTAAAATAAATTTATTTGCTTTTTGTTTTGTTTTTGTGCAATATGTGTTGAGTAACATTTGCTTGATAATGAATAACTATCCGAACTCTAATAATTAAGGCACCAGACAATTTAAGATGACATTCTCGATTAACTTATTTTAAAGGCTAACGATTTGCATCCAATGGACATTAACGGAAAAGCAGATCCTTACTTGATTATCACTTTGGGCAGTAAAAAGATTAATGATAAGGATAATTACATATCTAAACAACTGAATCCAGTATTTGGAACGTAAGAATCCTCACTTTGTAAACAAAAAAAAATGCTACAAATTACAATTTATGATATTGACATTCATATTTTCACAGATGTTTTGAATTTGAAGCAACTTTTCCCCATGATTCCATGCTAACGGTTCAGATTTATGACTGGGATTTAGTGGGATCGGACGATTTGATCGGAGAGACGAGAATCGATTTGGAAAATAGGTTTTACAGTCGTCATAGAGCCACATGTGGATTACCACAACGTTACGAAGTGTAGGTTACAACTGAAGGCCTTCTTCAAACTAAAAAACACACCGAAATACCGAAAATAGCACACTTAGAGTAAATAGAGAAACTGGAAGGGTAGCTTAATCACTTCAAGATATCCTTCAAAATAAGCTTTTCATTTCATTTTGAAAATGACCCAACGTATATATAAAAGTTTATTTTAAAATATATGATATCAAACATGAAAAAACTATTTTGTGATTTCGTTACTGTTCTTGTTTCTAACACCTTTTTGAATCCCTTCTTCGTATTACTCGTCTAAAACTGCAGAATTATCAATTGTTCGAAAATGAACTATTCATAAAACAACTTAAATGGAAATCCAGAAATATGCTCTCAAATGGTGTACCGGTAAAGGACCTATTTTTTTGCATTTTGGAGTATTTCAGACTTTTTTCTAGTCTTTCGTGTAATGTATTTAGTAACTTACTTTTGGAGTAAACGAAAATTGGAATTGTATTGTAGTTTTTTTCTTGTGGAGTTCCAAGAAGGCTTTGAAATGAGTCTTTAATATAATTCTATTTCCTTTCAAGATTTCTAACACTTGAGTGTTTGTTTTTTGTCCTAATTTTCTTTGCACGTCAAAAGCAGAGGAGGTTACAACCGATGGCGCGATCCGATGAAACCAACGCAGATCTTGGCCAAACTTTGCAAAGACAATCACTTAGGAATGCCACACTATTTGGGAAATGGATTAAGAATAGGAAACAAAACATTTCTAGTTCAGAACAAAGCTGACGGAGAATGTTAGTAAAAAAAACACCGTATGTGCACGTTATGTGGGTAAATAAAAACGATAAATTGTGTCACTAATCATAGGCGTACGTGCATCCGAGGAACATTTAGCATTGGCAGTGTTACATCGGTGGCACGATGTGCCGAAAGTGGGTTGCAAATTAGTTCCAGAACACGTGGAAACTAGGCCACTTTATAACCCTTCGAAGCCTGGTATCGAACAAGGCAAAGTGGAAATGTGGGTAGATATGTTTCCAATGGACATGCCTTTACCGGGTGCTCAACTGGACATTTCAGCTCGAAAGCCGAAAAGGTTTCAAATATTTTGTTATCACATCCACAAAAATATATAATGCATTGTTTTGTTTTTTTTGCGAATGTACGCAGTTACGAACTTCGTGTTATTATCTGGAATACAGACGAGGTTGTTTTGGAAGACGATGCATTTTTCTCTGGTGAAAAGATGAGTGATATTTATGTCAAAGGGTAAGAATACATTTTGAACGATGTTCCCAATTTTAAAAACTTTAAGAGCCCGAGACACTCCAGAGTTGCGTTTGCCATAAGAAGTGGCCCATTTTGTGGTTTCAAAGTTGCTCAAATGGCTCTAGCAACCAAACGACAATTTGAAACATTATGAAAGTACTTCGTTACCTGAAGAACGCATCGAAGAGTAAACAGAATTTTTCTTAAAGTTGAAAGATTTTACTGAAGAACGAAATGTTAGCAAAAATGGACATTTTTCAGGTCAATCACACCTTTTAAATGGGTAGAACAAATTAGCATGATTCAAAAGGGTATAAAATAAAAACCCATTTGAAT
This sequence comes from Brachycybe producta, assembly GCA_036925085.1. Classification (NCBI taxonomy): domain Eukaryota; kingdom Metazoa; phylum Arthropoda; class Diplopoda; order Playtdesmida; family Andrognathidae; genus Brachycybe; species Brachycybe producta. The sequence goes on along the minus strand of JAUPFP010000045.1, from coordinate 1,500,778 downwards.
ATTGCAACCCAAAGACCTTAAAACCTGGGCACAACATACAAGAAGCGATTGCAACTTCAATTAATGTTTAAAACGAAGTTTAAAGAGAAATTTGTTAAGCCCCTATCACACTAGCAACCTTTGATGCAATTCAACTTGCAATGCAACTTGTGATGTGACTTGCAACTAGAACTTTGTAATAAACTTCTATATCACACACTATGCAACCTAGTTGCCAATCAATTTTTCAAAACTTCGTTTATGTCAAAGGGCCGCCATTCGGGTAAATCTCGTATGGTATCGGAAGCCATTTAACTTTTAATCCGCGTTTTACTGAATTTTAAAATTTCAATTCTATTCTGGATATCCAGTAAAATGCAGCTAAAAAGTAAAATGTTTTTCCATCAACATGATCTGCTGTGAATCTTAGTGAAAATCGTACATGATTTTCTGTTCAATGTCTGCCTTCCTTGGTTTGTGTCCATACTGTGATCAACTAACAGGAAGTTCATAAACCGAAAGTCATGAAACCGGGAATTCGTTCAATGTTACATATGTCATTTCCAGCAAACGGCCTGATTGGTTGTTCGTCAGAAAGTTTACTTGAAAAGTCAAAGTTGAACCTGTTCAACTCGGTGAGACTGAGTCTCACACTAGTTAAAAGGAAAGTTTTATCAAGTTGCATGTACGTCATATCACACTACACTTATAAACATTGAAGTTACATGCTACATTGCACGTTTTATTGCATCAACAGTTGCTAGTGTGATAGGGGCTTTAGAATCTTGACCATGTTTTCGAAAACGACAAATTTTACATACATGTCGTGGTGCTTACTGGAGTGTCTTAATTACACTTGTATTCTGATTTTTCTTTTAAAAACAGATGGGTAAAAGGACAAGAAGACACTCAGACGACAGATATTCACTACAGGTAAAAAAAAATATCCTGAAAACCAGCATTCTTGGTAATGATCTAACCAATGTTTCATTCTCTCGAAATAGATCATTGACTGGAGAAGGAAATTTTAACTGGCGTTTTATATTTCCCTTCGATTATTTGGTGGCCGAAGAGAAAATTGTCATGTCTCGAAGAGAATCGCTATTTTCTTGGGACGAGACAGAGTCCAAAATACCCGCTCGGCTCGTTCTACAAGTTTGGGATGCAGATCACTTTTCGGCTGATGATTTCTTAGGAGCAATAACATTAGATTTAAATCGTTTTCCACGAGGAGCCAAATCGGCAAAGTTGTGCACCTTAGACATGCTCAAAACAGATGGAAGTGTTCCGATGGTGTCACTCTTTAAACAACGGAGAGTTAAAGGATGGTGGCCATTTTATGTCAAAAAGGAAAATGATGACATGGAACTAACAGTAAGCTTTTACTAGTAATATACGTAAGCTTTATTGCTCTGTTCAAGTTTACTTGATCTTACGTATCACGACTTTCTGCGTACGGATAAGTAACGTGATAATACGGGTACATTGTTGTGATAGATAATTATTACAAGACCATTAAAATTTATTCATTCATCGCCATTTTAAGTCACGAATCGGTCAATTAGACTTGACCAGAGCAAAAAATGGCTCAAACATTAAATTTGCTAACAAGAGTTCAGCTGTTCAGGTAAAAATCTGCATAATCTATTTTCAAGAAGAAACTTTTAGTAGAAATTCAAAGTTTGTTAGAAACTATAGTTGTAGTTGAATTTTCGAGAAGACCCAAATTCGAGTAGAAACATGACACCTGAACTTTAACTAGAACTCTCCTAGCAAGTGTTCCAAAATAGGAAAACCCTTTTCAATTATGTTCAATAAAATATAGTTTTTCTATGCTGGAACCTTGTTCGGAGGGTTCAAAAATTGAAGTTCAAGTGTCAAGTTTTCTTCTTGAAGTTGGACCTGAAAGTATTCTTATGAGGTTAGCTTTCAAAATGCATTTTTATTGGAGTTTGAAAAAATTATTATTTTTTCCTTTAACATTTGACACAATAAACTAAAATTTGGTAATTTTCAAACGGTTGTAAAATGAGCCATGAGCCATTAGTTAGTAACTGATATAAACCCCTATGATATTAATGTATTATTGAACTGTTAACAGGGGAAAGTGGAAGCAGAACTTCATCTTCTACCTGGAGAAGACGCCGACAAAAGTCCAGCTGGTCTGGGCAGAAATGAACCTGACATGCTGGAAAAACCAAAGTAAGAATAACGTTTGCTTGAAAATTAATCTTTAAGGCAAAATCACAACTAATGGAAATTAATATTATTTTTCATTATTTTGTTTAATTTTTTAGTCGACCAGATTCTTCGTTTATTTGGTTTCTGAACCCATTGAAATCGATCCGTTACATTGTTTGGCACAACTACAAATGGATGATTATCAAAGGCATTCTTTTAGTTCTACTTTTTGGATGTCTCTTGCTTTTCTTTTATGCAGTTCCGGGATATACAGTGAAAAAAATAATGGGAGCCTAAAATACTTAACCTCAATACACTCAACTAACAAAAATACACTAAGGCCCAAATTCCGGAAGAAAACTTATCACTTGAACTTCAACTTGATCTCTATGAGTTTGAGCAGGGTTCAAACATAAAACAAGAAAGTAGAGGAACCTTTTAGACCTTTGTTGCGTTGTTTATTATACTATGACTTGTCATATAGCATGTGATTTTTTTTATTGTAAATTGCATGATTTATCATACATTCATATATTTTGTAATAGATGTAAAATAACATCGAAAGTACAGCCAAACTCGGTTATAATAACATCGACTGTAACGACACCGACTATATACGACTAAATGATAACTCGAAAATAACGTCAAAATGACGCTAATTCCATCTAAGTAACCTCGGCTACAATGTTACCGAGAATAAAAAGAATAATCGAGTTTTACTAAATAAAGAAGGAGATTCCTGTAACATCTTATCGACATTTTTGTAACAAAAATATATACATATTAGTATAAATATATAGTTAATTTATAGTAAACGACTAAAAATAGTTCCCGTTAAATCAAAAATTCTGAAAATAAACAGGCAGCATCTTTGAAATGTCTCGATTTATTTAGAAATTAGTTCAGTATCAGTTCCTTTCCGAGTTTTAACACTTAGATTAAACACTCACATTAAATGTGACTGAGAATTAATCACAATTCATTAACTAGAATAGGAATTTATTTCATTTTTTTTTGGTATGTTCATGTTTGTATATCAATGTAAACGATACAAAAAACCGCATCAAATTATCTCGTTCCGTTCTCTAGAAATATGGCCCAGAACGATTTGGGAGATCCATACACACATACACACACAGACCTCCTTGCCTATTTTTTTAAGTATCATATAGTCCCTTTCTTCAAAGCATTTCAGAACAACAAAGGTCTAAAAATTCTTGTCCACTAATATAACTCAATAAAATAGGCACTCAAAATAGGGTTTTTCATTATGGAAGCTTGGTTTTGAAGGTTCAACTTAAAAGTTCAAGTGTTACATGTTTCCTTTTATTTGAATTTGGGCCTTAATTAAAAACATGGTCCAGTAAATCCCACAAACAAACAGACAGACAGACAATTACATAAAACGGTGATGTCTCCACCCACACTATGTATCTAACTAATAACCACTTTATTTAGCACTCATGAAGATGTCATGATTAAAACCAACTGACGCAACTCTTTAGCAATCAATCAATAAAATGTTATTTATGACACGCACATAACACACACACAAACGACTCTTGAGATAACATTTAAAACTGTTTTATCAACTTCTTATGACACAAATCACACTATTTTATCAAAAATCAAAACCATTTTTAGAACTCTGTTTAAATTTTAAACTATCAATTATATCCAATTACATTTCTTAAAATTTAATCAATGTTGTTATTCTTGTTTCTTTAAATATTTCTTTTGCTTTCAAATGCTGCGCATCTCAAAAAAAAAAAAAAGCTTGCCTTAAAACAATCAACTATTTATATATATAAAAAAAATAAGTATTTTGAAAATCAACTTTGGATCAAAATTAAAACAATGTTTAATGTTTGAATGTGATTTTATCACATATTATGTATAAAAAAAAAGACAATAGAGCTTTTTAAGAATAAGAGCTTTATTAAAGCTTTACTTGTGGTTCAATTCTATCTTTCATAAACATGTAAATAGTTTTTAAAGCATAATTAATGTACTTTAAATCAATTGTTTTTTTTTCTTCGTGATCAATTTTAGTTAAGCAAGGGCCTCATTACAGAAAGAAAAAAAATGTCATAAAATTGTGACAGTCATGCCTTATAATATCACTTTTTTTGTTTGTGCGCTATTTTATTTTAAGACTATCATATTATGTTGTACACCAGTCAATGATAGTCATATGAGAATATTTGTCATAATGATATTTTGTAATTTGTTTTTTTTTTGTTGTGTGACTGTTACAAGGTTATGAGTCTACATATGACAATTTACTGTCATATCACAGTTTTAATCTATTTCTGTAATAAGGCCTCGAAAATCTTTATTGTCTCAACTCTTAACCAATGAGAAAAATGTTCACTGCATTTTCTGTTATTCACCAATTTATTCAGCAGTGTGACGTCACCTCTACATATTTCTATGGGCGTGACGTCATACTGATAAATAAATCAATGAATAACGGAATGTGGAAGTTAAACTCTCTTTATTGTCTTAAATTAGAATGTTAAAAGTAACTTGTGCTCATAGATAATGAACTTGATAATTACTAATAATGACAATGTTATTTATGTTTATAAAAAACATAAAATGGCCATAAATATTCTGAAATATTCTCTCTCTCTCTCTCTCTCTCTCTCTCTCTCTCTCTCTCTCTCTCTCTCTCTCTCTCTAACTCTTGTCTCTCTCTCTCCCTCTATCTTTTTCTTTCTTTCTCTCTATCATTCTTTCCACTGTTATTTTTAATTTCAATGTTCAAAAAACGTTCAAAATGTCGAATTTGTCCTGAAATAATCATTAAATTTTATCTTTTTTGAACATGAAAAACCCCAGATATTATTAATTATATTATTATTGCTCATTATATACATTTTTAATGGGTTTTGTATAGGTAGAATAATTTATCAATGTTCATAGAATGTGTGCTGGCCACGCGTCTCTATATATAATGTACTGTATTGTTCTATTCTGTAGCGTCCACATCTCGTTGAAATGGCCTTTCTAGTCTAATTTATTTTTCACTCTTTATTTCGAGATTTAATAATATTTTTGTTGTTGTTCTTTTCCCTTCTAATGTTATATACTTTATTGCAATAATCTCTGTAAGAATTAACCCCAGAACAAAACATTTAAAATAAATAAATTTCTGTATTTCATCTAGAAATCTATTGTTTTGAATTTTTATTATTTTTTTACTCAAGAATGAAACATAAACCTATTGTTTCATATGTTGTATATGGTGGTAAATTACCTAATCTTCAATTATGTTATGGTTTCTAGCCTTTTTTAATCATTCAGAGTGCTCTTTACCGAATAGACTGCATCTAATTCATAAGAGTCAAGTAATAAAGTCAAGCTACTTGTGTCGCAATTAATGTGTCAGTAACGGTATCTGAATTGAGCACGCCATCTTTTATTGTATATTCCTAAGTACTTTGTACGCACATCTATTAAAAACAAATTTATACCTTATTAATAAAAAATCATAACAGTTCAAACAGTTCGTGACCTGCAATAACCTAAAGGCTGAAACCTAGGTCCTTACCTACAGAACCTTACATACAGAGTGGGCCACAAAAACGTAAACCCTGACAGAAACAACGAGCATGTGGATAATGATAATAATATATATAACTACTGCATTATTGCTATTATTACAATAATCGTTTTTCTAAGGTTTAGTAACATGTCATAAGAGGTGCTGGAAGTGGCTCCCGTTCATTTCAATGCACTTTTGGAGAAAAATGAGTAAAATGGAGTCCAAAAATGAACACTTTCACTCGGCACAGTGGAGCGGGCCACTTTTTTGTGAGACCACTCTGTATAATGTATGTAAACAGCTAATTTCTAGAAATATGAGGCCTCATTACAGAAAGAAAAAATCATAAAAATGTGACAATCACATTTTTTATGTCACTCGTTATGATTTATTATGCTGTACAACAACAGTACAATGACAGGCATAACATATGACGACATTTGTCATAAAATGAAGTTATGTAATTGGTACTCTTGTGACTGTAAGATGATTATGAGCTAGAAATAACAATTTACTATTATATGACTGTCTTAATGTCTTTCTGTAAAATTATCCAGATCGTTATTGCACTTTTCAGGAGCAACAACAAGTAGAAATTTAAAGTGTTTAAAAAAACTAGAATGGTACCACCTCATTCAAAATTTCATTAATGACTATAAAAATTGATTAGGTTTTCATATACACTTATGAGCAAACAAATAAAACCTATGTATCGACATACCCAAATTGTACCACTACTTGTTTATAATGCCCATTTTATTCTTACTTGTTAATTAATGCCCATCCCCCCCTAATCTTCATCAATCGAATTTCATCGTCTTTACCAAGTACATATAACATAAGCAGCCTACATAAGAACCTAAAATTATGAGTAAAAATTTGACTTTCTAAAGTAACCACCTTTTGTTATGATGAGATATTTAGAAGTAATGAATATTACTTTAAAAAAAATGATGTACCTTTTAAAAAAATTTCAACATTAATAGGGCTCTCCATAGTAGAAAAATAATTGTGTAAATGCAAGGTAGATGGCGCCTGCAACTCCTCCATAGATGGCAAACTACACTCGTCACCAATTAGTTGAAATCGAATGCAGCCTTTTAGCTCTAAAAGCCACGTCCAAAACAACCTTTATTATCAGAGCACGTGCACAAACTTATTCAGAACATAAGTGAAGAAGAGAGAGAGAGCACGTGTAGAAATAGCGATGACGCAATTAAAAGTTTGCCACGTGACAAAAAAGAAAGAAGGTGAGTCAAGAGTTGAAGAGTGTCTGCAGTACATTTCTATGAGAGGAAGGCTAGTGGCGCCATCTAACGCTACACGCACAAAATAAATGACCTATACATGTACTTACATTCTTAATATTGTGTTAACTGCTATCTTGAAAGAACGAGAATAGTGTGTGCTGAATAAATTAATCTTTTCTAAGGGTTCTTGAGAAAACATTCCTATTCCATTTTAACTCCTCCTATAAATGTCTAATAATTATGTAAACAAAAACCATATTTAAACAGAAACAATACTTATTTAACATCTCTCTATTTCACTTTTTTTTTAAACAATTTATTGCTTTTTGAAACTTCATTATTAATAATGATGATGATGATGATGATTTCCAATATTTTTTTTCTTTGTCGAAGTATGATCGAAAAAAAAATTATTACCCTATTAATTTTATTAAACAAATTCCAAGTTTTATTCAATGTCATGATCAGTAGTTGTAATATTATAACAATGACTTTGATCCATGAAAAAACATTGTTTTCAGTATAAATAAAACTATGAATTTATTTACACAAACTCATTCACATTATATATAATAAGGGGCTCGAACATAATAAATTGTTATAGGTCACGATCATCATCATCATCATCGTCATCATCAGTGATAATAAATTCCCTAAAGTGCAAATAGATCGAAAAAGGTCCATTAAATGATAAAGAACAAAAAGATGCAACATCATCTAACAATCAACAGATGGTTTTTGATGTTAGTTTGAAAGCAACAATCAGATAACAGATCATCATGATTGCATCATCATCAGGTAAGAAGAGAGATACAAAAATTACTAAGTTTTCTTTTCTTGTTGAATTTGTTGTTCTATAATTCTTACTAAAAATCAGAAACTTGTTTAGTTTCACCGGTTAAATGTTCGGAAGAAGAAAAAACAAAAATATATATATATATACCAATGACATCCTTTAGCTACAATTAATTCCAGGAAAACCTTTTATTAGAACTATAAATGTGTTAATACAATTTATTTATTCTCAGAGAAAACAACTATTTCGAAAATTGTACTTTCCTCTCTCTCTCTCTCTCGAGGTAAAAGTTTCTTTGCAATGAAAGCCTTATGCTCTGGGCAACTACACTCTGAATACAGAAGACGGAGTAGTTAAAAACAAGAAAATTAAACTAAAATATGTTTTTTTTGTGATACTCGTTTTTACAAAACTGGTACTGGTTACTGGTGTAGTGGTTAGTGTCTCCTCCCATGGTTATGTTGGTTATATTGACCATGGGTTCAATCCCATGCAGTGTAGATTATATTTTCAAATATATAGTTCAGAAGGTGGCACATTGGACAAACAAACAAATTATGAAATTAAATAAAAGCGAGTAAAAAGAAGTCATGTGTTGAGTTTAGCTTAAGGCGAGCTTCACACGAACCACTTTCAATTCAATTTAACTCAGTACACCTGCAACCAATTCGAGAGCCATTTGGTGAGTGGGAGAGACAATTCCCAATCATAACTGGTTGCAATTTAGACGTCGAATTTAGACAAGGTTTAGACAAAATCGTCAAATTGAATTCTTAATAAAACAGAACTATTGCACTGGACAGAGAATTCCATAGTCCAAATACATTTGAAAAGTCGCCATTAACGTCGCCAAGAACCATACGGTGGCTCCTGTGATGAAAGCCATATAAAACCTGGTGTCAGTATTAATATGACCTTGTTCACCTCTGACAAAGAAACAGTGGGTTGCCACTCGCAGCAGGAGTCAAGCCGCCTATCGTCACTGTGTTGCCAATGCCTTTATACTGTATAATTAATGGTCAGCTAAAAACGACCACTTTATGTGACGTCACAAAGTGTTCTGTGTGAAGCTGGTCTAAGTCATGAGCTGTAAGAAATGTATACTTGACCAGAGCATAAAATGGTACCAATGGATGAATTGTCCGTAAATACAGTTTGTGTGGGTTTCTGTTATTTTATAATCAGTGACATGAACAAGCAGATGTTAAATTACTTCAGAGGGACTTTTTTTCTTGAACCTTTTTTTTTTTCATCTGTAAAACACACAACTTCGTCATTAGATTCATCACTTAAACTATTTTAAGAAATCCTTTCTTCTAAAGTATATACTTAAGATTAAACACGAATGCAATTTTCACTCTTACATGAGAACACTTAAGCTTCATAAAGACATTTTTTTCTTCCCATATTTCAATGGAAAGATAAACAGAAACAAATTTCACAGCTTACATGATACTTCGTTTATTTATAGCAACAAAAGTGTAATTTTCGAATGTTGTTTGTTGAATGAAATCAAAAAAAGCTTTAATGAAAACTAAAATAACTTATATGCGCCCTCAAAATTAACTTCTAACCTTGGCCAACTTCCAGTAAGAAAAAAATGAAGATTTTACTCCAAAAATTGAAAAAATGAGGATCAAATTCAAGAAGAAGAAGACGAAAAACGTGGCAAAATGTCTGAAACCAGCGAAATTATTTTCTCTTTCTAAATTTTTTTTAAAATTTTCGTTCTTTTTCTCCCCCCCCCCTTCCAAAAAAAATCGTCATTTTTCTTGTTTGAATTCTTCGTTTATTGATGACATCAGCTTTCTGATATTTTTCTTGCGCGATATTGAAACTTTTATCGAGTTTCATCATAAAATCGGCCCTCTAATAGAAAAACCGGCCCTCAAACTAGGCGGTTCATCAGGAAAATGCCCAATAGACCAACTCGCCAATAGCCTTAGTGATGAAGTCTATACTTCTGCTTTATTTGGTATAAAGAATCTTTTTTTATATAAAAAAAAATGTTGTAGATCTATATGTAATTTAGATTTGGTACAGAAGTGTCAAATCATAAAGTTACACTAGCAGACCTCATATACTTCAAATCCCTAAACTTCCATCCAATCACTTCCTTCCTTCCTGTCAACCTAAAAACAACAACAGCAACACAACAACAAAACTGTTTTTTTTTTTTCAATCTATATAATCTACTACAGAATGGACTATTCCCAACAAAGAGACTAAACCTGATGAAAGCAACCACAGCATCCAATCAACTGTAAAACACACGTTGGCTGAAACATCGACCAAATCCAACCTCCAGGAAGAACAACAACTGAAAGAACATCATTGGAATCTAAGTCCAAGACACTTTTTTACTAAACCCAATAAGATTGACTCTTCTTGGAAGAAACATTTTCCAATATTTTACATCAAAGTAGAACCAGCACAATTAAGAAATAATTTAGTTAGAGTTGAACCAACAAGAATGCCATCTAGAAGGCCAAATCCATGGACCTTACCACACATTTTTCATATGTGGAGGTCAGAAGCTGCGGCCGGACGAAGTCGTAGTGAAGATGATGGAACAGAACAAAATGTTCCACTAAATGACACATGTAAAGAAAAGGAAAAGAAATTTCTCCATCAAGCTTCACTTGCATCCTTAACTTATAGAAATCATCGAAATAATTTATCCAAAGAATTTCAAACGGATTTCTCTTTACCACTGGTTACTATTGATGGAGAACCAGTAGTCAACAAAGGGGAGGTGATGGGAGAGGTATGTCACATCAATGAAAATCCCTTCCGAATATTAAAGGTAAGAAATGACAAAACTTTAGGAACAATTCTTGAATTTCTATTTAACAAATATTAACATTAATTACCATAAAATAAGAACTTTTTCAAGAACCTTTCCTAAGTTTTCTAGCTTACAATATAGTTAAAATAATTAATATAATAAAATTTAGTTAATTGTATTAATTTTAGTTAATTGCATTAGTTAGTTAACTGCATTAATTAGCTAATTGTATTAGCATCCTGAATTGGATTCGTTTAGAATGCCTTAAGATAATTTTAAAAGTGTAAACGACTCCTCGAACTCTTAATTATTCTCTTTTTTTCAGGAGAAAAATTAAGAAGAAAAAAATGAGTGTTTTAGAAACTAGAAGGGTAGCTCTATTAGTTAAAGATAATTATCAAATAGATATCATTTAAAATAAACTTTTTACGTCGGTTTGAAAATGATATATTTTTTTTAAATTTTGTCTATAAAAAGTTTATTTTGAAAGATATCATCATTGAAAATACTTTTCAGTGATTACGCTACCCGTTCTAGTTTCTAACACATTTTCAATTTCTCCTTAGTTTTTATCGTCTGAAACACAGGATAACCAGAGTTCCAAAACCAACGGTTTAAAAAACATCTTCAGCAAAAACAATTTACAGAATAAAAAACTAGAATAGTAAAAGTATTTTTATGAACATATCTTTAAAAATGACCATTTTATAGTAGTTTGAAAAATTGTTTCACATTTGTTTATTCTTTAATGAAGAAATGATTTTCAAACTGCCGTAAAATGTTAATCTTTAAAGATACTGTCATAAAAATACTTTTAGCACACTACTCTTCTAGTATTTACTCTTCTAGTTGCAGTTAACTTTCCTAGCATGCTCTTCTAGTTTTTAATAAATTATCTTTTTTAAAGTTGCTTCTATATTAGAACAACCATATTGTTTTGATTGTTTTCCAATCAAAAACACTGGTTACAGACTAGAATTCTCTAGTTAACAGATGCTAGCAACTTTAAAACTCTTAACCAATTTCTTTTTAACCAAAATGAGTGGAAATTGTGGTTATTCTATTCAGTACGTAAAACTTTGTTTGAAACTACATTCAGCCAAATTTACACGCCAAATGCCAAAATTACCAATCAAAGAACACACACCAAGAAGACCAACATGAAAATTTTAAAATTTAATGTGGTTTTAAGTGTAAAACGCCTTTAAAACTCTGAAACGAAGAGAAACTTGAATTTATTTTTTAGAAACTAGAAGGGTAGAGCTCAGTAACTTAAAAGAGTATTTCTCATTTTGGTATCAAAAAATAATCCAACTTTAAAAGCAGACAATATTTTTTTTTAAATTTTTGTCTATAAAAGGTTTATTTTTTGAAAAAAAATATCAACATCTACCATTCTAGTTTCTAAAACACTTCTCTTAATTTTGCTCTTCTAAAAACAAAAAAAAAATAATCCGACTTCCAAAATCAGCTGTTCATAAAACCCCATCTTAAGAAAAACTCTTATAAATAATTTAAAAGCTAAGCTAAGCCCTATTATGAAAAGAAAAGGAAATACATAGAAATTTCACATGACCCAAGACTATTCAGAGTGGGTGGCAATAGGAAGGTGGATTAAACATATTATGTATGTACAATATATAAACACAAATGTCCATTCTTTTTTTCAAAGTGGGTCATCAAAGGCCGAAGCATAAACAAACCAATAGACATATAATTTATCGAACGGAGTGAACACGGAAAAGGAATATATTTCTAACTACTTGTATTGAACAAAAAGTAGCTTCAAGCCAAGTTTCCTATAGTTTTCTTTTAGGTGCCAATGACCTGCCACTACCTTTTTTTTATCCACCCTACTTACTTATACCCTCCCCCCATCGGTACACCCTACATTCAAACCCCAAAACCCTATCCCCAATTCTTCTTTCAATCCACTCCACCCATCATCATCCAACCAGGTAAAACCAATTGCAACTTCTTTTTGTTGTTGTCGTTGTGTTGCGGCTCCTGTTTTAAGGGTTTAACACAATATAGATCAACCTCAATTTCGGTTATTGATACATACTTTCACTTATTCAAAAACCTAAAAAGAAACAAAACAAATTCACACTTTGCCTAAACACATAACGAATCAGTAAAAATTTAAAACAATAAAAACCTATTCCTATAGCAACCTTAAACTTGCAAAACTTAAACTTTAATTATTACATTTAAGGTGTGAAAAGAAGTATGCTTTTTTTTTAAAAAATGCAAAGAACATGTTTAGAGGCTAGAACTCTATTTGAATTACGTCCCACAAATTCGACTACAGTTTAGGATAGTTATCTTAATTATTCTAAACTATATGTTATATTCGTGTAAAAGTTGATGAGTTTCGCACGACCTTTGTTTTATAACTAGCAGTCATTAAGAATTTTTTAATCTAAATTTGAAAAATTACTCTGAAAGCAATCAAGAAGGCCTGTGACAGAGGGTCAAATGCGAAAATGTGAAATGCATTGTCAAGACCCCCAAAATGTAAATCCAATAGCAATTGCAATGTGTTCTGGTGCAGCTGAAATAATACATTGTCAGAAAATTAAGAATACAATTCTTAGCCTCTAACCGGTCTCTATGATTGCAACAAAAACAATTCTCTTTCCATAACCTGGTTCTAAACTGTAAATGTCCCTCAAAACTTTGGTTATTGTCTTTTAAAGTGTCTTAAAAACTAGAAGAACAGCTCAATCACTCAGGTAACTTTTCATGTTGATATATTATTATATTTTAAAATAAGCTTTTTATCTGGAAACTGCCTTCTTAATGTGTTTATAAAAAGTTTATATTTTGAAAAATATCAACGTGAAAAAATACTATAAACACTTTTAAACACAATTTCTCTTCGATGAAGAATAACCAGAATTCGAAAATCAACTTTTCATAAAAAACATCTTAAGTTATTAGAAATTTCTTAGTTGACATTTTTTTATATCGATGAACTAAATAATATTTTTAGGTCAGTTTTGACGACAACCAGACTTCATTTTGCAGTGGAAATCGACCACAAAAAGTGGTCTGTGTGTGTGTTCGAAACGCTTAGTTAAATATTTTTGAAATGTTCATTTTAGTTGACATACAATGATGTAAACGTTTATTTCCATTGCTAATTGTCTGTCTGTAAAAACTGATGATGATGATGATGATGACACAATTCATCTGAACACATAGAAAGACAGACAGACAGACAGAAAGACAGACAAACCCGAAAAAATGACCATAGTTTGAGATGATAAAAGAGCCCTGCCCATCCATCATCTCAGTCACAAAATACAACTAATAACTACATTAAAACAACTATAACTTAATTATGAAACCTCATTGCCATCACCACTACCAACATCATCATCCTCATCATCATCATCATCATCAACATGAATGTGGAGTTTCATCAAAAGGCGTAGACAAAATAAAATATAAGCAATTTGCAAAGGTTTTAGTTTAGTTTTAGAAAAGAGTGGGGGAGACGATGTTTATTTTTGTTGTTATTTTCTAGAATTGTTTTAATGCTATATAATATAATAATTAACTTATGAGTAAAAACAATACAATTGAAATAATGTTTTATACCAAAAACAATTAATGTACAATGTCATTCTAAATGATAAAAACAACCAATAACCAGTATAGATAAGAAATAAAAAGAGATAGTAAATACTAATACTAATAATAATACAAATACAACGACCTCTCATGAAGTTACTAATAGAATAGAGAGAAAAGAAGTGTGTGTTTGCAGTGATTGCCTCAACACGGGGGGTAGTAGTAGTAATGTACACAAGTAACACAAAGGTAACAACAAACAAACAAAAAAACGAAACACCTTTTTTTAATGTTACCCTTAGCAACAAACATGTTATTATAATCACAAGTACTTCAATAGTAACAACAACAAAAAACAACATCCTTTAATTTGGTGTGTTTACCATTAAAACCACATAAACTAACACAATAATAACGACAATAAGAAACAAAATTAATTGGATTTCAGTAAAATTTACAAAGGTCTTCAGTTGTCATTTTTTGTGTTAAACTTCTTTGTTTCTTTAATATGACATTACTAAATTATACTAAACTGTACGTTTAGATGATACACAAGTTTCTAATTTACATATTATGTGTATTTAGATATACAAAAATGTCTAGAAACGTCTAGTGATAGTCAATAGTAATAGTCAATGTGAAATCTTAACTTTGTTTAGGTAAATTTGGTTTCTCATTGCAAATTAGTCTGAATGCAATGCAAAATTAGCTTGAATGTAAGCGAGCTAGTAGATTTTGAATGATTATAAAATAGACAACTAACTACCACTATTTTCCATCCAAACCTAACTGCATTGTATAGAATAGTTATTTTTACTGAAGTTGGCCAACATCATTATTTGTTGTTGTGCAATTTGACCTTTGCAGTTTAGTGCCAAAAGGTTTTCTGTAAATGTCTCAAAGACTACTTATAACCTCAATATATTGTGTCATTTAAAAATGGCTACTGTAGCCAAAGTTATACATTATGTAAGCTGTCTGAACTAGGCATAAGTCATAAATACTAGAATTACCTACTTTTATTATACACTAAGTTCTATACAGTAATGTAAAGTTTGTAAGCATACCATTACTGTATTGTAAAGTTACGTTTATATTATTACAACTAGTGGGGTAACCCGTCATAAATGACGGGAACAAAATTCACAGGCAATTGTGTACATGCGCGTCATTTTTTCCTTTTTTTACTCCTTTCATTTCAATTTCAGTCACCCCCTCCCACTTTTCTCTCTCTCCCCTTCTACACTTTCCAACCTTTTCTCCTCACCCCCTCCCACTTTTCTTGAGAAAAAAAAAACGGTTCATTTATTCAAATTTATATAAATTCCGACGTGCTTCAATGGTTTTTGTTACTCCACACACACACACATACACAGACCTGGGATATTATATATATAATTGTTTTAATAATACCGTGTCGGTTGATAATGCAGTAAATATTCAAAATCCGGGAAAACTTAGTTTTAAGTAAATTTAGGTTACGTTAAGATTGGTTAGGGCTACACCTTTGATTCAAAGCGGAATTACTTTTAACTAATCAAAATAATTCATTTTAATTATAGTTTTACCCATTTTGGGTATTTACTGCAATGTAGACAAATCTAACAGTCTTTAGACGGGTTTTCATCACCTAAGTAGACTTTCTTCATAAAAAAAAACCTAGACCTAATTCGTATAATGTATTTTATTAAGCAAAGTACTTAAACTAGTTTGTAACTCTATCTTATAATCTTGTTTGATAAATTTGTAGAAACGTTTGGATACAAACCAGTTAACTTGCCTATAATCAAAATATGGCCATTACTAACCAAAAAAAACACCCCGAAACAGATGGACCTAACAACAAACAGCACCAGAAATTGAACTTACAAATGTTCAAGGTTTAACACTTAAATGTATATCAATCAATCTATAGTAAAGGTTTCGAACGATTACAAAGCTAAATGAACATTGATAAGGTTTCACTTTGGATAACAAACGTAATCAAACTGGGGTAGCTATAGCTCTTACTCACTGGCACAGTAAAACAAACAGGAACGGGCTGACTTATCTTAACAATCAAGCATTTACTTGATAATCCCATTAAGTCCGCTTAGTTTGAGGGCCGGAATTTTTAATTATATGGCCGGATTTCATGATGAAAAGCGAGAAAATTTTAAAAATAGCACAAGACATTGTTAACAGTAGAATTGTTAACAACAGAAAATATCAAAAAAAGTGACACATTTTTTGGGACGAAAAGTATTAAAATATTTGAGAAAAAAAATAATTCCGTTGGCTTTGCGCATTTTTTTTTTGTAAAAACAAATGTTAATTTGCTAGCTACGCTCGCTAAAAGAAATTGATATAAGTTTATTGCGGTTAAAAATGAAAATACAACCAAATAAAATTTACCCTCATATTTAAAAAGGGCATGGGTTCTAGGCCTCTTTGGCGTTCCATATGACAGGGGCCCATTTTTTCTCTCCAAGTCCGATCCAAAAGGGAAAATTGTGCTGATCTTCATCTACAATGACGTTTTTAACTTAAAGCGTAAACTCGTCAACAAACATCGTTCATAATAAACAGTTACATATACTAAGTTGCTTTGTTTTTGTATTGTTTTTCTTACAGGTTGCTGAACAGGGTAACCTGGAGGAATTTCTACGTCTCTATTCAAGAGATCCAGTCAAAATAAACCTTAAAGACAATAAGGGTCGCGTACCACTTCATAGTGCAGCCACCAAAAATCGCCTCTCCATTATTGAATTTATATTACAACATGGTGGAGGTAAACACAATAAAGCGGTTTCAAGCTACTAACAAACGGGCGACTTTTTGTCGCTTTTATTAAAAAAAAAGACGCTCAAAATAAAATATAAAAATATAATAAAATAAAATAAAAAGTTGCAACTTGTTCCATTTTCGAGCTTCAAATCAATAAAACTTGCTTGTGATTTTAATGTGAAAAAGTCATTTTGTTTGAGTTCATTTTCTCAAACCCAACAATAGCTTTCAATAGATTTAACCGAGCCTTAAATTTCTTATGCTAAGACCACTACACTCGAGCAAGAGTTAACAACAGTCACTGAGCTGCGGACATTACCTATGTGACTTACATATTTCATCTGGACTAACTAAATAAGACTGCAAATTTGTCGCTGAGGCTCTTCATTATCTTTACAGCATATCAGATCAATCAAAATAACCATCTTCGGTTTATTTTTAACGACATATACTCTCAAGAATGCTACTTCAATGAAATCCATTTTTTTATATCTGAGACTGGACAACAAAAATGTCGCTCGTCTTTAAGAACGAGCGGCTATCGTCAGTAGCCGCGTCTGGCAAAAAAAAAACTGTCGTTCTACAAAAAGTCGCCCGTGTGCATGTAGCCTATACATCACCACACAACAACTGCGATACTTTTGTGCCGACTTTATGCAACAATTGTTTTTCATTTTCTGAAATATTGAAAATAAATGAATATAGTTTAAGCTGATGCATCCAAACGCGCCTTGTTATATAAATATCTACACAACAACTATTTTGTTTTATTATTATTTTACAACAACATGGGTATTTTCTTAAGGGGTAACTTCTTAGAAGTTGTTGCAATAAACTTCAGGCGACACAAAACTCACAAAGCCTCGTTTTCACGATAGTTGCTGTCATGAGAGCAACTATCGCGAGAAATATCATCGCGAAGACCACATGATAGTCACTATCACACTATCTCGTTTGACTATAGATAGTTAATAGTACTGTCGCAATAGTAATAGTTGTTGAGTGACCGCTTTGTAGGGAAATTTGGCTTCTGATGGAGGGAGAGAAAGGCAACACTGTTGTTGACTCAATGATATCTAGTGAAGTAGACGTCACACTGTCATGTGACACACAACTATCACGTTACTTCAAGACATGTAGACAGTTGCTATCGTGAGACAGTGAACTATCGCAACTTTCATGACAGCTACTCTCATGACAGAACTATCGCCGTGAAAAAGAGGCTTAATATTGAAAATCTAACAAGAACAACAACAATTACTTTATTTTTCATCCTTCTATTGTTGATTTTATTATATAATACAACCAACCCTATGTGACAACATTCTTTTTTTTTTTGACAATTTATATGAAATTTGTGTTAGTTGCCACATTTAATTAAGTGAAGCAATAGAAAGTATTGCTCGAAAAAATAAAAAAGATGTTGAGGCGCCTTGAACAAATTAAACAAGACCACAAATTTCATTTCCTTCGAAAACGTCGTCCGATCTTAAAAGAACTAAACAAACAATTTGATTGCAAATAAAGGCCTTCAATGAATAAAAAGAACCTCATAAAATGGCCTTAATAACCTTTCTTTTTTTAAAAAAAAAAACCTAAAAGAGAAACCCTTTCAATGCAATTCATTAGCATTTTTACAACAATAATTGCTTTTATGTCAAATAGCTGATCGTATGTTATACTTTTGATAAAAAAAAAATTGATTGTGTTTGTTTTTTTGTTTACTTTTCCATTCTTCACCCACTTGTAGATATCAATTGCCAAGATAATGCAGGCAACACACCATTACATGCTGCCGTTGAAGGCAACGCCTTGGAAGCCATGGAATTGCTCATTGTTCGAGGAGCAAATACGTCATTGCAAAATAACAAATCACAGGCTCCATTGCACTTTTGCGTCGAACTCAACCATGTTAATGCACTCAAAGTAAGAGACAGAGAAAAATATATACAGTAAAAACAAATACGCCCCAATTTGCTAATGTGAGAACTAACCTTCATTAAGGTACCCCCCCTCTTTCTGCGTAGGTTTTAAATGTCCATTCAAAATACATAGACAAAATAATTGCCTTCTAGTATTATTGCATGCTTTAACATTAAGTATCATTGTTTTAAAGACAAAAAACATCGTCTACAGTTACATTTTTATAATAAAAAAAAACACACAGGAAATTAAATATTACTCAAAGTCACGAGTATTTCCAATTAATATCATGTTTTTATGAACAACAAAAATAAATAAACAGGAAAAGATACATTAATTTCACTGTTACCTGATAACATGCATACTTCAAAATTCTCACCTGATGCTAAATTAGGCCTACTGTTTTCTCTTCATGGTTTTCATGATTTTCACAATTTGCATATTTTTGAATTTTTATTATAAATTTTTATATAATAAAAATTCAAAAATATGCAAATTGTTTTGAAAAACAGTGCGTTTTATGGAAATAAAAAATGAACTTAAAATTTGCAAGAACAGGAAAAGCAGAATTATTTAAATTTCTCGCGTGCAATTAATAGATACAAAATGCGAAAAATACAAAATTTTAAACGATTTGTTAAAAAAAACCTCTTTGTAGAATTTTTTCTTACAAAAAATAACGTTTTATTTAAAAAAGTGAAATTATGCGATTTTATGTAATTTTTTCAAACATTGTCCAATTTATGCATCTCATGCAAATACAAAATAAATTCGAAAAATACAAATAAAGCAAATCCGAAATATCCAAAATATAATCCGAAATATGCAAGAAAAGTGCGTTTTACGCACATTAGCAAAGCACAATAGCAAATGCACAATTATTTAAAATTCTGGTGCAATTAATAACTACAAAATGCCGAAAATGCAAAATCATAAAAAATCCTTTCAAGAATTTTTTTTTAAAAAACAATGTTTTTATTTTAAAGAAATAAATGAAATTTATACATTTAAATTTTTGAATTAAACTGATCATTAAATTATAAAATAGTATCATAATGTAAATCTCAAAAAAGAGGTTGGAACCGTCATTATGCATTTTGTGGATTTTATGCAAACTTTTAACCTTAGTTATTATTGTTTTCAAAAGGTTCTGAAGGCTCACAAAGGCAAAGTGAATCTCCTTCAAGGTGGAGAACATGGAAGAACAGCATTACATTTGGCAGCCATTTATGATCATGCAGAATGTGCCGAAGTCATAGTATGTTCGGAAAAAAAAGAATCTTCACTAAATTACCATTAACATAATTAAATAATATATCCTCCTTTTCTTCTCTGAAATCTAGTTAAAAGATATGAACAAATGTCACAGTGTGGCCTGTAACAATGGATACTATCCCATTCACGAAGCAGCAAAGAGTGCATCTGCTAAAACCCTTGAAGTACTTTTACGATGGGGTAATTTTACATCATTTAATAAATTTCTAAATACAGTGAAACCCTTTAACACGAAATAATTAAGTCAACTTCGAAAAATGTTAATATTATATTAAGTAGAGATGAAAAAGGCGTTTTTCTGTATTTAAATTTTAATCAGACAGTCCATGATGATTGATGAAGTTCAAACAAAGCCGTAACTAGGGCGAAAACCTGCCTCAGGCGCAAAGCTTACTGGCGCAAAATACAAAGAATGGTAATACTAAGGTGGCGCCAGTTCTATTTTTGCATTTGACACAAAATTAGCTAGTTATGGCTCCGAGAATAAGATTGCCCATTTTGAAATATGATGCAAAAAAGACGATTGCATCCTGTTTCAAACTCAACAATTTTCAGTGGAAACGTTTACCTTGAAAAAAAAAAAAATAACCCAGAACATTTATTAACGTTAAACGAATTTCGAGTTAAAAGAAAACAAATTTTATGTTTTCAACTTTGAAGGCGAGTCCTTTGGATGTACGAGAGCATACATGATGAAATTGTATGATGCCGAAGGCAATGATCCATTACACTCAGCAGTAAACGGAGGAGACATTAAGGTAAACCATAATACCTGAATCATAAATGCTTTCAGGTAGACTGAATCTAACAAACTTTCTCTCAAAAATAAAAGGCAGTGCAACTCTGCATCGAAAGTGGAGCAAGGATAAGCAGTCAACAGCATGATCTTTCGACACCAGTCCATCTTGCAAGCTCTCAAGGAGCTCTAGCTATTATCAAACTTATGTTCCATATGCAACCGGAAGAGAAAGCATTATGTTTGTCTATTGGTGATGCACAGAAGATGACTCCCTTACACTGTGCAGCCATGTTTGATCACAAAGACATCGTGGAGTACCTCATTGAAGAAGTAGAATATAAAATAGTTAAATACAGACAATTAAGGTAGCTGAATAGATTTCCAAAAAACATCCATGGAGCGTAGCATTAGCCACTGCAGTGGCGCCATCTGAAGGAACAAAAACAAAATAAATATCTATTCAGTGACCTTAAGTTACGACAGAAGTAACTGGACTGAAACATTCTTTTTTTTTATACCTAGTTAGGCAACATCAATGCCGTGGACAAGCAACACCGTTCTCCGTTGCTTTTGGCTGCATCGAGAGGTGGTTGGAGGTGTGCTGAAGTTCTAATGCGAATGGGAGCCGACATCACTGTTAAAGATGTATGCAATCGCAATGTCTTACACTTTATTGTTATGAATGGAGGCAAACTGGAACATTTTGCTGATGAACTAAGCAAGGTTGTGCCATTTTCTAAATTTGATGTTTACTAAAGGTGAAACTAATTATTCCAAATTGTTTTTGAATAATAGTCCCTAGACAGTTTAAGTTTTCTGCTAGATGACAAAGACACAAATGGCTGCACACCAATGCATTACGCCTCACGTAATGGCCACTGTCGAAGTATCGAAAACTTGATACGGCTTGGAGCAAGAATCAACTTGAAAAACAACGACAACCAATCGCCACTCCATTTTGCAGCAAGGTTGGTAACAACTACGCAACATCTTAAATTCGATTATTGCAAGTTCTGCAACTATTTATTACACTAATTGAATAGATATGGACGCTACAACACAGCAGTGAAACTATTAGAAAGTGACAAAGGGCCGTTCATCATCAATGAAACTGATGGTTCGGGAGCAACACCATTGCATATTGCATCTCTAAGTGGACACACACGAGTAGTTCAGCTCTTACTTGCTAGAGGAGCTCTACTACACAGGTAAACATTGTGAGTTTGCAAGAACAACTTCCATAAATTAATGCAAAATTCTCGTTAACTAATACGTAGAGATCACATGGGCAGAACACCACTTCATTTGGCAGCGAGCAATGGTTACACTCAGACAATGGAATTATTATTATCATTTCATGCCCACTTATTGGATCAATTTGATAAAGATGGCGTAAGACAAAATAAAATGATTCATAGCATTTTATTTTGCAATATAATTTATATTATGTAATAGAATACAGCATTGCATCTGGCTGCTTCGAACAATAAAGCAAATGCAGTCACCTTTTTGGTGTCCGCTGGTGCAACTTTTCCGAAGAACAGACTAAACGCCACAGCTTTGGACAATGCCATCCAATTAAAGAACTCGGAAGCTGCGCTTGCCATGGTTGGCCATGAAACCAGGTCTTTGCAATTCACATTGAATTCATCAATTATCTTTTTTTGTGTGCAAAATAAATGAACATTCTTTTGTATTAGAGGGTACGAACTTCTACACGTTCCTTCGGATATTCATAGCTGTATCATCGAAGCCCTAATAATTCATCTGCCAGACGTTTTTGCAGTAATTCATTCTTTTTACGAGCGTAGACACTCCAGAGTTTGCACGTGCTATGAGCCGTGGTCAATTTTACAGTTTCAAAGTTGTTCAAATGGTTCTAGCAACCAAACGGCAATTCGAAACGTCATGAAAACAACTTAATACCCGAAAAATACATTAGAGTTTGCACAATTTTTCGTAAAGCTGAAAGGATGTTCCTGAAGAACGACAGATAGATAGCAAAAATGGACCTTTTTGAGGTCAACGACCTTTAACAGGGGTCTAAGCAAATAAGCATAATTCAAAAGGGTGTAAAATAACAAAAAACCTTTTGAATATTGCAACCAAAAGACCTTAAATCCTGACCACAACATTCAAGAAGCGATTACAACTTAAATTAAAATGTATTGTTCAAAACTAAGTTTGAAGAGAGTTCCGTCGTTAGAATCGAGACCATGTTTTTTAGAAATGTGAAATTTTCACTTAACATTGCGTCTACGGCAATATGCAGCATGTGCACACAGGAGTGTCTAGAACTCTTAAAAACAATCACAAATTATTCTACTCAAGTGTGAAATATTAATAATTTATTTATTTACAAAGGGAGTTTTGGACAGATCCATTTCTCAATCAAGCCACAAGAAAGACAGCAGAGATTTTCATGTAATGCATGTGAATATCATCATTCTAAAAAAACGCTGCTGAAATTGAGTTTTTTATTTCTCTTAGATCAAATATACGTTTAAGACGATGCAGTGCCTAAAGGAACAGCTGATGATGTGTGGCAAGAAATACGGCCGAGCTCGGCTTCCTCCACTTCCAGCTATGAATGTAAGAATCAACTGACTATTCGTTTGAAAACATGATTCACGGCGTTCTTTTAATTCAGCCCATTTCGATCTACACGCGACTTTTAGTAGTCGAGATGGACTGCAAAATGTGTTCGACATGTGGCTGGAACTGACCACTCGAATTGACTGTCAGCAGTTGTGAAGTGGTCCTCGTGTAGTTAAATAAACTGCAAAAATGGTCATTTAAAGTCGACTCAAGTGATCGGTTTCGGCCACATGCTGACCCCCTTTTACAATAAAATGCAATACTAAAAGTCGCTCGTCTGTGAAAGCCGTAATACAAATTTACTGTCATTACAGACTATGGTCCAACATGGCCGTGTCGAGCTTTTATCGCATGCCGTATGCCAAAAGTACATGCAAATGAAATGGTAATGATTCAACACCATGTTTAGATTTTACGAGAGCATATCAAAGAAATAATAATTAGGATTGGAGCACACAGACGACTTTGTGACCACATTCGACTGCAAAATGACGTATGTTTGTCGCTTCAGAAGCCGTTTGTGTGCCAAAATCGGCATCCTTCCATAAAAAAATATATTGCAACCACAGCCCAGCCACCTGTGACTTCATTTTGCAGTTTGAAAAATGGTCAAGAAGTAGCTTGTGTGCCAAGAGCCTTTTACTAAACAAATTGCTAACAACAGGAGTGCGTATGGAAGATATTTCCACTTGGCCAATCTATTCGTTTACATCATCTTCCTAATGTTACTCACATCGTTTGTTGCTACACAAGTTGGTCCATTGCAAGAATCTCTACAAAACTTAAACACTACTTTAGATATTAAAGCTCAAAATGGCCCTGTAAGTCACACACACACACACACATATATATATCTAATAAATTAATTAATTACTTCATTATTTTATCATTTTCAAATGGATTTCACTAGCCAAAGAATACATACAGCTACACCATTGCAGTTGTTGTCATCATATTCATAGCAGTGAATATAATCAAAGAACTGTTTCAATTTTATCAGCAAGTAAGACATTTTTTGCCGTTAAACCATAGCAAACTTTTAAGCAAGCAACTTCCAGAAGAAAAAAAAAATAACTTCAAATTAAGTCAAAACTATAGAGGAATAGGCGAATATATTAAAATAATATCAATCTTAAAAACTAACCTTTTTATGGCTATTTGAAAATTATTTTTACTGCCTTAAAATATATTTTTTAAGAGATATAAAATGGTTTTAAAGTGTAAAATCCCCTCAAGAACTCTGGTTATTCTTGCATTTTAAAGCAAAATTAAGATTAACTTCAAAGTGTGATAAAAAGTAGAAGGGTAGCTCAATCATTTAAGGTTACATTTTCATATTGCTATCTTTCAAGATAAACTTTTTATATCAATTATTCCGAATTATCCAACTTCAAGCAGACAATATTTTTTTTTAAATTTTTGTCTTTAAAAAGTTTATTTTGTGAAATTTCAACATGAAAATACTATTAAATGATGCATCTACCCTTCTAGTTTTTAATACACGTTCAATTTTTCCTTACCTTCATTTTATATACCTAAGATGTTTAAGTTAACAAGAATACAAACTAAGAAAACATTGTTTAAAACAAATAGAAATTGAAGTACCTGGTGGACCTGATAAACCTATTTGAATGGATTCTCTACATCAGTTCAACAATTACGATGCTGCCAGCTTTTACTGGAGAAGTTCAAAGCTATCATGTTTCCTGTGCGGCAGTTGCTGTTTTCTTAGCCTGGTTCAATTTTCTCATATCGCTACAAAGGTTCAATTAAAACACACTTCGAAATTACATCTTACAAAAACTAATTACAATCTTTTCCCATTTCTTTTGATTTGTACAAAATAAGATTCGACCTAGTTGGCATTTATGTTGTCATGTTTTTGGAAATTCTCAACACTCTTTTAAAAGTTTTGCTACTTTTTTCAATACTTATCATCGCATTTGGATTTTCGTTTCATATCCTCATGAGTGGAGTATGTCACAATTGTACCGTCTTTGAGCGTTTATTGGAGAGCAACTTTTAGTGGTCAAAATGAGCTGCAAAAAGTGGTTGACTGCCAGTGGTAGAAAAGTTATCCTCGTGTAATTTGAGTGAACTGCAATAAGTGGTTATAATAACTTACATTAACGGCCTCAGTAGCCATGCAGTCAAAATGAACTCTCATCAGGCCCGGAGCCCTTGAGGCCTTTAGGTGAAGGAGGCCCAAGCACCAAAAAGCATAGATGACCTTCTTGGCTTAATCCGGCCCTGACTCTCAGAAAAAAACTGGAAACACTTTTGTTATTGTTGCTCATTTGTAGAGATAAGGCAACTGGTACGTGGTTTTTGTGGCAAGTGTGTCTTTTTTGGTGTTGGTTTGGGCTTGCGTTTGGCGACTACAGTTCACCAGTCGTCGAGAAGCCACTCATATGTACAAGACAGGACGCTTTCCATAGCAATACATTGCCAATCACATTAGAGCTACCTGTCGTCGTTTCCACCACTTGTTGCAGTCCAATTCGACCACTAATAGTAGCTCGTCTGTCAGTGCATATCAGTCGCCCGTAGTGATAACTTGTTTTACTCGTCTTTATTGCTCTCTATTTTACAGCAAGGAGCCAATCAATTAGCTTTTCGTAGTGCTCCAATGTCTTTGGTCCGCGTTTTCTCTATGATGTTGGGTGATTTAGATTTTATGGGAACATACGTGGCCGCATTCTACCGTTCTCCAATGACCCACCATCCGGCCAACAAACGCATCGGTACGGCTGCCGATGACTTACCCACTTTACCTTTTCCGTACTTCACTTTTACCATGTTAGTCATCTTTATGGTTCTCATGCCCATTCTACTCATGAACCTTCTTGTAAGTTATAGTTTTTACTCGAGCATTAATAACTGTAACTGATTAATTATTATGGTTCCGATTTTTATGCAATATATCAAGCAAATATTTCTGAATTTGTGGCCCAAAGTGCTAATTGTGAAGTAATTAATCATCACTATTGGAGCAAACTGCAATTATGCAGTTAACGGCTAGTTAGAGGCTAGATGTCTGGTTACTATCAGTTAACTAGAGTTATAGCCTCTAACAAAACAATTGTTGGTTGATTTAAACGGGATTGTTACTTCACAATTGACCATTGTGGCCATAGATTGAGAAACATTTGCATGATATTGCGTAAAAATCCGAACCCTAGTAATTATGTTTAACACAATGTTCCCAAAATCCTTTCAAAGATTGGTTTGGCCGTTGGAGACATCGAACAAGTTCGACGCAATGCCCAATTGAAAAGAATCGCCAAACAGGTCCATAGAATCAATTGCCAATATATCGTATTTACATAATCAATAATCTAAAATACAATTTACAGGTTGAATTGCATTCTGAATTAGAAAGGAAACTACCCTTATTTCTATTGCAACGTGGTTATCAAGAAGAACTATTGGAATATCCTAACCGACCTTGTGGCTCTCATTCAGTTGTAAGTTAGTTTTCATTATTTCAGATTTTAAAAATTAAAATCTACTTTGTCTTCCACTTAGTTCTGGACGTGTATTCGACGTCTTTTTGGTAATCTCACTAAACTGTCGGTCAATTCATCAACCGAAAAACAACACGAAGATGATTATCTTTGCGAAGAAATGGAAAAACAAAAACTGAAGTACAAAAACGAAATGTCCCCCCCCCCAAAAAAAAAGAAAAAAAAATGAAAAATGAATAAAATTATCACAATTTAAATTTTCAGACTCAGAGAAATCTACACTGTCCTTAGCCGACAACATCAATTGTTGCGTCTTATTGTTCAGAAGATGGAAATTCGTACAGAGGCGGACGATTTCGACGAAGGATCTTATTCGAGTGGCCGATCGGTTATGTTACATCCGAGAGACCACGGAAGAAGAAAGTCACCAAACCTCAGACGCAAATTACGAAGTGCCTATTTGCAGAGGAGATCTCACATTGATTATACTTAATTAACTCAGTTAACTAGGACCTTATAATTTAGATGACGAACTCTTTTCTAGCTCGCACTCGTTGGAATTAAAATCATATTAGAATATCTCGAGAATCTAGAAATAGGCTGTGTATAATCAAAAATACATTCAAAAAATCACACGATGTAAATTAGTGGCTTCGATTTACTACTGCACTATCCATATACAGAGTGACTAAAAAAAAACTGGAAAATATCTGGATATTCAACTATAAAACGATAGAGAGGAGTAAGGTTGATCATAAATGCAAACGTACTGTCAAAACTTTGTTCAAAGTTGACTTGAGCATGCTGCGTCAGTGAGATGTTGCATGAACAGACGTGCATGGCTCCTCCGGAATGACTCCTCATACTACGCATCCAACCATATGCTTCTGAGACATGTGGAAGTCCGGATATCTTGATTCATCACTTACAGAACCGGTTCTTTTCAATTTGTGCACGTCTGTTGGTGCCACATCAGTGCCAGGAACGAATTGGGAGAAGAAAATGCCCCGAGAAAAATTATTTAAGAGTAAGAAACTCCAAAAATGCCTAGAACTTCATCTGAAATTTCACTTGTTTCTATTATCATTTCAGCTTAAAATAAACCAGTCAATTTATTTTGCTGTTTTGGATTAACTTTTAGCTAGCGTAGCGAGCCAAATTTTTTTTAAACAGTAACAATAATTTTTTTCAAAATATTTTCCGACTTTTCTTCACAAATTTTTGTCATTTTACTTTCTTTGGATTTTCTGTTATTAAAAATAATCAGCTTGCTGTTTTATTTTTTCAGCGATGTTTAAATTTTAAAATGGATTTCACCATAAAAATCGGGCCTTCAATGAAAAAAACTGGCCCTCAAGTGGCCCGATTGCTCGATAGGCCCAGTCCACCTCTGCACATCACGCAGACTCGGCCTACTCAGGTCGATTGTGTGCACAAGAGTTATGAGATTACGTCTGAATTTATATTGAACCCTTCTCTTTATAATTAGAGTTTCCACATATTATTTTCCAGTTATTTCAACAAAAAAAATTAATAGAAACTTTATGAACACCCTGTATAACTACTCTTGATTGAATTCAATTCAAGATTGTTTTTAGTACACAGTACATGCATAATGAGTACATAGTTCTTTTAGCTTAACAGAATTTCTTATATATTTATATAACTTCATTACATTTGCCTTCATGTACGAATTGCTTTTTACGGCATTCCATAAGCCTTAATCTATTACACTATATTCTTTAGCCCATATTCACTCTATTTAGCACATTTGTGAGTTTTCACCATTTTTTTCTTACGTAATTTATTAAGTAAAAATATCCATAATTTATACATTTATCAAATGGAACTTGGTGTTACGCTGGGTTTACACATGCAATGATTTGGTGGCAGCTACTACTTACTGGCGCGTCACCACCAAATCATTGCATGTGTAAACCCATGCAGCGTAACAACAAGTTCCATTTGATAAATGTATAAATTATGGATACTTCAATTGGTTTCTATGTTGAGATGTATTGGATTTGAATTGTAGACATTTCGAGTTTTAAACTTAATTTTGACAGCATGCAGCCCGTCGAG
Source organism: Brachycybe producta (assembly GCA_036925085.1). Taxonomy (NCBI): domain Eukaryota; kingdom Metazoa; phylum Arthropoda; class Diplopoda; order Playtdesmida; family Andrognathidae; genus Brachycybe; species Brachycybe producta. The sequence continues at coordinate 1,471,805 of JAUPFP010000045.1, read as the reverse complement.
TGTTCTTTAATTACTTTAATTACTCGGACACACTTGTTTGTATACGAAAGAAAAATGAAATTGAAACGAAGAAGTTCAAAGAACCAAAATTTGATAATCATTTAATTCTCTAACCAAAAAACAAACCCTGAACAATAATAAGATGATATTTATTATAAAATACATTTTTTTTAACATGATGAATAAAAAAATTATGAGGTTTTCCTCTGAAAAAGACTTGTTGTTGTCTCGTTGGTCATCAATTGCGTGTGTCCAATTTTTTCATGTCACCTTGGTGTGGTCAAATATCCTCACTCCTCCTCCTCCTCTTCCTCCTCCTCCTCCTCCCCCATTCTTATTCTTAAAACTTTATGACATTCATAAAAATCAGATCATATCTCTTTATTTGATTCAATGCTGAGAGAAGTGTACCGAACTGACCAACGATACTGAAACGACCCATAAAACCGTTTCGAACTTAAGTTTCAATTAAGAAACCAATTTAAAGTTCGTCGAAATGGTGCTTTGCGATAATGGAAAGAAAAAAGTACGAGAAATCAGAATATTGCCGTTGGATGAAGAAAACTCTTTTGATGATCAAAACCTCAGTACTGTTGAGGTAAGCTTCATTTTAACATTGCAGCAATTATTACGGAATTATACTAACTTTCATGGTTCAAAGAATTTTTGAAAATCAAATTTTTACATACAATAAATATTTCAAAAATATTTTATTGTATGAATTTCAATTTGAACAATGAATGAGCTTTTTTTTTGCCAAAATATGGACATGTTCCTTTTTGAAAAAAAAAAGCTCCTCAATTACTCTGTGAATTCAGAGGTTTCTGAAAAAAATTACCAGAAAATGCGCAAAAACAGCAATTCAATAGTAAACCTTAGGGTCATTACTAGAGCTGCAACTTTCCGGAATTTTAAAAAGCAAATTTCGGTAATTAAAATTGGTAATTTTGAGCCATTATTTCGAGACATAAAAAATTGCCAATTCCGCGACTTTCCGAACCTAAAATCATAAATTTTAGGACAAAAAAAGCCATCAACTTTGTAACAGTCACAAAAGCAAATTATACTAAACATAATTATATTCTATGACAAACATTACATTACAAGATACGATTGTCACAATTTTATGATTGCATAGTAATTGTGTAGAATAACTAACTATCCGTTAGTTTGGCAATAATAAAATAAAATAGAAACCTTTTAACACCAAATATATTTTCGGAGTTGTCCAATAGCATAATTTTTTTTATTGCAAAATTCGTTTAACACGAAAAAATATTTTGTTCTCTTCCAATGACTTCCATTTAGTGTTAAATGATTTCCATTGTTTACATAAAATGAAATTTTTTTTGTAAATAATGGAAACCGTTTGTGAGACTGGAACATTTTTTCGTGTTAAAAGAAAAAAATTCTTTATGCTATTCTAAGAGATGGAACCGGAAAATTTATTTCGTGTTATCCGATTTTTCGTTTTATCCGTTTTTGTGTTAAAATTCTTGTAGCTGTACTGATAATAAGTTCTTCGTATATTCAGGCTGTGGAATCTGGGGATCTTGCAGATTTTCAAAAATTCTATTTGCAAAATCCTAACTTTGTCAATTATGTTGGACCCACTGGCAAAACCCTTCTCCATCATGCAGCAGCAAAGGACAGACTGGGAATGGTCAAACTCCTCTTACATTGCGGTGTCGGTAAGACAAATCACAGTTTTATGACTTAAAGTAGTTGCATAGATGTTTTTTTACCCAAAAAAACGTCAAATAACCGTTTTTCAGAAACAAACATTACAATAAAATTCAAATTATTTTCAAAAAAACTAGAATGGTAAAAGATTATGCTAAAAGGAGTTTTTTATGGCAATATATTAAAAAATAGAAAATTTATAAGAAATTTGAAAATAATCCGTTCGACTTTTTCAAACTACCATAAAAAGTTTATTTTGAAAGATATTACCATGAAAATACCCTTAGCAATACCATCAGCTATTCTAGTTTGTAAAACACATTAAAATTTTTTTTCGTAACTTTCTCCTAAAAAAAGTTTGCTTAAGAACACGGCAAAGGGGTGGGGGTTATCAACTACATGGCACCAACTTAATTTGATCCCTAATTTGTTTTAGATATCAATGCTCAGGATCACGATGGCAACACGGCTATGCACGCGGCCACCGAAACGGGAGCCGTCGAATGTTTGGAATACCTTCTCAACAGAGGAGCCGACAGTACGATCAAGAACAAAAAACATTGGGCAATTACACATATGTCTGTAGAATTAAAACAACTTGGCATCTTACAGGTGAAGTTAACCAATAACCTTTAACAATTCTTACCAATCTAAAAAATGTATACACCTCTATATAACTAAAATGCCATTAAAGTCGGTTTTACAGTGTAAACGGTCCTCAATCTTAACATTTTTTTAAGAAACTAAAGGGTAACTCAAACACTTAAGTGTATTTTCATGTTGCTATCTTTTAAAATAAACTTTTTGTGTGAGTTAAAAAATGACCCCAATTTTAAGCAGATTTCGTCTATAAAAAGTTCATTTTGAAAGATATAAAAATATTAAGTGATTATTAAGCTACCATTCTAGTTTCTAACACACGGACAAGTTTTACTTATGGCGCATTCACACCATTCACACTAGGCTGGTTTACCAGCTGCTGGCTGGTTGTAGCCATCTAGCAGCATAGTGTGAACTGCTACCAGCAGCTGCTTTCTCCAGCAGGCTAGTGATTTTAACAGCAGCTGGTGAAGTTGAACATGTCCAACTTTATCAGCTGGTCATGTGACTCCCTTCCTGCTGCTACCATGCAGTGTGCTACCAGCTAATGTGAACCCTTTGTGGCCAGTAGTGGCACTAGTGGGTAGTTGAAACTCCACTGCTTCGGTTGGTTGGTTGTTAGATTTTGTGTTTTTGCAAGACGGTGATTGGATGACACACACAAAAAAATCAAAATCTAACAACAACCAACCCAACCAGTGGAGTTTCAACTACCCATTTAGTGCCACTACTAACGACAAATGGTTCACACTAGCTGGTAGCCCACTGGTAGCAGCAGGAAAGGAGTCACATGACCAGCTGGTAGCTGCTAAAGTTGGACATGTTCAACTTCACCAGGCGCTGTTAAAATCACTAGCCTGCTGAAGAAAGCAGCTGCTGGTAGCAGTTCACACTATGCTGCTAGCAGGTTACAACCAACCAGCAGCTGGTAAACCAGCCTAGTGTGAATGCGCCATTAGTGTTTGCTTTTCTGAAGCCAAAAATGTTTGAAAATCAGCATTTCTTAATGTATTTCAATCTTAATAGATATTGGTTCGTTACAATGACAAAGTGGATTTATTTCAAGGAGGAATTCATGGGCGTATTCCTATTCATTTGGCTTCTATTTACAATATGACTGAAGCAGCCGAGATTATTGTGAGTAGTAGGCCTACAATAATAACTAAATCACAATACCAGACCAAAAACAATACAAAGTTATTTCTAGGCTGACATTTGTCCGATTGCACCAAATTTCAAACTGATGGAAACATGTCAAAACATGTCATAGATTTGTCAACCATTCTACTCCACCTCCTCCTCCTCCTGTTTCTCGTTCTCAATTCAAGATCTTCTAAAAAGCAGTCAGTCAGACTCAAGTCGAGACAATCAAATATAATAATCAATTATTCAAATAAATATAATCTATTGATCTAAAATATATTAGTAAGATGAAAATGTTCAATGTCAAAATGAGAAGCCAAAAAAAAACGCCTTAAAATCTGAATTTATTATCTTTCCATACTTGAATCAATAGATTTTAAATCAATGAATAATATTGACCTAAATCAACTAATTAGGTCTAACTAAAATCCAATTGCTTTTCATCAATATAAAATAAGGTGCAATCAGAAACTAAAAAAAACTTTTTAGTATCTTGTAAAGAAAACAGGAAAGGAGAACCGGTGACGCGTCCCTAAAAAACGTGTCCGGGAACTAGTTCCACCCATCTTTCTCAAGAAAGTAGGCCTAATCATCAAAATCAAGCACATCCTTTTAAAGAATTTTTACAACACAAAAAAAAACCTCTTTAGTTTCAAAATGCGACCAAAATCTAATCACATCTCAACGTTTTTTTAAGTTACTTTCTTGACAAAAGTTAAATTATATTTTTTCTTCCAACTTTAACATTTTATTTCTGATGAATGTAACAATTTCCTTACAAACTATCCTAAAATTGCTTATCTCAAGAACTAAATTAACTTTCGCCATAAATACTTCTGTTTATTATGTTATCAATTAAAAAACAGCAAGCAATTCTGTTAATTACGAAAAAACACATTCGAAATAAATGTGATGTCAAGCCTTCAAAAAAAAGGCATTTTGTCTGAAAATAAGACAACGAAATTGCTTGTAATTTCAGTTGAGTTGTCGTATTGGCCGCCTCCTAACACATCACTGTGGCAATGGCTTTACAGCTGTCCACAAAGCGGTTCGCAATGCAGCTGACAAACTGCTGCAACTCTTACTCAAAAACGGTAAGCTGCATGTCATCATTTGCAAGTGATCATCAACTATTCCCTAAATGAAAACTTTTACAATATTTACAAATAGGAGAACACATGGGTTTCTCCAGGGCTCAGATGATGTCCTTTCTGGACTCTCACGGACAAACACCATTACACTGTGCAGTTCACAGTGGAGAAATGAAAGTACAACATTACAAAAAAAACTCCTCCCTCTTTCTCTCCATTCATAATAAACAGAATTCTATTTCCTTTTTCCATTACAAAAGATCGTGAAAATGTGTTTAGAAAATGGAGCACGAATTGGAGCTCAACAGCGAGATTTAACATCTCCTGTCCATCTGGCCTGTTCCCAAGGAAACATCGAACTTGTTCGTCTTCTATTTGCAATGAGTCCAGATGAGAAAACATACTGTTTAAATCTGTGCGACATACAAGGAATGACACCTTTGCACTATGCGGCCATGTTCGATCACACGGAAATAGTTTATTACCTCATCGAAGAGGTACGCGGTTCGTAAATTACCACGACAAATTACAAATGTTCCTTAAGAGCCCAAGACACTACATAGTCAACATCCTTCTATTTCGAAGGGGGCCAACATCAATGCTCCTGATCGAGAAGCCAGAACTCCACTCTTATTGGCTGCAGCACGTTCCTGTTGGGCTACGGTTCATATGCTGCATCGTATGGGCGCTGATGTCACCGTCAAGGACCGTGAGGAACGGAACCTCGTGCACCTTATTATTACACACGGAGGAAACCTCGAAGACTTCGTTGAAGAAATAAAAACGGTAAAAAGACATGGCATGAAAATCCCCCTTAAGTTTTACTTCCAGAATAAAGAAACAAACTCTCGAGCTTTTTTTTCTTCTCTCTCGTAAATGCAGATCAATGACGAAAATTTGAATCATTTGTTAAACGACAGAGACGCCTACGGTTGCACACCACTACATTACGCTTCAAGAATGGGTAAATTTAAGAGTACGGAAAGTCTACTTCATTTGGGAGCTAAGGTTACTCTTCGAGACAATGAGAAGAAATCAGCACTTCACTTTGCTGTCAAGTACGTAACTCGTTTCATAAGAGTCTAGAGACACTCTATAGAGTTGCACGTTTCATAAGGCACAGTCAATTTTGCGGTTCCGCAGTTGCTCAAATGGCTCTAGCAAGCAAACGGTAATTCGAAACGTCACGAAATTACCTTAATTTAACTCGAAGAACATGTTAAGCAATACATCCAATTTTTCAATTTTTCTGAAAGATATTCCAGAAGAACTAAATATTGCTAGCAAAATGGGCTTTATTTTTTGGTTCAATGGTCTTTAGCATGGGTCTAGCAAATTAGCATAATTGATAAGATTATAAAATTAAAAACCTTTTTGAATATTGCAACTAAAAGAACTTAATACCTGGCGACAACATCCAAGAAGCGAATGTAGCTTGCATTATTATTCGAAACAATGTTTGAAAAGAGATTTGTATTTGGAATCAACACAATGTTCTTTTTGGAAACGTCAAATATCACTTCACACTGCGTGTATGGCGTTATGGCACCACGTGCATGCTAGACCCTCTAGGCCCGAACCCACATTACGGCACATCAACTCCATTCCCACCATTATACTGTATTAGATATGGTCGTTATAATACGGTGCTTCAACTTTTGCACGGAGATCGAGGATTAGCCATCATCAATGAGATTGACGGTTTGGGAATGACTCCATTACACATTGCTTCAGAACATGGACATACTAAAATTGTTCAGTTACTTCTTAACAGAGGCGCCCTTTTGCAAAGGTTAACGAATTAACTCTATAAATGACAGGTTCTTACTGGTTCTTTTGGAAATATTAATAAAAAAAACGACATGCTTTTTGTATTTTGTGGTGGAACTTAATTAAGAGATCACCTGGGAAGATCAGCACTACATCTGGCAACTAAAAGTGGATACATTCAAACAATGAAGATCTTACTGAGTGTTCATCAGCAACTGTTGGATCTTTCGGACAAGAGCGGAGTAAAAATACATGCTGTGCAATATATAATAATAATTATTATGCTCAATCAAACACATTCTTAAATTTTAGGAGACATGTTTGCACATCGCTGCTTTGAATAACAAAGCAAATGCAATTACCTTACTACTTGATATGGATTGCAAGTGTACGTTAAATATACGTAACGTTTCGGCCATGGACATCGCATTGCAAAAGAAACACCACGAAGCAGCGTGCGCACTCGCAACACATTCGAAACGGTACGATTTACCTTTCTATATACAAAGTACTACATACTTGGTAGCGGTTACTTCTCTTGGTATGAGGTAGACCTATACCATTCGTAGGTACGCGGTACCATTCGTAGGTACGAGGTACCTTTCGTAGGTACGAGGTACCTTTCGTAGGTACGAAGTATCATTCGTGGGTACGAGGTACCTTTTTACCTGTATTGTATGCGGTACCTTTCTTAAGTACAAGATACCTATCTACGTACAAAAAAAGGTACTATCCATGGACACTCCAAAGGCAACATTTAAGATTTGTTTTCGACTAGTGGCTCACACACATGGCCCACAAGAAAAGAATAAATCGAGAATGTTGCATCCAAGTGAGAGATAAATTATCGACGTCTAAATGTAGGCCTTAATACACAAATTCATTCAGGGCTCCAGAAATCTTAAGCATGACGAGTGAAAAGGCAGCGGTAGTTATCAACAATCTCATTTCAACAATGCCCGATGTGTTTTTGGTAAGTGACCCACTCATATTTTTTTCAAAAGAAACTAATTTTCTTATTTACAATCATTTCAAAGGCTGTACTGGACAACTGTATCATCGAATCCGATGACAGCGCCGATTCACCGGAATATAACGTAATGAACCCATTTTTAAACTAAAAAGGGGAGAATGAAACGAGTGAACATGACTGACAGGAGGGAGCTTAGAGAAGGAAGGGGGCCCCATAGAATTAAGGGATCCCAGGGAGAACCTTCCGTACCTTCCAAAATAAAAATGGAAGTCGAGTTGTAATTTCTGTCTCTGAATTACAATTAAAGGTTCAATATGACTTTGAATATCTTCAATTCACCCCTCAATCTATCAAGAAACTTCGCGAAGAACGAAAAAATTACCGACCTACGCCATTACCAGCTATGAATGTATGAACCTAATTGACCTTTGACTTTGAATTCAGCTCATTAATTCTCTCTGATATTTTGTTTTCTATAGACTATGGTTAAACACCGGAGGTTAGAATTGTTATTACATCCAGTTTGTCAAAAATACATAGAAATGAAATGGTAAGTAAATCAATCAAATCGAATAAAAACGATCTTAAATGACTCAAAAAACAAACAACCTTAAGGTAGTCTTAAAGTGTAAATGTCACTCAAACTCTGGTTATTCTGTCTTTCAGGTACAAAATTAAGAAAAAAAACTAGAAAGTGTGTTAGAAACTAGAAGGGTAGATGAATCACTTAAGGGTGTTTTCATGTTGACATCTTTTAAAATAAGCTTTTTATGTCAGTTTGAAAATGATTAACTTTAGATGTAATTTTTGTCTATAAAAAGTTTATTTCGAACGATATTAAACATGAAAATACTACTAAGTGATTCATATACCCTTCTAGTTTCTAACACACTTTCAATTTCTTTTTAACTGCAAAATAACCAGACTTCGAAACGCAGCTGTTCATAAAAGGACAAACCAGTCAATAACCCTCCACCTTTTCAATCAGTTAAATCAACTTACCGACGTTGTTTTTGCTTCAAATCGTTGATTTTTTACGATATCGCACAATTTACACACTTAGAAATACAACTATATATTCTTAGATAACTAGAAATGTTACATTTTACACGATTTAAAGTCTTAAACGAAGAAGAAAACCAAATTATTTCAAACAAGGAGGCCGCCATTTTAAAAATTGTGACGTAATACAACTGATCAATGTTACCAGATTAAATCGACTACGATTTTCCTACACAACTAACAAAATATCCCTACTTTTCATTTTATTTATAAAAAAAATTATGGGCACACTAATAAATTAAATGAAATGATGTTTTAGAAACTAGAATAATACAAGAATGGCATTAAAACTATTTTCATGATGATATCTTTCAAAATAAACTTTCTACTTCATGATCAAATTTTAATATGTTAAGATAAACAGCTGATTTTCGAACTCTGATTATTCTATCAGCAAAATTTTTTTTTAAAAAAACTAGAAAGTCTTTTAGAAACCAGAAGATTACTTTTCATGTCGATAACTTTCAAAATAAACTTTTTATAGACGCAAATTAAAAAGTATCATCTGCTTAATGTTGTGTCATTTTTAAACTCAAATAAATAGCTTATTTTGACAGATATCAACATGAAAATACCCTTAAGTTAAATAATTGTGTTACCCTTCTAGTTTCGAAACCACGGGTTTGATAGAAATTTATGTTCTTCAAGCAAAAGTTTTTCAGTAAAAATGTTTATTTTTTAAAATATTGTCATGAAAAAACTTTTAGCATGATCTTCTACTAATCTACTTTTGAAAACAATTTGAATTTTTCGTAATGTTGTTTATAAAAGAAACGTTCGCTTAACATTTTTACATCCAAATTTTCTAAAAGAAGAGACACTGGAAAAAATAAATAAATATCTATTCAGCCACATAGAATATTTCATCGCTTTTATTCATTTGCATATTTTGCAAATGGCTCACTTATGATTATTTTTATTGTTGTTCTTTTCAAAAGGAATGGCTATGGAATGTATTTTCACATGTCCAACGTATTGTTTTACATTATCTTTATGGGTCTATTGACAACAATTGCCGGCTATTTAATCGTCGAAATTAATCGTCCGAGACTCAATAAAGAATTACCAACATTAAATAGATCAACAGTGAATGATGTCGAAGCCCGGTTGCAATTCTTGCGGGGTGTTTGCAATACAGTAAGAAAATAATAAGAATCTTTTATTTTGCAAAAATTTAATGTTGTTTTGTTAATAATTTTTATTTTTCTTCTCCAAAAAATAGGCTCAGTTGTCTGGTCAAGTTTATCTAGTGGCATTAACGGTTTTAGTTTTTGTTGTTCTGAATGTTGTAAAGGAGATTTTGCAACTGTATCAGCAGGTGATATATGAAGTTGCTTCTTTAAAAAAAAAGAGCTTTGGTCAAGTATACGTGGTTTACAGATCCCTGCCAACAGTAGACCTGCTTTTTATTGACTAAATTTTAAAAATAATGTTTGCTTAAAGTTGGGTCAAAAAGCTTATTTTGAAAGATATCAACATAAAATTACTCTTTAAGTGTTTGAGTGACTCGTCTAGTTTCTCTTCATTATGCACCTGAAAAGACAGAATAATTAGTTTGAAAGGCGTTTAGACTTTAAAACTACCTTAAGTGTTATCCGCATATACTTGACGGGAGCATAAGTACATTATGTAAATTTATGCCATTGTATTGTTATGCAAATGTCTATTGGATTTATTTATTAACTACCATATATTTACTTAAAAAAATTTGTTAAAAACTAGAATGTTATTTGAATATGTACTAAAAGTATTATCGCACTAGTATGCACAGTATGTCCTCCTAAGCAGTCTCCATTCCTAATGTACATGCCGCTCTAACATTACAGTAAGAATTATTTGGTACTTGAATTTCTAAAACAATGTAACATTCTCCTAACCATAAACAGGGCATAAAATATCTCTTGGATCCCATCAATTACATGGAGTGGCTGTTGTACATTTCAACCGCATTGACTGTCATTCCTGTGTATGATTGTCACTTGATGCCATTCCAATTGGAAAACACAGCCGTTGCTGTTTTCGTAGCATGGTTTAATTTTCTTCTTTACCTGCAAAGGTTTGAATAAAAAAAAAACACGAGATTCTCTAAATTTAAAATTGCTAAATATTTTAACCTTTGTTTTTTATTCTATTCACAGATTCGATATGGTCGGAATTTATGTGGTTATGTTTTTGGAAATATTAAAAACTCTCGTCAAAGCCCTTTTGATCTTCTCAATCTTACTTATTGCATTTGGACTTGCATTTCATATCTTGCTGTCGAGAGTAAAATAAAAACATTACAAACTTTCAGGGCTGTAACTATAGTGGGTTTTAAAAAAAACATTACTAAACAATTTAAAATGTTTTCAAAACTAGAATTGCAAAAGATTACGCTAAAAGTTTTTTCGTAAATTTATCTTTTAAAAAAGTAAACATTTTATAGCAGTTTGAAAATGGGTTCAATAACATTTCATGAAACAACTATTTTCGCCTTCTTCGGATTGTCCTGTCATAAAAAGTTTATTTTGAAAGATATCATCATAAAAAAAAACCTTTAGCATTATCACAAACTATTCTAGTTTCTAAAACATTTTTAATTTTTTCATAATGTTTTTCCTGAAATTGAAATATGTTCGCTTGAAAAACATACTGTAAATCTTCTCAAAATTGCGAGTGGAGGGGAAGGGACCTCCTTTAAACATAACAGCCAGGCAGGCACACCATCCAAGGAGACAAAACCAAAATAAATATCTATTCAGTCACCTTAAAAGTTACAAATTTTAAACTAAAATATGGCAGCACAAAGAATTGAGATTTTTAATGATTTCTGATGTTATGTGTAATTTTTAAAAAAATGTGAAGACTTGCAGAAAAGCAGGCACTGACAAATACTTTGGACCTGGACATTGAGTACCGTCGTTACCGCCCTGCAAACTTCTGATACTCCAATAAAATGCCTATTTTACTAACCCCAAATCTCCGATTTTTGTTTCCCTTAGGACCACATCGGATTCAGTAATGTGGAAGTGTCATTCATTCGAGTCTTTTCCATGATGTTGGGAGAGTTTGACTTTTTGGATACCTTTTTGATACCATTTGTTGACGAAAACTCTACATATGAAGATCTGCCCCAATTCATAATGGGCTTTTTGGTTATTTTTATGGTCCTAATGCCTATTCTCTTAGTAAACCTATTGGTAAATATAACAAAAAATCAAATATTAAACTAATATGAAGTTGATTAAACATTGTTTGTATTGTCTTAAGATTGGTTTAGCTGTTGGAGACATCGAAGGAGTTCGTCGTAATGCTCATTTGAAACGTGTAGCAATGCAGGTGCAGGACATTTGAAACAATTTCAGTATTATCGAGTAATTTCAATCTAATTGGACTCTTCAAAGGTGGAACTGCATACGGAATTGGAACGAAAGTTGCCACAATTTCTCTTGGAAAATGTGGATAAAGAAATGATAACCGAATATCCGAATACAACAATAGACAGGAGATTTCCATGGGTAATTTAAAAAAAAACTTTTTTGTTGTAAAATATTTTGTTGCCAATAATATAATATAATATAATGATAATAATAATAATATAATATAAAAAAACTTAAATTCTCTTGTCTTTTTCAAACTGCAATACAAAGTATATTTTGAAAAATATTGTCTTAAAATGCTACCAATCAATTCCTTTAGGGCCTTTGCACACAAACCACTTTTATTTGGGCGAGTTCGCCTGCGAAATGTTGTCTCAGGTGGTCGGGCCGTGGTTTACAATGTACTGCAAAAAGATGCCAGACTTTGCACAGGAGCGGCTTCTGAAGTCGAAAACGACAACCAGTGGTTGGGCTGTGGTTGACAATGTAATCAACTATATAAAAACGCTGAACTTTTGCAAACGAGCGAAACGCAGACTTCATTTTGCAGTCGAACCCAACCATTCAAAAGTGCATCTCTTGTGCCAAGGCCCATTATCTTTACCTTTGAAATCAACTTGCAACCTTTGTTAAAAATGCTTCTTAAAAAACCTAAGTATCTGTACATGTCTGCACCTATTAACCTATTAACAAAATTCTCAAAAAAAACAATTAATGCCAATATAGGCCTATTCAGAATAAAATTATTTCAAATCGAAAAATACTAAACTTTAAATCGTAGTTGCACGAGAAAATAAACAAATGGATGGGACATACCTTTTCGGAGTCAACTTCAACGAGACTTCATACTGAACTTAACAAGCAAAATGATAGTGAACAGCGAATAAATAAAGAATTGGAAAAACATAAAAACAGGCAAATACCGTCCTCTGAAAGAAAAAAAACCATGGACCTCATTACAGAAATTAAATAAGGCTCTCTGCTATGACAGTAAATTGTCCTATACAGCTCATAACCATGTAGGCTAATACTGTAGTAACAAAAAGCAAATTACAAAATATTATTATGACAATTGTCATGTGACTGACATTGACTAGTTAGTGTACAGCATAAAATGGCAGTCATAAAATAATAGCGGATAAGGATCGTAAGGTATGACTGTCACAACTTTATTCCATTTTCTGTAATGAGGTCCCAAATTATTACATTCACACAATTATTAAAAATGAATGTTGTTTTTTTTTTTTCCTACAAAATAGGTTGAAAGACTTAAATTCAGGAATGGAACAAATTCACAAACTACTTCGTACAATCGTTCAAAAACTAGACATCAAAACAGAAGCTGATGACACAGACGAATGTGGACTTACTGCAAAAGACAAAGAACAAGCTGAAAATGATACATTTAGTCCTATGGTCATTGTACGATCAAAATTGAAAACGGCTCAAGACGAGTAGTCGAAAGTGTTGGTAGTGGTGATGGCACACTTTCAACAAATTAGGTTTACAAAGCTCTCCACACGAAATGTTTTTTGTCAATTGCACAAACACACAAAAAAACACTTAGAACAATTTTCAATATCAAAAAAAGATTGGCACAATTAAGACCGTATTTTAAAGTGATGCTTAAGGTGATTCCATATAGATGTATCTCCTCGCTCGCAGTTTTGAGAAAAGTCTGGGTTTCAAATTTTCAGTCAAACATTTTTTAGAACTAAAAAAATTCAAAGTATTTTAGGAACTAAAATAGTTGGTGATAAGAAGTATCTTGCTAAAAGTTTTTCTCATGATAATATTTTTAAAAATAATTTTATATTTTGAAAACATTTTGATTTTTTTCGTAATGTTATTTCTAAAAAAAAAGTTTACGTGACGTTTTTTCGTTCAAAAACATCTTCGTAACCTTCTAAAAAAAAGCACAACTTAAAACGTACAAGTTTAATCTTAACCACCGAATTCAAAAACGTTACTGAAAACAAAGTTAAGCTTAAAACATGACATAAGACAAACAGTGACTTTATGAGGTTATAACTTTTTGTTTAAGTTTCGCTTTTGTCTTAAGCAATATTTTAAAATATGGCCTAAGTGTGTCTCATTTGTCTTTATTTAAAACACATTTTCGAATATGGGCGTTTATCTTTTTAAATTGGCAGTAAGTTGTGTAATTATATTCCACTTTACAAACAACATTAATTAACTACTGTAGAAAGTGTAACACACGCCATAGAACTTAAAATAAATATTATTTTGTTAGTTCGGACCCATATTTATATCTAAAATATAATATTATAATTATATGAAACCTTTGTAAAAATAATTATAAAAAAAATTTGAATACTATTGATGTGAAACCCACTTATTAGATATTTTAACTAATAATTATGACATCAAAAAAAAAGAAACAACTTTTGTTAGGATTTTTGGCTTTTAAATGCAGTTTGCTAAATGCCTTCTCTTTAAGTAAATTATTTCTTGATGTGTTTTTTTTTGTTTCTACCTGGATCCACCTACTGTACATTGCGTTTCAGTTTTTTTGAAAAATATATCTCCTTAATGTCTTTCGTGAATACATATTCACCATATATAAATTCATAAAGACATTCAGAAAGAAAAACTTACAAAGATTGACTCAAAGTCTTAGCGAATACACGCAAGTTTGTATCTCATAAATTATCCGATTAAATTAATGCATACCGTCAATCACATATTGTATTTCATTAAATAAAAAGATTAATTAAGATATGCTTCTTTTTATTTCTTAGCAAACATAAAAAAAATCATTAATTGATTTGGATTCATATTTTTTCTAAGTAATGCCCAAAATATTTAAACAAATAAAACTGAAAAGTAAAAGTTAAAATTAAGTAATTATAGTAATCGTTAAAAAATACTACCATCAATCACATTAGAAATACGACCCTCAGGGTTGTATTCTTAATGATTGCTAAGTGAATGCTTGTGCTAAACTGATCAGCTTTATATAAGTTTTATGTAAAAGTTGATGATTTTAGCATTAGTTTTGACTTAGCAAATCATTAAGAATACAACCCTGTGAGCTACAATACAAAAAAAGTAATTTGAAAAGTAAATTTTATATAAAAAAATGTAATTTATAACAAATTACAAAATTTCATAGGTAAATTTTCTTATTTCTTAAAAAGTAATTTAATGACAGAAATTCATTACTTTTGATAAATTACTTATCAACATTTAAAAAAAACACCTGTTTGATAACATTTTCATGTAACTTCCAATAACATACAAGCTTAATCTAAGACTAAGATTTTTTAATTTGATTCAAATTAGAGTTGATTTTTAGTTAGAAAACCTCCATCACAACCTCTACACAAAAACAAACTATGTATAGATGGCGGGAAAAGCGGGTTCATGAATCAGATGTCGTGATTGGACATTGTATGGTCACGTGTAAATGGTGCAATTTGTGAGTATAACCAATAAAAAGATCCATCAAGTGAGTATCTAGCCTAAGTATAAATAAATCTCTCAAGATGTTTTGATGTGAACACGAAAAAAAAAATAACTTCATCATTGGCTTTCAGATTTCAAGCTCTTCAGACTTAAATTGAATACTCGAGAGATAAAGACAAAGTGCAACAGCAATTTTATTTTGCTTCTCTTCAACCAAATATTTTTTTTTGGTTCTTCATCTAAGAAAATCGACTTTATATATATATTACCCCAAAATCGATATGGGTCTGTCATGCCAGGTAAAAAGCCGAAGATCTCGACAAATCTTCTCCGATTCGACAATTTCCTTCAATCAGAGACGTTTAGTTCAGGTAGTTTTCTTTTAATATTATGCATGGTGCATTTCAACATTATTTTTCTTAATACTGTTACATATAATTGTGTATCTCTATTTCAAGAAATATTTCGTATTTTTTATATCGTAAATCAGCAGTTCTTAAACTTTAGTATCGTAGTCTGCAGGGACCACCATTCTATTAAAATATTTTGAAAACCTTCTTCCCATTATTTATGAATATATCAAATTTAAAATAAAATTCAGCATTCCTAAAGAGATTAATTTACTGTTTATTGCCATGCAACTTGCATGAAATCCTTGCATTATGGCAAGGATGTTGTTTCTTTGAAGTATAAGAATTAAATCTATGAACCTTATAGTGGCGCAGCCAGAATTTCATTAATCTGAGGGAAAGACTAAAAAATCAAAACATTCTAAAAGATAGAAGAACTCGTAGAAAAAACGTCCAACATGCAAAATTTTGTTAGCAACTTATACACATGTGTGTACATTGCAACAAATTTAGGGCTTCTATTGCGTTACTGTCTTTAAATTATGGTCCTATTTAGAATTTTCCATATGGGTCTTTGGCCCCCTTAGCCCCCCCTTGTGCTCGCGCCACTGATGGACCTCCAACAACTGGTCCAAAGAACCCTGAGGGACCGTGGAGCAACTATCTTAAATATCTTTTGAGATTTGTTGACTTGTTTACATGCAATGTGTTTTTTAAAAATCCACGAAATGCGCATCCATTAAATCCCATCATGAATAAACAGCACTTAAAATTTTTATCATTCTGTTTATTTTACCATTTTTTTCTTCTTCTAATGGAAAAAAAAAATTTAAGATACCTTAATTTGCAATTAGCTCATATATTCCCAAATGAATAAACAAGTCAATTGAAGTAACAGTGAAAACAATTTCAACTTAAGCGCATTACGTAATATATTTAAATATCTTAATGCTGATCAATTTGTGTATGAAATGAATATAAGCTGTTATCAGTAATCTTCCATTTTTCAGACAGTTCAGCACCCGCAATTTTAAAAGAAATGCGTGTCAATTCTAATTATTAGAGGTGTATTAGAAATTAGCGACAAAATAAAGGACCTCAATTAAGCATTTTCAACACAGTGGGCAGATTTTATGTTGGCCTACACATGTATGTCGCCAGATGTTGAAATAAACATGAAACATGAAACAAAGAAAAAAAAACGTTGGGTCCACATAGGAGAAATAACATGTTAATAGCACATAGCATCCAGCAACTAGTTGTTTCATGTTTTTCAAAGTGGCAACAACACTATCAAAGGAACATAATCAAAACACAACTATTGACAGTCAACAAGAAACAACAAATGGCAGCATTAATGGCACCATATAGCCACTTGGTGTCATTTATTCTTTGATGTTTTACCATGAAAAATGGAGACGTGCAACAAGAAGCAATATTCAGCGACTAGCAACAGAAATATTTTGAAACATTGGGCAACATGCATCAACTAGTAGCAACTTTGTTATAAAAATATCATAAAAGATGAAATGTTGCTACATGTTGCCTCTGTTTGAATAGGGCTTAATATTACATTATGAATTGTTGCAGTATTAAATTTTTCTAGAAAAATAAGCATAAATTAAGGACTAATTTTCTTTTAAAATAGTTTAAGGTAGTTGTAAAGTGAAAACGCCTCTCAAATTCTGAGTATTCTTTCAGGTGTAAAAAATAGAACCTTGGAAGTGTTTTAGAAACTAGAATGATATTTTTATGTTAGATTTCAAAATAAGATTTTTATGTCAGTTTGAAAATGACCCAGTGAGCATTTTTTAATTTTTGTCTATAAAACGTTTATTTTGAAAGATATCAACATGAAAACACCTTTAAGTGATTGGGTTACTCTTCTAGTTTCTAGAACAAAATAATCAGATTTCGAAAAATCAGCTATTTATAAATCATCTTAAATGAAATTCACATCTGAAAGATAAACTAAAACTTTTTTTTTAAAAAAAAGTATGGAGTTTATTCAATATTTATTGAATTGACTTTTAAAGCGACTTTTAAATTCGTATTAAATTAATTATATTAAAAAGAACTTTTTTTAGTATTCAATACAAAATACATTTCTAAAATAAGTTCGGAAAAAAAGCGATTCGTTTACGATAGCAAATAATAAAACAACAACAAAGAATAACAGCGGCAGTCAATAGTCGTAAACACGGCGCACCTCAATGTTAATTTTCGACGTTTATAGTGTATCTAATGAACCATTAAACTCAATAAATTCCACGTTAACGTCGTCATTATGGAGCAATATAAGACACCCTTATTTTTCAGTTAATATAGGTACTATATAACAAAAAAACAATCCCACACAAATTACTACGAAGAAAAGAAAAAAAAAAAGGAATTTTTTACACTAAATCCGAAAAATGTTTCGAGTACAAATATTAAAAAAGATTAAATTTTAATACCTACGGTATATGATTAAGGATGCGTTACGTTGGTTTAGGTGAGGTTTGTTGCAGAGGGCCTAGATAGCACAGCCCAAAGTCAAAACAACTTTTTAAAATACCATAGGACTTTTATGTAAATTTTAACTTTTTAAGCATTTTTCGTCGACGCGGCCAAAAAAAGATTGCATATTTGTACTCAGGGCCATACCTATAGCTGGTTTTACTGATCCACTAGACCAGGGCCTATCCTCAAGGGCGCTCCTCAAAAAAGAACTTACAATACTAAAACATAAAAATGTATAATAAAAATTTATAGTTCCTTAGACATTTTATAATTTAAAAAGATCACAAACAATTAGAATTTTTAATTGTTTGTAATACTAAATGTGTAGACAAAAGAAGCAGAAAAAATAAAACACTGAGGGGCCCTGGACCCTGACAAATACTATTGACTAGGGCCATGTGTACCTCAGAGCTGTAACTAGGGCGAGATGAGTGAGGCACTTGCCTTGGACGCATTAAAGCTAAGAGACGCATTTCATTCTTGCATCAGGTGCACATTAATCTAGTTACGGCTCTGGCATACCTTAGATAGGCGAGAGGTCTGTATATTAAGATTCTTTCTAAGTTTATTTCTTGAATTTGGGCCATAAGTCTACCTGCATTTTTCTTTTTTCTTTTTCAATATTATGACAGGCGGCCATACTTGGCAGTGTGTCGGAATTGGAGAAAATCGTAATTGCTGATCCAAAAGCCATTTTCTGGAAAGATACTGAGGGAAAGTCACTTTTGCATTTATCGTGCTCTCAAGACAAAGTGGCTGTCGTTGAATGGGGAGTACAAAATGGAATTGGTGATTTATTTAAACTTATTTTATTAATATGAACAAAAATATTCAAATAATATTAATGATATTTTACATCATATGTTTAAGATATCAACAGTCAGGATAAGTATGGCAATACTGCAATTCACGTGGCCCTTGAAAATAATGCCTTGGAGTGTCTAGAGACATTATTACAAAGAGGCGCCAACAGTTGTTTAGCCAATTACTCGAAACACGCCCCAATCCATTTGGCAACACAGCTCAATAGACCACTTGCATTACAGGTATACGGAGGCAGTAAGAGTATTTTAAAACTTGAAAAAAAATGTCTCTACATGCTGAGGGACCTACTTTTCATCTTCAATAAGAAGCAATATATATCTAAAAAAAATTTTGTCAAATATGTCACAAAATGTTTTTCCATTATGTGTAAAGATTTTGGTTAAACATATGGCTCGAGTGGACACTTTGAATGGAGGTGAACATGGGCGCACCGCACTACACATCGCAGCCATTTACGACTTCAGTGAATGTGCCAAAATCATAGTAAGTGCAAAATATTTATGGGGCATTTACTGTACATAATAAAAAATTCGATTTCATCCAGTCAAGAGTGTTTTGCAGAATTTATGAAACTGGAAACTGTTTAACACCAAATGGAAGAGACCATGATATTTTTTTTCATGTAAAGTTTTTAGAGAATTTTTAATTTTAGCTTTATTTAAGTTTCCCTTTGGCTTAAGTAAAGTTTAGAATAAGTTTATTAAGTACAATTGGCCAGTGTTTTTCAATATTGGAACTTTGCTACATAAAGTTACAGAAAGTTTTGCTGCAGAGATATTAGTCCATTTTCTTATGGCTAAGCCAATAATGTCATCTCTTATAATTATTATCAAACCCACTCGCATTAACAAAAACACATTATCTTGACCGTTGCCCACTGCCCATTAAAAAAATGTATAGAATTACAGGTTGTTGTAAATTGCATTTCACAGATTCTAGAACATTCTATCAGGTACATAGCCTATTAACAGCTCACTTTGTAAACGTCTCTCTTTAACATTAATGACTGTTTTTGGATCTTTTTTATCTTTGAAAACAATTTGAAATCAAAATTACATTTGATTCTCTATCTCTCTTTCTCTCTCTCTTTCTCTCTCTCTCTCTCTTTCTCTATTTCTCTCTCTCTATTTCTCTCTCTCTCTCTCTCCCTCTCTCTCTCTCTATAAATGCAGATCAATTAAATAAATGTATTCAGATTTATATCGAACTCCTGAAAAGATAATTAAAGAAAATTGACCCACCAACCAACATGCAATTTAATGTATATTGTTAAACTCTTTCATTTCCTTCCTTCCTTTTTTTTTGGTGGGGGGGGGGGGGGGGGGTTAAGGGGAGAAATAGAAATCAAGAAAATTCAGAATGTAAGTCAAGTTCAGACTATCAAACAATAACAGAAAGAGAATGTAAATCCTGAGAACGAATCATGTGGAATGTAAACTCATTTTTTGTTTTTCTATAAGTTTCATTCACTACTGACTGAGTCTACATTTTATCTTTTGTTCATTTATATTTATTTTTGTGTTCATTTTACAATAGTTGACAGCTGGTTTGAAAAGCATTCTTCGTAAAACATGCGACAATGGTTTTACTCCACTACATGAAGCTGCAAGAAATTCATCAGCTGAAACATTACAGCTTATGATAGAATGGGGTAGGTTGACTACACACTAACATGGTTCAATTTAAACTATTGATGCTAAATTTTCACATTTTTCACAGATATGCAATTATATCATTTATAAATACTTTTTTTTTACTTGAATTAAGGGGGTTTTAAAGTGTAAACACATCTTGAAGTCTGATTATTCTGTCTTTCAGGTGCAATATGAAGAGGCACTCGAATATATTTTAGAAACTAGAAGGGTAGCCACATAAGGGTACTTTATGTTGATATCTTTCAAAATAAGCTTTTTATATATAAAATAAATTTGTTATACACAAAAATTAACAGATTTAGTGATTGAGCTACCTTTCTAGTATCTAACCAGTCTTTTCGATTATAAAAAGCATAATTGCAATTTGCAGTTGCTCTTATGATGATGATTACTTCACAAATGGCACATATTGCTTGATATTGCATAAAAATCCCAGCAAAGCGTAAAAGCATTATTATAAATATTATAAAATAGATAAAAAAACTATTCTAAATTTTTGCAAATTTAACTAGTGGCTTAATTACTGCCCTCCATGGTTCTTACTGGCATGTTACTAATGATTATGAATTTAGTGATTATATCTAATGCACTGATGACGTAATCTGTATTTTGTGTGCATGAAATCCTCTTGGGATGAAAATCATCAGACAATTTGGTATGCAAATAACAAAAAACGTAAAATAACATATATAAAAACAAGTTAAAAAAAAGCTTCGTTAGTAAACTGGCAAAACCAATCACGCAAACTATTCTCTACCAATCATATTTAAGCTAGGATCAAATATACCGTTGGGCCAATACTTTTAATTCTCTGAAGTATTGAAATTGACGTCAAAATATATTATTGAACACAAGTAACGTTTTTATTTAATCTCAATTAAATAGATCTAGATGTTTTTTCTCCATGTCTAGTTTTTTTTAAGAAATGAGAATGGTTTAAGCAATTTTTAAATGGATTTTCTTTCTATTAGGGACTAAGATGGGAGTAAGTTCAGCTGAAATGATGAAGTACAATGATGCTGAAGGCAATCTTCCATTACATCTTGCTGTCCACAGCGGAGACATAAGGGTAAGAAAAATTACACTGTCAATGTTAGCAAAATAGTTTTCAAACACATTTCAGTTGCAAATTTCGAACTACGGCTGAAATTCAAGAAGGAAACTTAACACTTGAACACTCTTGAACATTGTTTGTCTAAGTTGAAACGCTGCTCAGGTTAAACGCTAAATTTCTAAAATTAAATTTGATTCTTTGTGTTTTTAGAAGCAATTTTTAAAAGAAATTTAAAGTTTATTTCAAACTAAGTTATTAATGGTTAATTGCATTATTAACATTATTGAAAATGAATTTTTTATGGTAGTTTGACATTTGGTAGTAGATTTACATGTAGGTACCAAAGATGGAGGAGGACCTTAGCTTCCTAGAAATGACTAATTTTTTAACAAAAAAAAGTTCAACGTTAATTTTAAATGAGTAATTGAATTTACTTAAGGGCATTTTTTTAAAGATGTTATTGACTATTGTCTTTATTACTGTAGTTTGATAAATATTGAAAGTTTAGATTATTGGCTGCTAATTTGAACACCTTAAAGTAGCGGAACAGTTAAATTCCACTTTAAAAAACGTAGGGTCTTCAAGCAAACTATTTACAGAAAAAATAGAAAAACATTTTTTTTAAAAAACTGGACTAGTTAGTGATTTTTTAGAAGTATTTTTATGTTGATAACTTTCATAATAAACTTTTTATAGAAGTTTGAAAAAAGAGAAAATAATTTTCGTTAAATGTTGTTGCAAAAAAAAAACTGAATCCGGATCATTATCAAACTACTATAAAATGTTTCATTTTTTTAAGATATTGCTAAGAAGAAAAAAAAACCTTCAGCATAATCTTCTACCATTCTAGTTTTGTAAGCACTTCGAATTTTATCGTAATGCTGTTTCTTAAAGAACTTAGCTTGACGTTTATGCGTCCCAAAACATCTAGGGAGTCACCTTAATTTATAGCATAATTTACTGTTCATTGTATTTTTCATTTCAACCATTTCAAATTTTACAATGCAGGCTGTGAAAGTGTGCCTTGTGAATGGAGCCCTAATTAGCACTCAACAGAGAGATTTATCGACACCAGTTCATTTGGCATGTTCGCTTGGAGAAATGGAAATCGTCAAACTCATGTTTACGATGCAACCTGAACAGAAGGGAATTTGCCTTCAGTCCTGTGATGCCCAGCAAATGACGCCCTTACATTACGCAGCCATGTTCGATCATACTCCAATTGTGGACTATCTACTCAACGAAGTACGTTTCATAATTCGTATTTTATCTAAATCATTAATGCCTACTATTTCAAATGATATGTCATCTCCATTACATACTACAGGGTGCCTGTGTAAATTCTCTCGACATCGAACGTCGTTCTCCACTCTTATTAGCCGCATCCAGAGGTGCTTGGAACATTGTCCATTTTCTTTTGGTTCGAGGAGCAGACATTAATATAAAGGACATCAATGAGAGAAATATCATTCACTATATCGTAATGATGGGAGGAAATCTAAAAGAATTCACTCCTCAGATGCCACCTGTAAGAATAAAAATTCTTCTTTAATTTGAATTTGAAAAATTACTCTACAAGCCGCCAAAAAGGACTGTGGCAGAGGGACAAAAGTCCAATTTCAGCATGTGAAATGCATCGTCAAAATCCCTCAATAACAATTGCAATGTGTTCTGGTGTAGCGGTGCATTGTCAGAAAATTAATCGCTCCACAATACAAGTTCATTCTCATGCAGACAATTCTCTTTAAGGCCCTTGGTACGCAGGCGACTTTTAAGGCAAAATCACCTGTATGCCAAGTTTGGCGTCTTTCCATAGAAAATACAATGCGACAACAGCCCAGCGACCTTCGACTTCATGCCAATGCTCTACGAGTTCCATTGGGTGGTATCATTTAAACAAGAGTAATTCCTCCTGAGCATGAGAAAAAGGGTATTATGACCCTGTAAACAAATGGCCAGTAATATGAATCGGTCCATGTGCGAAAAACCTCTCTAATTTTGATAAAACGTGGTCAGTGGTCACCCCTACCCAAATATAACGGCGTGCACGGTTTTTTTTTTATATTTCTTGCCAAAAATAGATTTTTATAGTAAACAATACAATTGGCATACAAAAATTAAACATTTTCCTAAGTTAACATTTAAAATCTCATCCATCATTCAATAATTTTTGTTTTCAGAATGATCTACGTCAAATGCTAAATGAAAAGGATGCTCAAGGATGTACTCCATTACATTATGCTTCTAGAGGAGGACAAATTCGCAGCACTGAAAGCCTTATACAGTTGGGAGCATGTGTCAATTTAAAAGACAAGAACAACAAATCACCATTACATTTCGCAGCACGGTAAACATGCAGACTTTATTTTCATATAATTATAAAGATTTCGTAATCTAAATGTGGAAATAAAATGTTTGTTTATAGTGGCGCCCGCAAGATTATTAATAGAAAATAATGGTAGCGGCGTTTGACTATTTCTTCTCATTAAATTATACTGGAATTTAGTAATTATGGAAAACTGAGATAGTTTGACTTTTTGGGGACACTTATACCTAATAAACACCTGATAATTTAAATGCATTTAAATAATAAACGTGTTCTACAGAGCCCTGCGAAGGGTAAACAAACAATACATCGAATTCAATTTGTTAAATTAAATATTGTGAAAATATTGAGGTAATACTTAAATATAATTATATAAACTATTGACAAAATATTGATTTAATATTTCAATTTAAAATATTAATAATTAAGGTCAATTTTTATTTGGTTCATGTCCGTATAATTCACCTAAACACATTTAATTTGAATTCATTTAACTCATGTGTGTACAAGGTATCAGGCGCGCGCCTAATGCATCTATCATAACTACCTTTTTGTCTTTTTCCATTCATCCAAAATCGTTTTATTTTAGTATGGTTATGTTTCTCAATCCATGGCTCAAGGGCCAATTGTGAAGTAACAATACCGTTTGGATCCCGTTTTTTTTTCAATCATAAACACAGGTTAGAGGCTAGAACTTTAGTTGACAACTGATAGCAACCAGACATCTAGCCTCTAACCAGACTTTTTTTTATTAGAAAAAGCATAATTGCAGTTGCTGTAATTATGATAATTCCTACACAATTGGCACTCGGGCGACAAATAGACACACATTTGCTTGATATTGCATAAAAATCGGAGCCCTACTAATAATATAATGTTTCTATAGTTTCGGTCGCTACAATACTATGATGGAATTACTTCAAAGTGAAAGAGGTCCTTGCATAATTAATGAAGCTGATGGACAAGGTTTAACTCCTTTGCATATTGCCTCACAAAATGGTCACACTCGTATCGTTCGTTTGTTACTGGCAAAAGGAGCTCTACTACAAAGGTCCGTACTTTTCAATTAAACTTACAAGAAAAAAATTTTGTTATACGAAAACAAAAACAAAATTAAAAAGATCTAAAAATAATTCAAAACTGATTTGTAATAAAATCAAAGAAGTATTGAATTTTTAAAAAATAAACAGGATAATTCTAGTTTTGAGTTGGGGTTATTGTTTCATATTTCATATCCTTCTCAGAGCTTGGTCTCCTGGTCACATTCTAAGTTCAAGTTTAAACTTGGGCATCTCCATTAAAAAGGGGTACGGAAAATTATGCGATTACTTTTTCTTTCTTCCAAACGCCCACCTACTCTCACTCACTCACTCACAATCTAACAAACGCATTTACATTCACCTCCAATGTTTTTAAGAAACCTCTTAGAAAATTGCGATTGAACATGGTTCATGCCAAAATCTAACAATCCATTTCCCTGACTTTCCATTACTATTTTTGTGTTCATTTCTCTGACCAACTGCAATTTTTGCTTTGTATAACTTAAATGATATTCCATTTTCTAACTATCAAATTAATGATGTGTAGGCCTAATCATTCTAAATATAAACTGTTCATGAAACCGGTTCTATATACTGTATTAACTAGCAAATAATTTTTTAAACATGAGCCTTTCACTAGAACGAGCGAAGCGAGTCAACATTTTTTGTCACAAATTATATTTAAATTACTAAGTGTCAATAAATTTTCTCAGATTCTTATTACAAAAGTGACTATTTTACCTGACTTCCACTGATTTTACCCCAATTTTCTCTGAATTTCTCCGACTTACCCTGATTTTATTTGATTTTACATTAGTTTCCTTTATTTTCCCTGATTTTATTTCCATTCACCTGCCTTTCAATGTTTCCCCCTGACTTTCACTGATTTTCCATGGTTTTTCTTGACTTTCCATTATTTTCCTTGCCTTTCCATTATTTTTCCTGATTTTCACTAATGTTCCCTGGCATTCTAGGTCGGTATGAGCCATGTTTTAATATATAAATTAACAATTCTGAAGAAAAACTAAAAAATAAAAAGGTTTCTCACTCAAACACTGGAGGGAAAAAACACTTAATTAGGCATCAAATGTAGATTTATCAAATTTAATTTCTCTAACACCAAGCTGAAAATATGTTATCTAAAATGACTTCATTTTTCGTAGAGATCACAGTGGCCGAACTCCATTGCATTTAGCAGCTCTGAGTGGATTTACCCACACCATTGAATTACTTTTAACAGTACATTCACATTTACTTGATCAAGTGGACAAAGATGGAGTATGCAAAATCTTTCAACAACAGACATTGAATGAATAGTGCCATTTCGTAATGCTC
Source organism: Brachycybe producta (assembly GCA_036925085.1). Classification (NCBI taxonomy): domain Eukaryota; kingdom Metazoa; phylum Arthropoda; class Diplopoda; order Playtdesmida; family Andrognathidae; genus Brachycybe; species Brachycybe producta. Next base: position 1,445,608 of record JAUPFP010000045.1, on the reverse strand, counting down.
TTTTCTCGTGATTTCCTTGAAAAACAGAACACACCACTGCACCTTGCTACTCAAGAGAACCATCCATCAGCCATTACCCTCCTTTTGAGCACCAATTGCAAGTTTCTTACGAATAATGCAAATCAAACGCCAATGGACCTAGCACTACTTTACAAACACAGTGAATCTGCAATGGCAATGGCAACACACGAAGAAAGGTGGTATTCAGTAGTATATAGTTAACAATGACTAGTTCATGACTGTTCATACTTGAGAATACATTTCAGAGCTGACGAGATTTTAAGACTAAACAACGAACGTTCTGAAGGAGTGATTCAGGCCCTCATTGCTGCAATGCCCGAAGTTTTCGTGGTAAATTATAAAAAAAAATCATTGCGATAGTTTGTTTCTTTAACATTCGCTTTTCAATATATTAATATAAATTAATTTTTTTCTTTTCGTAGGCTGTACTTGATCAGTGTGTTACTCGTGCCAGTCAAAAACAAGATTCCAAATCATATTTTGTAAGTCAATGTACGGCTGTTCAAAATAAATTACAACTAAAGCAGAATCTAAAGTCACATCCACACAGAGGCAACAGGTGTCAATATTTCTTCTGTTGACTTATGTCGAAAGACGTTTTCATATTAAACATAAAGCATGTACAAACAATTGGAAATGTTATGTCAACTTTTACATAGGACTTCCGCACTACCTTTCACTTAGCAATCATTAAGAATTCAACCCAAATCGTCCACAGTAGAGACATTTCCCGCATGTCAAAATTTTCTCATTGAAGTTCACAGCTCAAAATAAAAACATGCAACAAGACTGGACATTATGTAGTTTGAAGCAAAAAAAAACATTACATACTGTAAGTTGCATCACATTTATTGTGAAAAACACATAGTGAAAAAAATCTCACTGAAAATGGAAATTATCTAATTTGAATAACTATTGTGTTATGTTCCTGAAAGTGTGCTGAAAAAACATTGAATGTGTGTCCACTTTTTCAATTCTATCACGCAGTAATAGACTTTATAAAGGTGATTTGTAAGGCATTATCAGCATTCTATTCCTATTTTCTAGTGGTGTTGATCTATCCCTTAGAAACGTCTAGCAACATGTATCAACTAGTATGAACTTTGTTTCAGAAACCTGTTTAAGGTCAAAACGTTAACACTTGTTGCCTCTTGTGTGGACAAGGCTTCACTGAGACCATGTTGCAGCAAAACTGCAATACTAAAACACGTTTTAATTTTACCACAAGGTAAAATACAACTTCAAGTACTTGCAGTATAGTAGAGAAGTGGAAAAAGAAATGGAATCATTGAATAAGAATTTCAAGAAACATGTGCCATTGCCAGCTATGAATGTACGTAGAGTTCTATAGGTACAACTGACATAAGAGAAATAATGAATTGCTAACGTGCTTGTGATCGTAGACTATGGTGCAATTCAGACGCCTCGAACTACTTTGTCATCCAGTTTGTCAAAAATACATTCAAATGAAATGGTAATGTTATTACATAATATCTATATATGAGCCCATTAAAAGCAAAGTGGCGCAAGTCCTTTTGATCGAGGACTTGAGATAATGAAGAGTTTTGTAATGACTTCCACCAGTATGCATATCAGTTAGATTTATCTGAGAATATTCGAGCGCCCTTAGGGTTGGAATACACAAATCATTTTTTGGTCACTTTCGCCTGCAAAATGAAGTCGAAGGCCGCTAGACTGCGATTTCAGTTTTGTTGCAATGTATTTTCTATGAAAAGACTAAAGAGAAAACCGCAGTGCAACAAGCCGACTTCATTTTGCAGTCAAACAGTGGTCTGTGTGCCAAGGGCTTTTTGGGAGCAGCACAGTCATGACATAAAATCACATATCAAGTTGTACTTGCATCACTTTGATTTTAATGTGCTCATATAATTTATACTGAATAGATAACATGGACTGTTTTAGAAACCAGAAGTTTTGTTGTATAATTAGGAATGCGTATGGCATGTACTTTCATTCTGCCAATTTGGTCGTGTATATGGTGTTTGTTGGCTTTTTGACAACATTTGGAATTCGACTCATGGGCCTCATAGACAAACCCGAAGACATTCCAAATCTCAACTTGATGTATTCGGCGCCAGAACTTACAAAACTGAATAACGTCAAGGTAGTAAGTACACTCTTCACGTTACTGACTCATAATAAGAAATTGACAACTGTCTTTAAAACGCATAGGTTCAAAGTTCGACTACAAATTTTCTAAATGCCTTAGTTGTCATGGCCTTTGCTATACTTAACGTTATTAAAGAAGGGGTCCAACTATATCAACAGGTGACTGATTGTGTGCAACTTTTTACAGAGTTCATTCCTAATCTCTATGTGATTGTGCGATTTTTTTGTAATTATTCTGTTTAGAGAATCAAATATATTATGGATCCAATCAATGTCTTAGAATGGATTCTCTATATTTCATCTGGAATAATGGTGACACCGTTATTTACGGGTCAAGTCAGTGATTATCATTTGACATGTGCTGCCACTGCCGTTTTCATAGCATGGTTTAACTTTCTATTATACCTTCAGAGGTAACAAACATCATTAGGGCTCGGATTTTTATGCAATTTCAATTATCCCCCATTAGAGTTTATAGTCCACAAATTGAAGGCAAACTTTTCATACCCATTTGTCAGATTCGATCGTGTTGGAATCTACGTGGTGATGTTTTTGGAAATTCTCAAGACACTTATCAAAGCTCTGCTCATATTCTCCATATTAGTCATTGCATTCGGATTGTCCTTCTATATTCTAATGTCACGAGTAACGAATTCAAACATTAAAAAAAAACATTCCTCACGACAATATTTATAACAAATAATTTCTTTGTTTTACTTAGGGACACCATTTGGGATTTTCTAATGTTTCTATATCGTTTATTCGAGTTTTTTCTATGATGTTGGGTGAATTCGACTTCTTGGGAACTTTTGTCAATCCGTACTTCAATGCCAGTACGACAGCTGCAACTTTACCGTATCCACACTTTTCCATGGGCTTTCTCATTATGTTCATGGTTTTCATGCCTATTCTGTTGGTCAACTTATTGGTCGGTTGATGACAATCAACGCGAAAAACCACTTCCTACGTGTATATTTTACTGTGTTTTTCATTTTCTTATAGATCGGTTTGGCTGTTGGTGACATCGACAGTGTTCGTCAAAATGCCTATTTAAAACGCCTAGCCATGCAGGTTAAATATTACATTTGCAATCTTTATGATATATATCTTGCACGAGTAGTTAGTAGTAACCATACAATCCATAGTATCCGAATTGCAAGAAATGCTATTTTTACAATGTGCACCTTTTTGCTGGGCTCTTAAAGAGTCTAAAAACACAAGAGTTATACGTGCTATGAGACATGGTCAATTTTTCAATTCCAAAGTTACTTAGACTTGTATAAACTAATTCCCACTTTAAATATTGCAACCAAACGATGTTAATACCTGGCTACAACATACAAGAAGCGATTGCAGCTTCAGTTACTGTTCAAAACAAAGTTTGAACAGAGATTTGTAATTAGATTCAAGATGCAGTACCTGCACACAGGAGTGCGCCTCGCCCCTTGGCTTAAAAGCCCAGGCAATTCAGCGCAATTTCGCAACTTTTTTGTTTGCATTTTTATGGTCAAGATCCATTATTAATGAAAAGTCCCGACTTATTTATGATTTTGTCCTGTAGGTGGATTTACATACCGAACTTGAACGTAAACTTCCGTATGCTCTGTTAAGACGAGTGGATCAAGAAGAAATCGTAGAATATCCTAACAGCATGGTCCAATCGAGATATCCATGGGTGAGGGGCTTTGCCAAATGCCTTATTAAATTATCTACTTTACACGACCGTGACCACAACCAACACAACACTGGATATTGTACTAGGGTGGGATGACATTTTCTCTTTAAATACTGCAAATTTAGATGTATGCATGTGTGTACGTGCGTGTGTAAATTTTAAGAGTGGATGTCGCACGAGCACACATTTGAAATAATTCAACAAGATTCAATTTTCAAACATAACCTATCAATTTCATGTAATTTCTTTTTATATCTGTATTTTTTTTAATCCATTTCTCAGCTACTTAACTTAATTCACAAATGGTTTGGCAGCGTTTACACAAATTCGACAGAACAAATGCAAGAATTAAGTAATACCGAAGAGGACTTCGTAGCCAACGAACTACATAAACACAAACAACGGTAAAGTAAAATTAAAATTCGTAAAGTCGATTTCAAATACTTGATTACTGCGAATTTAAATTGAATTCAGATTGAAAGAAATGTCCACGACAATGCAACAACTTCATCAGATGGTCAGACTCATTGTTCAGAAAATGGAAATTCACACTGAGGCCAATGATATGGACGAAGGAATCGTTTTCAGCGAACGCAAAAACAGCAAGTGGTCATCGCCAACTTTAGCTGTCAAGCTCAGATCTGTTTCGGCACTTATGAGAGGATACACCAGAAAAAATCAATAAAATGTTTGTCTACCATTGTACAAGTTAAACAAATCTCCCACCGCGACATGTTAACATATGAAAAGTACAGTAATCCAGAAATGTTACTATTACAATTGCATGAAAAACTAAGTTAAGGAGGCCGTTTAGATATTTATTTTGCTTCAGTCTCCCCCGGACAGCGCCACTGCAGTGGCTAATGCTATGCTCCATAACAGTTTGAAGTGTCCATTGACATTACATGGAAAATTATTTTCGCCTTTTATCTGCTTTAAAACGTTCGCTTGAAAAACAAATTTTCTCAAAACCTCGTGTGGTGGAAAAGATACCTCCTATAGAACATAATTGCCATTGCAGGGGCGCCATTCTGAAGGGAGGAGGAGGAGGGGGGGGGCGGCACAAACATTAATGTGGAATAGAGACACTAAAATGACGTCACAGCAAGCAATGCATTGAGATTGGCATAACATTGGCTATGATGTCACTTTTACGTTACTATTCCGTATCGCCGTTTTGCGCTGCACTCAATTGTATAATGGTAACCAAGCCTTAAAAGCATAAAGTACTTTCTTTTCAATATATTACTCACGAAGTTGTCTGCAAGTAAACGTTTCGAACACAACTCTATTGACACCGCCTAGAGAAGAAATTGCAGTTACTTTATAGTCAGACGAGTCGCATGTTGACCTTTTATCACCACAGGGTAACAAAATTTCACACCTTTCATCACTTTAGAGGAAGAAACAGTTACGGTAGACAATGTGTATGTCAAAAGAATTGAAGCAAGAGGTGAATAAAAGAATGTAGAAAATCGGCTGCTCTGCAACTAGAAAACATGACGTCATTCTGAGGAGATGTTTACATTGTTAAGACCTTGCATTTCTGTTTCCATTATGTTGTTGTGATTATATATTCACGTAACCTTAAATATGATTAGGCAAACGTGTGTTATTCGTTTTCATGTTATAAAGCTATTTATCACTGAATTACTTACACCCATTCTGCATTCCAATAGCCATAAATTTTAATTTTCTAACATAATTATGTCATACATACCTTCACGGTGTTTGGTAATTAATTAATAATCACATACCCATTTGAGACATTTTCACTTGAGATCAAAGTACATTCCAGTCTATAAAAATAATAAGAAAAAAATATAGAGTGAACTTTTAATTAAAAAAAATTAAAAGAACAATTACACTAATAAAACATATGTTTATATTTGCAAAAAAAAAAAACAGGAGAAAATTTAATTTACATTACATGACAAGAGATGACTTAATTTTTTTTATATGTTTGTTGTAGTTCTTTGTTACTTTATATAAAAAATCCAGTATACATGTATTCACATATGGAATTAGCTCTTTTAAATAAAAATGACAGCTTTAAAAAGTTTTTTTGTTGTTGCATTTTTTACACTTTTAAATTATAATGACTATTGCAAACATCTTGCAAAAAAAAAAACCTTAAGTCTTGACGACAAATGAAATTCATCGAAAAAATAATTAAAACGATACAAATCATGATTCAAACAAAAATGTTGGTATGAACATCATCAGTCTACCTATATTATAAAAGACGTGTTTCCACCTATTCATGAGTCTGCAACATGATCTTGACAAAAAAAAAACTTAAAAATTATTATTCTACAATTTTTGTCTAATAAAAAGGAGTAATAACAAATGAATACAACTATCCTTTTGTTTAAATTGTAGAAACGATTTGTAATTAAGTGTTTATCACCCCTTTTTTTACCAGACAAAATAATAAATTTTTTTGTAAAATCCTTCTGACGTCATATTCTTATGAAAATCTTTACAGACTCATGAGTACAAGTGGAATTAACGACACTTAAATCCCAGTTCAAATGCAATTTTTGTACAACGTTTTGCCAACACAGGCAAGATTGTGTAAAAAAAAAAAACGTTGCAGTTAGGGGGTTCTCAAGAAATCCATCGAAATCCTACTCCGCAAACACTGTTCGTAGGAAAACTGTGCAGGTCATGTATATCTAAGCTCTCAAACCTCAGTTTTTTGTCTCCATGTACTGGCTCCATACAGTTAACATAATTGCACAGTTTTCCTGCTCACACGCAACGTTTTGAACTGCGCATTCAAAACGTAGTACAAAACGTTGCGTGTGAACCGGCTTTTAGACTCCAAACACTTGCGATATATATTATAGACTGCATATTTTGTATATAAAAAAGTAAAAAAATGAAACACGATGAAGCAACATAAAAAGAAAACAATATAAAAACATCTTTTAGCGATTGTTTGCAAAAAAAAATCGTCAATTGGAAACCTTAAGACGGTTTGAATCCCTTGTTTGAAGTTTCTCATCTTGATTGCATGATCAAATATGCATCTGGAATATATATTACATTGAAGAACAACCTGATTTAAATATAAAAAAACAACTTAAGTCTTTGAAACTACTTCAAGACGACCAATTAATAAACACGCACACACAGACATACAATTACATACATTACACAAATGTCTCGAAAATGTCTTTCAAAATAAATAATAAAAACTTTCTTTAGAAATAAAAAAAAAGTTTTGGCTTTAAGAAATACTCTCTTTCTCTCGTGAAATAAACGGAATTTTTTTTTGACTTGCAAGAAACACACAAATTACCTTGTAACCGATTATTTTCCGTTTTTTTTTGTAGTTTCTAAAAAAACACATTCTGTTTACAAATATTTTTTATACATAATTGCAAAAAAAAAGTAAATAATATTATAAAAAAAATTAGTTCAAAGAGAACTTTTTTATGCTTTCAAAATTTGCATTTTGCGGCATCGAGCTATAATAATCTATCGATCCTGTCGCGGCAGATATCATCATCCGTTAACGACACGTCGATGTTTACAAATTAAAAAAGGAAACAAATATTTTCGGCAAGTTTTGCAAAACAGTACTCGGTACTCTTCCCTTCGATTTAACATTGAAGAACTAGTTGTTTTGGCTCTTTGAAGAAGAAAGCGGCACGAAGGAGGAAGCCATTTATTTGAGCCTTCCAGCCCTACTTTACCTTGAGATTGTACCTCAAAGGTTCGTTCGAGGTCTTCGATTGAAAAAACAAGACTCTAAAAGACATACTTTTTTCCCTCTCTCTTTCTCACTCATAAATTAGATACTTTCGATTCGGCCATGTAGATTTGGGGCACTTGTGGTGGCATAACCTGCATCGGTTTGAGCGAAGACGGTGCTATTTGCACTTGAGGAGTGTTGGGTCGATGCTGACCGTTGCCCATATGGTTAAACTGGTGAGGAACAACACAGTGAATAACATTAGAGTTGTTATTTGGTCCACCGGCTCCCATGACCATTACCTGAGATTGAGGATGTCCCTGCATCGGTTGTAGATGCAGAGGCCTCATTAGGTTATTGTTATGTCCAAATGGCTGAACGGGTGGAACGAGTCCCTGAGCTACCGCCATCAATGCTCTCTGATACGGAGATGCGTTCTGACTGTTTGCATTGCTCAGATACGAAGAGCCAGTGTTATTGCTCGGCCCTGTACTACTGTGTTGACTGCCACTGTTGTGTGTGCTCGTCGAGTGACTAGTACTCATCGTTCCGACGTTTCCTACTCCTCCTACACCTCCACCACTCATGTGATTTACGTGTAAAAGATGTAGACTGTGAGGAATAATGCCGCCAGCTCCACTATTAGACGCCATCGATTCCCAAGATCTCAACCGAACGTGTATCTCTTTAAACGTTGGTCTTCGAGCCGGAATCTCGTGCCAACACTCCACCATGAGTGCATAAAGATGTGCCGGACATTCTTCGGGGCAAGGCAGCAATTGTCGACATCGTATCATGTCGATCACCTCTTGGTTGCTGTAACCATAGTAGGGTTGCAAACCGTAACTGTAAATCTCCCAGAGAACAACTCCGAAAGACCAAACGTCGCTGTCCGTCGTAAACTTTCCATACAAAATGGACTCCGGAGGCATCCATCTAACAGGCAACAGAGACTTAGACTGAACTCTGTAGTAGTCGGAAGAATAAATGTCCCTTGACAATCCAAAATCGGAAATCTTGACTGTCAGATGTTCTCCGACGAGACAATTGCGAGCAGCCAGATCGCGATGGATATAGTGATGGCTTGCAAGAAACTCCATACCGGCCGATACTTGTGTGGCTATGTGTAAAAACTCTTGAGGTTCGAGACAGCGGACGGTGCCGTCGTCACTACCGGCCGAAATATCGGAACGTGGAGAGTGAAGGATTAGGAACTCGTGAAGGTCACCTTGTGACATATATTCGAAAAGCATACACATGGGCTCTTCCTTCATACAGACGCCGAGAAGACAAACGATATTCGGATGTCTTAAGTCGGTCATCATGTCCACTTCGCGTCGAAAGTCTTGCTGAGTCTTTGTCGTTGCATTTTCCTTCAACGTCTTGATGGCCACCGGAGTGATGCCGCCTTCAGCAAGGAGGCCACTCAATTCACCCTTGTAAACCTTTCCGAACGCTCCCTCGCCCAACTCCTGTTGAAATCGAATGTTCGATAACAGAAATTCTCTTGCTCTAACAGCTCCCTTGGGCAGCAACGCGTTCATCTCGAGATGCTGCCCAGGTCTAGGAACCGGCTTAACCACTTGTGGCTTAGTGGATTTCGTTCTGCATCGCATACACCAAATGGCGATCAGAAGACCCAAGAGGGCAACTACGGCAATTGCGGGCACAAGTACGTACAACCACATGTAATTAACTGAAACGATAAAAAGCAAATTCATCAAAAGAACCGTTAAACAATTTTAAGACGTTTTATGAACAGCTGATTCTCGAATTCTGGTTATTCTACAGTTTCAGAAGAGCAACACTTAACTGAAATTGAAAGTGTTAGAAACTAGAACGGTAGCTGAATCAGATTTTCAATAACATTTTCATGTTGATAATTTTCAAAATAAATATTTTATAGACAAAAAATATCGCCTACTTATTGCTTAATTTTGGGTCATTTTCAAACTAACATAAAAAAGCTTATTTTAAAATATATCAACATTAAAAACAACCTGAAGTTATTGAGTTACCCTTCTAGTTTCTAAAACACTTTCAACTTTTGAACAGCTGCTTTTGGAATATTGTTTATTTTGCTTTTCAAGAGAATGATCGAACACGTAACGAGAAATTGAAAGTGTTTAGAAACTAGAGAGGTAACTGAATCACTTATTTTTTCTTTATTGTTTATCATCTTTCAAAATGAACTTTTTAGTGACAAAATTAAAAAAAAAACATTGACTGCTTAAAAGTTGGTTCATTTTCAAACTTGTATAACAAGTTTAAAAAATATCAACGTAATTTTAAAAGATAATAACATAGTTGGGTCGTTTCCAAAATAAAAAAAGCTTATTTTAAAATATAATATAAAAAAATCAAGTTTCTCTTAATTTTGCTCCTGAAAGACAGAATATAACCAGAGTTAGAAGAACGATAACACTTAAAAAAATCAGTCCTAGAGAAAACTTACCACATTTGGGAATGGAACAAACTTCCTTCCTCACTTGATCGTGAGAAGTAAAACACCAAGGTTGAGATTCGGTGTGACCGGGATTACGACAATAGTTGTGTCCACCGATCAGTTCGGGAAACTCGGACGTTTTCATCAACATGTGATGACTCCATTGTTGGCATTCAAATCCCGATGCCGTACGGCTCATTATACCACGATAATCCTCTCCATTGCCCTGATAACAAGTGTGTTCTACGAGAAAAAAAGACAAAAAACTAATGAAAAACTCGACGAAAACACGAAAAACTCGAGAGAAAGAAAAAAAAACACGACACCTTTCGTGATTTGAGCCAACTGCTGTTGAATTCCAAGCCGTACGCAACTCCTTCCTTCTTTAGAGTCGGTCACAGGAAGATCGTTACAGTTGGGAAGAACGTGCTGTTTTCCAAAAAGAGGATGTTTCTTGGCGATGGCATACTCCATGCGACAGATATCGTTTTCGAGGATCTCGCATTCGTCTCGACAGATCGGTTTCGGAATCGGTTCTCCGTTACTCTCGTCGCAAAGTGGAAACGAATAATAACAGAGAGACGGAATCGCAAACTCCGCACATTTCTTAGATAAATCGCCCGATGTGGCTATCACTGTGAATGCGGCCACCAGTTTCTCTTCTATCTGAAATTGGCTTCGTGTCGAACGGACGTGAATCGTCTTGTTGCCTAAAAGCTTCGAACAAGCGGCACCACGATATGCTTGACAGAAACCTCGTCCTTCGGCAACGGCCTCTTCGTTTTCCATGTCGGGAAATCTTGAAAAAATTAAAAGGAAGAAAAATACAAAAATATTTCTTTATCGTGTTTCGTGCTCTGTAATTATTTGCAATTCTCGTAAAATATTGTTGATAATTTTTTTTTTCTTTCAAAATTTTGCAGAAAATGGAAACTCGAAATGATGCCACAAGAAAATTAGGAGAAAAATCAATAAAAACAAGAACCACCTCCATGATTCTGACCAAGACGACCTGATGATGTTCATAACATCAACAATCATCATCATCAATACGAACCTTTCTTTGGTAGCATTTCTATCTCGAAAATCTTGTTGTATCTTTGCACAGAAGACACTATTCGAAATACAGAAGACAAGAAACATTCTTAGGCTGAAATCAGCCATATTTTTCTATTTTTTTCTTTCGCGAAATTACACAAAATGTAATGGAGACCTGCAAGAAAACTAGACTGAACAACGGATATATCTTTTGTTACAGTCAAAAAAAATAAGAGAGGGGGAGAAAATATTTGTTGAAAAACAAGGGGGTCCAAATGGAAAAAGGTAGTAAAAGGGAGGAGGGTGAGATAAAAACAGATGGTTGAAATTTGAAAATTTCCCTCTCTGTTTTGTGGTGCCATCTAGAATACATGCTGACACCAAAGTCCCTTCTCTAAATGAGTGGGTACAATTATTGTGCACAATTACTAGCCAATGTGCAAAATGTCTAAAGCATTAAACAAGCCGCAATATTTAATAATGTCATCAGATGGCTCACGATACCTAAAACCGTCAGTAACTTAAAATTCTTCACGTTTACTTTTTAATTATTTTAGAAACTAGAATAGTAGGTGAATATGTCAAATGTTTTTGAATAAACTTAAAATATAAAAATTATTTAGGTGAAAAGTATTTTAGACAAAATTGCTTCGGTTTGGTGAAATACGTTTAGAAGAATAAATGTTTATTGTACTTGAGGTAAAATATATTTTAGGTGACTATTTTCAGGTAAAAAAAAATCTTTAGGTGAGTAGGTCGAAGGCAGTATTTAAGTTCGTTTAGACCAAAAATATTTAGGTGAAAGGTATTCACAAGACGAATTTTATGTAAAATTGTTTAGAAGGAAAATGTTTAGATAAAAATTGCTTTAGGCAAAATGTATTTTAGGTAAATTTGTTGAGTGAAATGGTTTTGTGGAAAAAAATGTTCAGATGAACATTTTTTCGGAAATTAATTGTATAATATATTTATATGTAAATATTGTATTTTGGGGAGTAATGTGGCCCTCGCCATCAGCCCAGTTCTGCAGGCCTACTCTTGCTTTAGGTGAACGAATTTAGATAAAATGATTTTAGCTTAAAAGTGTTAGCTGACACCATACTAGAAAAACTTCCATTAGGTAAAAGGTTTACGTCTGCTGTCCTTTATGTGGAAAAATAATTGGGATAAATGGCTTAGGCATTATTGTTCCAAAACTTTCTCTCTTTTAGGTGAACTTGTCTTGTTTGAACTACCCTTCCAGTTTCTAAAACACTTCCAAGTTTCTCTTAAGTTCTGCTCCTGCTCACACTTTAAAACCACTCACTATAAACACATTGCCTAAATATTAACAAATATTGATTAATTAAATTTGATTATTTTGCAAAATTGCCTACTGGAACATCTAGAATGTCTAAAAATCCAGCCAGTTGATTTGAACAGACGCATTTCACATAAACCTTCCTCATAAATATTTTTTTCATTAAAACTTTGTAAGAATGTCCTCGACATTTTCCACTTTAAAAAAAATTAAAGCTTCAGAAGAATCTCAAAAAAAAGAAATCCTTATGTTTAGCAATTTTGTTCTAATTGAAGTGAACAAACCAGACAAAAAAAGAGTTAACTGACCAATGAATGACCACTACTACTAAACTTAAAACACAAAGCTGCCCAAAAAACAAATACAAGAAGAACATTACAATTAAAAGAGAAAACAACAAAGTTAATGAAGAAAATCTCTCCAGAAAAGAGATTTGGTAAAAAAGAAAGACAGACAGAGAAAGATACAAAAAGTGTCAGAATCTCTTTACTTTGGAAGTGAACTTCATTAGGAAACCCAACAAACATAAAAAACTCTGAGAATTCAACTGACCAGAAGAAAAACTATATTTTATTTGCACATTCACAGGCCATTGGCTCAGTTAGAGGCTGATTGCACTATTTTTTTATTTTATTCAGGTTTTATCCTCCAAATGTTTGTGGTCAACAAAACATTTCTTAAAAAACACACACCCACAACTAAATTGCTGTCCAGAGTACTAAATATATTGTCCAGTTTAGTGGTCCACCAATTCAAGTAACCTTTATATTAAATCAGCTACTAGAGAATTCTCAAAAATAAATTTCATCATAAGTAGTTAGGACACAAAAAAAACCCCAATTTCAAACATAAAAACCAAATGACTAATAATTTTTAGGTCAATTCAGCCACCTCTTATTAATGTGGTCTTTTAGCTAAACGGCACTTGAAGAAACTAAGTTCCAAAAAAAATTGAAAGTGTATTTAGAAACTAGAATGGAAGCCGAATCACTTCATAGAATTTTTATGCTCGATATCTTTCAAAATAAACTTTTCATAGACAATAAATAAAAAAATGTCGCCGATTAAATTTGAATTATTTTCAAGCTGACATAAATGGCTGATTTTAAAAAAAATATCAACATGAAAATACCTTTTAAATAATTGAGTTACCCTTCTAGTTTTTAAAACACTTTCAAGTTACTCTTCATTTTTCTTTCTGAAATTCAGAATAACCACAGTTAAAGTGGCGCTGATCCTTAAAAAAACGAGACAAAAAGAATTGTGCTTTTGCATACAAAGCGGCCGGTTAGAGGTTTGAGTTAACTTACAACTAATTCAACTATATCTTAATTCTACGAGAACTCTAGCCTCTAGACAGTCACTTTCATTTAAAAAAGCCTAGTTTCTTTTGCCTTGTTTATGATTTATTGTATTTGGTATTTCTTCAACACACACACAAACAGAAAATCCAAAAGATTTCGAAGAGACAAATGTCTTTTGAAATACATCCGTTATCTGAATGGCATTGATTGATAGAACCAGTCATTCAATAACAAAAAAAGTCTATAATATTTTATAGAATTTCATTGCAAACGAAAAAATAGGACAAAATAAGTCATTTTCAGACACCGTTAATATTAATTATTATTGGCAGACAGTTTTCACTTATGTTTTTCCACTCAAAGAATCAAAAATCTATTGTCATTTATTTCCTCTCAAATATCAAATAGCTTTTTTTTAAAAAAAAAATAGGTAAAACAAAACAAAACACCAATCTGGATTTACTTGTGTGTTGAGTTTTTTCTTTCACTTTCTTTTCCATTAATGGATAAGAATAGAAGAGGCTATTATATATATATCTTTGCCTGCAATATGAAACGGAAAAAATTCAGAAATAAAAGAAAAATAAAGCAATTTGAGGCCGTGAAGATAACAAAAGAAGTAAAAAAAAGAAGATGACACCAAGAAAGTATTAAATGTAACTTTGGCCCTTTTCCTTTCTTTTTTGAGTAAAATCAAAACTGAATTGAAATCTAAGACAAGAAAAACTGGCAGAAAAGAAACAAAACACTTTTCTTTTTCTTTGACAAATCTGATCTATAGAGAACAATTTTAATTCAATTTTTAATAGAACAATAAAGAAATTACATCTTGTAAAGAAATACTAATTTTGTAAATAATTTGTCAACTACGATGGTAATTTTTTCTTCTTCTAAGCAACTACTTGTACTTTTAAAAGTTACTTTGCAGATATGCTCACCTAGGTGTCTGGGTGAAACAAACTAGTAAAAGAAAAGTATTTTCGAGAAAAAAACTGTGTGGTAGTTAGTGACCTACATTGTGGGCCCATGGGCCAGAAATGTCCTTAAAAACGACAATTTGTGTGGCCTCCAATGTAGGTCCCATGACAGCCTGGAGAATTTTTAAAAAAAGTTTACCCAATGAGCTTCGATGTGGAACATAGCAAGGAAGGCAACACTACGGGTTCATCCCGGCAGTCATGTATAATGCTGTAATTGTTACTCGGAAGCTGCTGTTGCAACTAGTGGGGGGGGGGATACTAGCCTCTCCAAGCATATTTCTTCGGAATCAAACTGTGGACCTTTAAACCTCATGGGAAAGTGAACCCTCTTGGGGTTGGTGTACTGGGCTCACAATAGCGTTTCGCGGGCTGAACTGGGCCTAAAATTCGTTTTTTCAAATGTACGCCTCTCGACTCTTAAGAGTGTGGCCATTCGAAATCTAATCACGCATCAAAAATATGGAAACAAAAGTTTGGATGCTCTTAAAAAAGAATGACACTTTTTTGCATAATATAAGAAAGACACAAAGGATGGCTTATGTTTTGAATTTAAAAGATGTTTTCAACTTAAAATTTGGTTCAGAATGAAAAAGATGATATATATTTTAAGGGGGTTGCAAAAAAAAAAAAGACTAAACTATAGGCACCTCCGCAAAGTCCCTCTTAAATCGCACATCAGTTGACAGTTACTTCTTCAAAGTTCTTCATAAAGACACACACACAACTACTGCCTTTTGTCTTAAAATACATCCTAAATTTTTTTTCTCCTCTTCTTTTTTTTTTCTATCCCACTTTTACTCCCTAAAGATTTAAGTTCTAACGATCGTGTACTGAATACAAAAACAATCCTTAAACTGCACTTTTACAGTCACTCCCATTGAAAGCTATGTAGCAATTGAGTGAGGAGAGAGTGAGTGTGATCCAAATTAACCAAAACCATCAAAATTGCTCAGAAAACGTTTTATGCAAAACTAGCAACACCTCAGTGGCAAAGAATTACTCCAATTAGAGACAAAGAAAAAAACACTTGAAGATCAACACAGAAAAATCTATTTTGAAGCTCACCAAGCCCATGAGGCCTACCAGGCCCATAATGCGTAATGTCCGTCGTATTTCGCTTGCAAAAAAATTAAGTTTGCAGCAACACTCATTCAGCTGTACAAAATAAACGGAAATATATTTTTTTTTACAAGAAACTTTAAAAAAAAAAACTCAATGCTTGTTAGATACTAGAATAGTAGTCAGCTACACTAGAAGTATTTTCAATACGATATTTTTTTTTAAAAAATACAACTTGTTATGAAATCAAAAATGTTCTGCATCAAAATTTAAGAGAAAAATAAATTTCAAACTGAGATAAAAACACATATCGCATATCTCACTTATTATTCCAGTTTCTAATAGAAATTGAATTTTTTCTCCTTAATTCTACGTTTCCACTGGCTTAAAATTTTAGCTAAAAGTGAATTTTAATCTGGACACTTAAAAAATGTCATACAAAGCAATATTATTAAGTCAAAATTTACTTTGAGTTCGAATTTTGAATACCGGTAAGTACAAACTGGGCAATACGTCAATTATTATACGACCTTTGCCTCTGAACTATGTTAACAATTTATATTTACTGGGATTTGCTTTTTGCTAATCAACAGAAACAAGAAAATACAAAAGTATAATAGAAGTAAAGTTGACATCTTCGTAGATCACCTTGTAAGAAACAACGAGAAATGCAGAAGAAAATGGATTGCCCTTTAAAAGTTAACCAAGAAGCAATTTACATAAAATGAAATGCTCAAATCTTTGATGGATTTGTGGAAAACTTTCTTTTTCTTGACTTTTATGTTTCTATTATTATAGAAGAAAGGAAACGCAATTACAGTAAAATATTCATAATATGTGACCGTGTGGACAACAAGGCGGCTCCGGCGGTGGCATGGCGGCCGGCCACACCAACAATAACAAGTCACTTAAAATTCATTTCAACCCAAGTCCACTACTCTCTCTCTCTCTCTCTCTCTCACGACCAAATGAGACAGACCAACCAACCGACCCGTAATAAAATTTACGAGCAAAACCCAAAACTCTCAACTCGAAATTGCTACTTTTCTCGAAAGACCGAACCTTCACAAAGCCTGCTTATGCAGAAAAGAGGAAGAAAAGATTTGCATAAATCCTACTTGTAAGCGAATTTCAGTGTCCAAATGGGGGGTGAATCCTTAACAACCATCTAAATTGGATGTTTAAATAAAGTTAGAAAATAAACTACTTGTTATTTATTACTCACCGACCACCACCGATGCTATGAAAATTCGGATAAACCGGTGGAAAATTAGGCATCGCAGCTGGAGGACCTGAAAAGATAAAATTGCAAATTATTTTTTTAAAAAATATATATATTTGATATTTGCAAACAAATTAACAAAATACAGTAAGAAACTGCTTAACCGATCTGAAAATTCCTCTGTAATCATATACTTTGAAAGATATTACAAACTAGAATGAATATTTTCGTTATCATAATGTCTTTTATTTTTTGACAGCTTTTCAATATTCAATATTTTCAATTTTGATATAGTTTTTCTTTTTTTTTTTAAAAAAAAACGACTACACTTTAAAAGGATATTTCATTTTAAACAGGAAATAAGCGCTATAAAAATCACGGTTTGGTCAGTTTTGGACGCTTCTATAGGTGTTAACAGACTTCAATTTGAAAAATGTGGTTTGAACCTTCTATTTTTTTTTGTGAAGATGGGGGCTGTCAACTAGACTTTTGAGTAAAACTGACAAAATTTGAAATTGAATTGATAGTTATCAGTACCCTATATATTTTCTCTCTGTTTACCCACAATCTGTCCAAAAGACTTTTCCGAAAGACTTCAGAAATGTCTGAAAACTCATTTCACGGTCATTCAAAGTTTGATCTTGTGATATAAATATGATGTGATTTTTTTTTCTCTTTCCGAGAAAGAGAAAAATCGAACCAAAGATAAAAAATGTCCTTTTCTCTACATAAAACCAACATCTTCAAAATAAATTATCCACTTGGTTAAATTTATAAACAAGACAAAAACTTTTAAAAAAAGCTAATTATTAAAGGCTCGGATTTTTTTTTGCAATATCAAGCAAATATTTCTCAATGCGTGGCCCAAGGGCTAATTGGGAAGTAGCAATCCAGTTTAGAATAACCAAAAATTGTGGTTTTTCAATCAAAAACACTGGTTAAAGAATAAAATTCTAGTTGTTAACTGAAAGTAACCAAACATCTAGCCTCTAAAAAACTCTTTTGATTAAAAAAAAGCATAATTGCTGTTGCTCTAATGATGTTGATGATTATTTCACAATTGGCAATTTGGTCACAAATTGAGAATCATTTTGCTTTTTTGAAAACTTAACTAATTTTTTTTTGAAAAATTAACTAAACTTTTTTTCGAAAATTTAACTAAAATACTCTGAAAAATTAAAAAAAAAACCTAAAAAAACTTTAGGACAAATTTAAAAACTATATTACGAAGAACTAGTTTATCTAAGGTACCTTCAACAAATGACTGATATTAAAGGATAATTTTTCAACTTGATCTTTCAAATTTCATAAGTTTCTTCTAATGGGTCAAGCTGCCCATTCCGTCCACCCAAAATAAAATATAAATAACTTTCGACCTAAAGTAGCCCTGTTAAAAAAAAATTTGTGACAGCACTAACAAACGGGGCTAGTTAAGTAGTTGAATTGAGAACCCACTCTTAGGAGACCAACTTGATCCGACCTGCTCTTCAGGCATATTTGAAATTATGAATGCATGTTTCAAAGTTATATAAATCCGCTTTCTTTCATGTGTTGCGATTAGAAACCACAAAAAAACGGGAAAAAAAAATTCCAAAAAAGTCAAATGTTCAGCAAGAGATTAAGATCCTTTTGGATATACGAAGTTCTAAATCCCACTAAACACGTACTGAAAACATTGCAGAAAAAAAGGCAAAAAAAAAAAAACATATCAACAGAAAAAAAAAGTCAATTTAAAAAAAAAAGGAAATCATCAAAAAAGAAGACGATGGTTGGAGGGAGTTGAAGAAACACAAGTTGATAAGAAAACAAAATCATTTCGGACGCCAACAGCTTTAAATCGTTATTACCTTTTACTTCTTTTTATAGTTCAGATTGAAGTAAAAGCAAAGTCTTAAAATGGGGCCCTTTTTCTCAATCTCCTATTCCCCAAGAGAGATAACCCAGACACAAACACACAAAAAAGATGAAGAGAAAGAAAAAGAAAAAACTCGAGGAATTTATGTTCCATCTCGAACGATTTCAACTCGAACGAAGATGAGAATTGAATGTGGAGGCTAGCAATACTTCCTGTTACTGATGTTGGTGCATGATGATCCATCTTGCAAGAACGTAGAGGATATCCTTGCCAAAAGCATCTCACACTTTGACAAAGGTTGCATGTGGAGGCTATCAATGCTTCTAGCTAATTCTTCCCACTAGTAGTCGTTTGTTTCGTTACCAGAGGATGTTAATTTGGTGGCCACGTCGCCACACACTCGATACACTAAAGTAATCTCCAAATTGCTAGCCTCCACCACCAATCGTCGTCGTCGTTTGAAATGGAAATCTGCCGAGATGATTACAGCCTTGAGAAAACCCACTGTGCTTTGAAATAAAACAGAAGAAATTGTCGCCACCACAAAAACTCTTTAAGTTTAAGAGTTTACCTATATAATATCTTTAAAGGCATTTATTTATATATGTATCTTGAAGGTCTATTTGGGTAAACCACAAAACTTTAAAAAAAATTGCTTCATAAAAGTTAAACACCAAAAAAGATAGAGAGAGAGAGAGAGAAAGGTTACGAAACTCTCGAAAATGGAAAAGAACAAACCGCATGTCGTATAGATATATTTACCATAGCTTCCCATTTTGACAAGTAGAATGGCCGTACTTTCCACCTTGTGTTGTCCATTTGTAGCCTCACACTTGTAGTAACCCGTGTCGTGAGTGTCCAGATCACTGATCCGCAAACGAGATCCATGAATATTTCCCGATCGGTAACGACGAACAATAATTCTGCCTTTTTCTTCTCTCACGGGAGCTTCGTTCTTGTACCATCGAAATTTCTGCGGAGGAGGTTCGCCGGAAACTTCACATTTGAATTTTATTACGTCGCCAGATTCCTTCGTAGCATTCGACAATGGTTTTTCCATATGAAGATATCCTGGATAAAATAAATATACTTTTTTTAGAGAATCAATCACCGCAAAAAAAATATAGGTTATTCCATTTTTGTTTATATAGAAACAACTTTTAAAAAAAATTGAAAGTATTTTAGAAACTAGAAGGGTAGTTGATTCATTTAATATTTTCATGTTGATATATTTTAAAATAAACTTTTTAAAGACAACAATTTAAAAAAAAATCATCGGCTAAAAGTTGTTTTATTTTTTAAAACTAACATAAAAAGCTTATTTTAAAATATATGAACGTGAAAATACCTTTGAGATGATTTATAAACAGCTGATTTCCAAACTGATTATTCTGTTTTTTTCAGGAGCAAAATTAAGGAAAACTAGAAATTGTTTTTAGAAACTAGATGGGTACACGTCAATCATTCATGACTATTTTCATCTCGATATTTTTCAAAATAAACTTTTTAAACTTGTCTCATTTTCAAAGTTATCAACGTGAAAATACACTTAAATGATTGAGCTACCCTTCTAGTTTTCTAAAACATATTCTTCTCTTTATTTTGCACCTGAAATACAAAATAAGCAATAGTTCGAGAGGCATTTACAACTTTTAAAACCACTTTAAGTGATTGAGCAACTCTTCTAGCTTTTAAAACACCTTTCAAGTTTGTTTTAATTCTGTTTCCGAATGAGAGAATAACCGGAGTTTAAGAGGCGTTTAATTCTAGCTCCGTGTTTATCGTTTTAAAACTCAAAAAAAGAATTCTCAATTCACATCTGAAAACAATGTGAATACAAAAGCGCATTATAAATATTGGAGATTATTATTAATCTTTCATAAAACCCACCAAAGAAGAAAAAAAAATAGTGAATTCAAAAAATACCAACTGATATTTAGTGCTCGCACACACACGCAAGAGAAAAAAAAATCGATTTAATTGACATTAAATAAAAAAAACTGAAATGTGTTAGTGAGCGTGCATTAACTCTGTGACTGTCACACTAAATCCCACTTAAGATGTTTTATGAACAGCTGATTTTCAAACTAACTATTCAGCAGATTTTCTAAAAAAAATTACTGTGCATGTAGAGCCACTACTTGCAGTTTTTTTTTAACTTTTTATTTGCAAAAACGTAAAAAAAGAACTAGCTAGAGGCTTACATATACATGTACATAAAACTGGATGAGAACTCTAGCCTCTAAACAGCCTTTTTACTTGAAAATAAAAGCACAAAAACCTCTTTCACCTCAGTAATTAATGAAAAAAAAAATGCAATAAGGAGACAGACTAATCGTAGGTCACTATTGGTGACCTACACTTCCGAACTGTAGATCATTCAGTGACCTACACATTAGAGATCTTTTTTCATATCGGTGTTTAGGTGGGGTTATGTTAAATTAAGCTTGTTGTAGAGGTTTTGGGTGGGGGGAAAGCACAGCCCTCAGAATGTAAAAAAAGTGTAAGGTCACTCGGTGACCCCCACAGTTCACATCTAAAAGTGTAGTTCACTGAGTGACCTACGATTAGTCTGTCCCTGCAATTAAGTTAAAATTGCCATCATAGAAAATTAATTACTTGGTACAAATCAATAGACCTGCCAAATCTTGAAGAACTTTTAACGCAAAAAAACAAAATAACCAAACATGAAAAAAAAAAATTGAACAGAAATAGTTTTTAAACCGTTATGGAAGAATATTGCTCAAATGTTGTCATCTTGAAACTAAAAATTCTAGTGCAATTTCTCATCTTTTGTGTCTTTTTTTTTAGACATTCATTTGCCTGTCACACATAGGCCTACACATAACTGTTCACATTCCAATGTCATTCATGTGCAAAATACACACAAACACATGACAAGGTATGAGAAACACTTGAAGTTTCTTCTCTCAAACATTCAATATATTTATATATCGAAAAACATTCCTAATGTTTTTTTTATTATTATTATTATTATTTTTCACTTCAAAAAGGGCTTTTCAATATTAAAAAAATAGTTGAATAACTCACCGTGTGGAGGCAGTTCAGTCACTTTTGAAGGTCTCACATCTTGAGGATCACCTCTGATATAATAATAAAAGAGAAAATATATAACATTAAGACAAAAAAATTCTACAGAGAATAAGAAAAAACAAAAAAATGAGTAAATAATCGAAAAACATGAAAAACGCATTTCAAAATTTTTATTCAGAAAGATAAAGCTTACTGTTAAAATTCAAAGAAAGTAAAATTATTGAAACGTATTTTCAAAAAGAAACAAACAAATAGTGAAAAATTACAATATTATTGAACTTTTTGTCGGTCTAAAGAGAAAAAAAATACTTAATTGAGATGGATCTATAGACAAATTTCCATAAATCGGGAAAAAAGGCCGTAAAGAAACATTCAAAACACTTTAATATATATGTTACTGTCAATCTGCGGAATCAGTCAATCTTCAGATTGCGTAGGCAATCTGCAAAACCACCAAACTGCTAGTAAATTTGCAAAATTCAAAACATTTTAGGTGTTGAATTTTGCACATTCATTAGCACTGGGGTTGTTTTGCAGATTGCCTAGGCAATCTGCAGATTGACTGATTCCGCAGATTGACAGTAACATTATACATATGACAATAAATATTTTCCCCACATTTCTTTCAAATGGATTTATTAAGATGGTTTTAAAATGTAAACTCGAACTCTTGTTTATTCTGCCTTTCCGAAGAAAAACAGTCCGAAAAAAAAAGTGTTTTAGGGACTAGAAGGGTAGCTCAACCGCTAAAGGGTATTTTCATGTTGATATCTTTTTTTTAAAATAAGCGTTTTATGTCAGTTTGAAAATGACTCGACTGTCTTGTCTATAAAAAGTTTATTTTGAAAGATATCAACACCAAACTACCCCTTAAGTGATTGAATTACCCTTCTAGTTTCTAAAACACTTTCAATTTCTTCTTAGTTTTTGTTAAATTTTTGTCCATAAAAACGTTAACTGTTGTTTTTAAAGATATCACCATGAAAACACGTCTTCAGCAAATCGTTCTATAGTTCCTAACACAGTTCTCAGTTAATGTTCGAAAATCACCTTTTCACAAAACATTTTCAGAACAAACTGTAGTCAGTGTTCATAAAAAAAGTGAAAAACTTAAAAAGTTATCCACTTATTTATAAAAAAAACTAAGAAAATGCATTTATTTTATCATTTTAAGTCCAAACACAATCGAAATAAATCAAAAATTCCATCTGTTTGACGAAAGATAAAAAATATATATATTTGTAGCCAAGTTAAAAGCATCAACAACAACAACAATAACAAAAAAAAACTTTTTGATTTAAATTCAATAGACTTCTTTTCACATAAAGAAAAAAAAAAAGAAAATCAAAATCAAAACCATTTTTTATTAATAAACGTGATTCATCATAAATAATGCAAATTCCTAGTTTTGAAAATAGAAAATAAAAAGAAGTAGTATTCTTGTTTTTTGCGTTCAAATGACAGCCAAAATATTCTTTTTTTGAATAACGGTTTCATGCATCACAAGAAACTAAAACAAGGGAGGAAAAAAAAAATCAACAACGAAAACTACTAAAACAACAACAACAAAACAGTTTTTCATATAATTTTAAGTAAAAAAAATAAATGGCGCCAGTGTTACTGAAACAAAACAATTTTAAGTCCAGTTTGAATTTTTGACTTATGAGAAAATTTCAACATTCATTTGAAAGTTGAGAGTAAAAAAATAAAATTCCACAATTATATATATATATATATATATATATATATATATATATATATATATATATATATATATATATATATATATATAAAATGTTTTATTTTAAAAGATATATATATATATATATATATATCTTTTAAAATAAAACATTTTAAATGGCGAGTTTCAAAGTAGTTGTATTTAAAAAAAAACTTGAAAAATGCCTTTTAAAAAATTTCATAAAAAGTTTCTTTTAAAAGATATCATCATAAAAATACCCATTGCACGTAATATAATCAATAACCAGCTTTAACTTCCAAAATAGAAAACAAACTTTGTGAAAGGGTTTAAGTGCCTTAGTAACTTTCTGAAATACTTTTAATGGGTAAAAAGACAAATTTCATAATGATGTTTTAAAAAAAAAATTATGACAATTTGAAAAAAAAAATCAAAATTATTACATTTTAGGGAGGATTAGAAACATGAAAAACCACCTTTAAGCAATTAATTCCATCAAAAGTTTATTTTAAAAGATATCATCATGAAAATATGACATAGAGCTCATTAATGAAAAATAAAAATCTATAATTTTAAACCTTGGCACTAATGAATTCAGCCTATTTTAATTGTTAGAAATTTTGGTTTATGGAAATTAACATGGGAAAAACGCGTCACGCTTTCACCATTTGAAAAAAAACATTGAAAATTATTTAAAAAAAAATACCACCTTTGTTTTATGTAAATCATCTTCCCTGATGCGAATAAAATTTGTTCGGTTAAAAAAAAACCCGAGTTTAGACAAATTTAATTAACCAGGGAAGTTTTTTTTATTGATTGTAATTTGGTTACAACGCCATCTAGTGGCAACTTTTTCGTTAACTAAAACCGTTTCCCCCTTAAAGAATCCAAGATTTTTTTTATCCATTATTATTTCCTCTTTACTTTAAACTTTTTTTTAGAAAAAAAAACCGTGAAAACTGCAAAAAAAAAATGATTGCAGTTGTCATGTCATTTCAATGTCAATTGACAAAAAATACTGTTGTCCCTTTTTATATAGCGTGACATTCACGTCAAAATTACAAGTTGGCTTGAAAAAAAAAAGCACGTCTTATTCAACTATCTGAAACCATCATTAGTTTTGCACATGTTCGTGCCCTAAGTGATGCCGAGCATCACGAACTCATTTACCCACGAATAGCCTTACAATCCTTACCACACTGGCCAATTCTCTCTTCCGCTTCCCCCCCCCCCTTTACCCTCCTCCCATTTTTACTACAAATCCCTACTCTCTCCCCACCACACTTCCATTTTTTTTCTACTACATTTTTTCTTCTTCAAAAAATATATAGAATAAACGGGGTTCACACGGTTGGATGAATGCATACAGACATAAAGATGATTGACAGAAGCACCACCACCCTCAAAACACCCCCTTAAAACCTCACATCAGCCCCCCCTTTTTACCATCATCTGTCCCTCAAAAAAAATAACGCAAAAAAATTAAAACAAAAAAAAACCCACCCTTATTGTATATGGCAAGAAGATTAATTACATATTTTTTAGATATTTTATTAATTTTTATTTCCATAGTTAATCAAAGGATGGATCACACATACCAAAAAAATTACACTAAAACAGAATTTAACTAACTTGAATATCTTTATTTTTATTCATCTGGCTGATTAGTAATTACTATCAGTTGTCAACAAGAGTTCTAGCCTCTAACCAGTGTTTTTGACCGAAAAAAAAAATGATAATTGTTGGTTGATCTAAATGGGGGATAGCTACTTCACAATTAGCTCTTGGGCCACAAATTGAGAAACATTTGCTTGATATTGCATAAAAATCCGAGCCCTTGTTATGAGCCTCCTCCTCGCCTTCTATAAATTCAACAATGTCCTTGAATTGCTTTTTTCTGCTGTAAGGTGCGAGAACTTCTGAATGCGAAGGAAAGCAGAAAAGCAGAAGAAACTTTATTGTGACTTTTTTCATTTGTATTTCTAATTTATGCTTGTTTTTTTCTGCATGTGTGATCCATCCCTTAACACTTAAGTATGTGTCATATATGTAAAAAGCCCAAATAACAAAGAAAAGTTTTTTTAAAAAATGTTAACTTTATCTAAATTAAAATGGTAAATTTAGTTGGGTGAGGAAATAAATAACACATTAGTAAGATACACTTTTTTCTTGTCTATATAAATTGTTTTCAAGCATTTTTTTTTCTTTTCTTCCGGATTTAAGATAAGAAAAAAAGAGTCAAATCAGATGATATAAATTGTGGGTAGTGTTATTTCCGCTATCAGACGCCACACTTTAATTAATATATAGAAGAAAATTATTTTGAGGGGAGAAAAATACTAGAAGAGAGAGAAAAAAAAAAACCTATGACATATGAAGAAAAAAAAGTCAATCTAATAACGGAGAAGAAAAAAAAAATGAATTCAAGAGCAGAAACAACTTCAAGGAGACTCAAAACAGCTACTTAAAGCAGAAAAAAACTAATGTTTTGTAGAGAAAATAAAGAAAAATCAGAAAAAAAACCCCAAAAGATTTAATATATTAAAGAATTGAGTGGCACACGATATTAGAAAACAACATTTAAGTAAATATTAGTTGTTTTCATACTACTAATAATAAAAATAATAAACACTAGGACTTTGATATTTATGCAAGAACAAGCAAATGTTTCTCAATCTGTGGCCAAAGGGCCCATTATTAAGTAACAATACAGTTTTACTAATTAAAAACACTGGTTAGAGACTAAAACTTTAGTTGAGAACTGTTAGTAACCAGACATCTAGCCTCTAACCAGCAATTTTGAATAGAAGAACCATAATTGCAGTTGCCCTCTAATGATGATTGATGATTACTTCCAAATCGGCACTTGGGCCACAAATTGAGAACCATTTGCTTGATTTGGCATAAAAATTCTAGACCCTCCTAATGACGACATAGCCTATTAGAAAAATTTTCATTTGAAAAGCTCAAATAATTCTACTAAGAGGTGGTTGAGAATTGTAAAATATATAAACCTAAACAACAAATGTACAGAAGTAACGTGGTATTAATTTCCGGAAAAAAAGTTTATCACCTAAACCGGAAACTTGTCACTATGCTTCAAATGACAGCCAACTGTCGAACAAATTTATGTAAATATTCTGAGAAAAAAAGAAGAGAATTTACCAAAACAAACAAAAATATGCCGGAAGCAAGAAATTAATATTTTTAACGTTAATAAAAAGCAGCATATATATTTTCTGTTCTATTTTTCTCTTGTATTTTTTTCTTCTATCTTTATCAGAAACAAAATACTAATTACGTAAAGAATTCAGTGAAATAGTAACAAGCCCCTTAAATGATACAATCACTGACAACACAAATGTATTGCAGGTTGTTTCATTTGCCAACTTTTAATTGAAAACAAGTTCCAACCTCTAATAGAACAAACAAAAGGGTTTCAATTTATTGAAACATTAAAGTTGAAATCTCCATTATATTTACAATTTAACATCTGTTATGTTTCATTACCATGTTTCATTTCCACCACAAAAATTAACTGCAGTTACATAACCAAGGTTATAGTTAACTGCAGACAAGCTACAAGTGTTACTTTTGTGTGCTTCCATTTTTTTAAGACCCTTAACTGCGGTTAAATGAATTTGTCAATTTCCTGTTAAACATGTTCTAGATTTTTTTTTTTTGGGGGGGGGGGAATTTTCATTCCTTATCCTGAGTCATTCAATCAATATTTGAGTGGCTCTCAACTATCCAATACGTTATTTGTCAGCTAAATTTGTTTGAACACAGGAAGTGACGTATTTAAACCATTCAATAATGTGGTTAACCACACATTGTGTCACAGCAGCTGCGTTCACTCCATAATTGTTCAGAAATTTAACCACGGTTAATCTAACCACATTCGTTTCCACTGAAAAATTTACTGTGGTTCACTTTTTAACTGTAATTATTTTTTGTAATAGAAACGAAGTATTAAGAGACATGTTTGCTCTAACGAGCAACAAAGGTCTAACGAAATAAATTGGTACAATGAGATACGTATTAGACGTCCAGGACCATCTGACAACAATTACGTTTAATTAGTGTCAATTTTTATGTGGAAATACCAATCCATAAATCAAAATCCATTTATTAAATACAATTTCTAGTAATAAATTTGAATGTCTGTCGCGCAAAACTCCTTATTAAATATTTATCTAAACAACTACTTTATAACCACCACAACCTTCCTAGAACCTGAAGAATAGAAAAATTAACAAAGGTTAAATAAAATAAGGAAAAGTGCACTTTAAACTGGTATTTTTTCTCTAAAAAAAATACCAGTTGAAAGTTTTTCCTTAAAATATAACAGCTTGTGGTTGTTTTTTATAGAAAAAAAGTCAAGAGGTCAGCTGATTTTTTTTTTCTTCTGTTCTTTTGGTTTCTTTGAAAGAAGAACCTTAATTCTTTTCCGAAGTAAATTGAATTTACGAGGGTCACTCGATATATCTATATGTATATAACAAGAAAGGAAAAAAGAAAAAAGGGACCGGTCAATGTAATAATAGAGCATACATAGTGCAATGGAATGATGATGATGATGATGATAAAGAATTGCACTCAGAACTAACTGCCAAAACATCCTTTGGTACCTTCTTCTTCTTGTGTATTAGACTCGTAATAACTGACCTTTCACTCAACATATAATGATTCCAATTACTAAAGACATAATTGAATTAACGTATCCCAGGAATCCATTCAAACAACAAAACCTATATTAGCAGCAGTAGCTTCCATTTAAAAACACCATAAGAATTCAATGGTTGTTTTCATAACCACCAATCAAATAGTAGATCAAACTTTTGATTTTTATTAGTAAGAAAATAGAAAAAAGAAAGTCCTCTTTAAATACTCTTGATGATGTGGTGTTTTCAATTAATTAATTGCAATCAAAATTATGTTCTCTATTTATCCACTAATGATCATCACAAAAGTTTACTTAATAATGAATGTGTTCGTTTATAAAGTTCCCTTTACTCTAGAATTCTCTAGAATTTAGAACTAAAAAAATTATGAAGAAATTAAAAGTGTTAAACCCGTTATATACCATCAATTATGTCTTCAATAAATTTATAAATTAATTTATAAATGTGACATTGCACGTGTATAACGACGTGAATGTTAAATTATTTGTTCAAAGCTACATTAATTTAGAAGATGTCCTATTTTTCTTAAATGATCATATATCTACTAGAGCGCTTTCTCAGGATCAGCATCATTCTTATGTAATTTACAAAGCTATATATGATGCGCTCTGCAACATATTTAGCACACCTCCCCCCCAATTCTCTTATCTAAAGGTCACAAGGTTAGCAGTACGGTAAACTGTCACACTACGCACTGTTCTGCGCACATTTTTTAGGCAAAAATGTTCGAAGACTTTTACCGCCGATTGATACTTGTAAATTAATTTATACATTTTATGTACCAAATCATTGACGAAAACATTTATCATTTAATTGACCGAAAAATGCAAGTAAAAATTGTTGGTGTATAACGGGGCTTTAGAAACTAGAATAGTAAATTAACATTCAAAGAATATTTTCCCTTATATACTAGTTTTCAAAATTACCATATATTTAAAGATACAAAAATGAATACACACAAAAGCATTTTCTTTTTACTCATCTAGTTTCTAAACCTTTCGAATTCTACTTTAAGTTGTTTTATGAACAAAAAATAATTGTTCAAACTGTGGTTTTCAGGAAGAGCAACACTAAGGTAAAATTGAAAGTGTTAGAAACTAGAACGGTAACAGAATCACCTAATAGTATTTTTTTTTCACGTAGGCCCCTACACATCTTTCAAAATAAACTTTTTATAGACAAAAAATTTAAAAAATATATATCACACGCTTAAAGTTTGGTCATTTTTCAAATCGACATAAAAAAGCTTATTTTTTTAAAAAAAAAGAATTAATCATAACCGTGATTGAGTTACTCTTCTAGTTTCTAAAACACTTTCAAGTTTCTTTGAATTCTTGCTCATGTAAAACAAAATAACCAGAGTTTTAAGAGGGGCCCGTTTACGCTTAAAACAAAACTTATAAAGTTCTTTAGAGAGAAAAAAAAAACCCGAGTAAGAAAAGTTCGGAAGCTCAAAAAATCGCGGCCAAAAAGCACTTAAAACTAAGTTACAATTTGTAAAGTGACATGATGAAACTCAATGGCGTGAAAAGCAACCTCGAAATTAAATTTCTCCTCGAAGTCATTTTTTCTTCACATTTTTCAAATTATAAAACCCACCTTATTTTCTTCTCCCTTCCGATCCAAAAAAAAAAAAAAAATTTACATTTTCCTTTAAAAGTATCCCATCACCCCTTTCTCTCCAAATTTGATTCCCCATAGAAACCATCTCTCACTCTCTCTTCTTATTTCTTTTACCCCTTAAATTCTCTCTGGCATAACACTCCAGCTTCATTTTCATAATTGAATTTATGAAAACCAAATAGAAAATGGTTGGTTGGTTGAAGGGTGGAAGAATTGGGGGGCAATTTACAGCCAAAGTTGGCTTCATTAAGACATAAGAGAATTTAGGGAGGGAATAGATGAAAAGATGAGAGAGGCCCTCCCCCCCCCCCAATACACAAGACTAGGAATACATTAAAAATAATGCATATTTATTAAGAAAATGGGCAAAAGGAGTCACTAATAGAAAAAAAAAACGCGAAATTTGCTTCTTAAAATTTTCTAATATATTCCTGCACAACACGCGGCTCGTCGGATCACTCACAGTGCGGCCCGCAACGAAGTTTGGAAATAAATGTATAATTTTATTTTTAATTTTAAAAAGTTGTGAACAACACAGGCAATTAGAAATCGGGACATACAGAAGTTGGCTCCGCCCTTTTTATGACGACCGGCAACTTCTAATTGGCTAGTTACGTAGTCTGACGTCACATGCTCCGCCCTTTTCAACGTCGAACCACACAACAAACCAATTAGAAGTTGCCGGTAGTCATAAAAAGGGCGGAGCCAACTTCTGTATGACCCGATTTCTAATTGCCTGTGTGAACAGCGGACTTATCACACAAGCGACTTTTAAAAGACTTTTCAACGTCAAAAATGAAACCGAATTGTTGCCAAAAGACACAAAACCGAACACTTTCAGAACACCACGGTTTTCAAAGTCGTCCCAAATGTGTTCGAAGTTGGCATCGTATATTGCAAGCGTTTTGCAGACAATACACCAACCAATAAAGTATAATCCGCAAACTTACACTTGCGGCCCGTGACAGATTTTTTTTGGGAGTAATATGGCCCTCGCCCTCACCCAAGTTGTGCAGCCATATTCTAATATGACAACGAAATTTTTCTTGTTGAGAAAAAATTAAAAAAATTAAGACCAGCATTTATTACACATAACACAAAGAACAAAAGACTTCCCTTTTTTCCACTCATCAATTTTCTCTCCTTTTCAAAAAAATATTGCCCTAATAGAGTGAAAGAGAGAAGATTTTCATGTTTTGAAAAATGCTTGTTGTCTTCATTTTCTTTTTACAAATGAATGAGAAGAACTAATTTATTCAGAAACAGCTGGCAAATTTCACGTCCAAAAGGAAGAAGAAGACGAACCCCTTTTTTACTTTAATGTACAAATAGTAATTGGAGAAAACATTTTTTTTATGCATCTTCTTTTATGATCTAATTTAAATAATATGTACAACTGTCAAGAGACAAAAAGACCCGAACAATTAATGAAAATCATCAAGATTATCTAATCTTTATTTTTTTTGTATGTGTTATACAAAGATACAACACATTTAAACAATAAATTATGATATTATTCAAATGTAATCAGGTGTGAGATTAAAATTGACTGTTTTTTCAAAAGTTCGCCAAAAAAATTTTGAATTTGTTTTTTACTTAAATTAATTTTTAATAAAGTGTTTTATTTTTTTAACTAATCATATACCAGAATTATTTAATTAAGGTTATATATTCTATTTGTATTCTGAATTGTTATAGTATTCGATAAAAGTTTATTTTGATAATACATTTCTATGCTGCTTTCGTACTAAATGGTTCCTCTGTCACAGGTCCTCTTGGTACTGTAAACACGTCTCGAACTCTTTTATTATTCTGTATTACAGGTGTAAAATGAGGGAAACCTTGAATATATTTTAGAAACTAGAAGGGTAGCAGCTCACAATCACTTAAGGGTATTTTCATGTTGATTATCTTTCAAAGTAAGCTTCTTAAGTCAATTTGGAAATTACCCAACTTTAAGCAGACGATGCTTAGCAAACGATCTATCTTTCTAGTTTCTAAAACACGTTCAAGACACATTTTGCACCTGTAATACACAATAATCAAAGAGTTCAAAACCACCTTCATTTTAAAGTATGAGCAATTTTTTTCGGATTAAATCATTATTTAATAAACCAATCGACCCTGACTTAAGTTATTCTAATTAAATCAAACAATCGTGTTATAAAAAACAAAATTAGAAGAAACAAAAATTGAAAAGTGCCCACAAGACAAAAAAAAAAGCTAATAGAAACATGGAATGTGCTAAGACTCCTGAAAAAAAAAACCAACTAAATATGAAACTACTTGAAAGACAACAACAACCTCCTCAATAATAATAATAAAAAAGAATCGATAAGAAACTCGAGTCCAAATGCCTGAAACTTGAAGAATTTGTCTAAATTTCATCCATCTTATTTTTATGTAAGTTCATAACCTTTTTTTTTGGTCTCCAACCAACTAAAGAACTCAATTCAAACACATTAGAAAACATGAGATGTTTTAAAACTTTTAAAGAAAAACCTTCTCATCTCAATATCCAAAATTGTTTTTGACTTTCTCTCATCCTCTCAAACAAAATCTTAAAAAAAAAACTCATCCTTCAAGAACTTTGCCTCCTAAAGACAAAGGGTTCTCAAACTTTTTAAGAGAAGGGCCACATAAAAATTGTTAAAAGTACTAAGTGGCCAGCCCGAATACAATATTGCTAGAGCACGCATTTTAAGCAATAAGTACTTGTTTCTCAATTTGTGGCCCAAGTGCCAATTGTGAACAACTGCAATTATGCATTTTTTTCTAATCAAAAAGGGTTGATAAGAGGCTAATGTCTAATTACTATTAGTAGCCAATTAAAAGTTCTAGCCTCTAATTAAAAATATTTTTAATGAGAAAATTACTTATAAAAGAAGTTGTTCCTTTAAGGTGACGAACACTAATTATTCTGTTTTTCAAGTGCAAAATTAAGAAAATCTTGAATGTATTTCAGAAACTTGAATGGCATCTCAATCTCTTAAACAGGCAGTTAGAAATCGGAGAGAACTTCAGTTGGCTCCGCCCTTGTTGTGACGAGCGGCAACTTCGACGTTAAAAAGGGCGGAGCATGTGACGTCAGACTACATAACCAACCAATTAGAAGTTGCGTTCGTCATAACAAGGGCGGAGCCAACTGAAGTTCTCCCCGATTTCTAACTGCCTGTATCTTTTAACGGGTATTTTCGCTGTTGATATCTTTCAAAATAAAATTTTTGATAGGTAAAAATGAAACTTTTTATACCAATTTGATAATGACCCAACTTTATACAAACGATATTTTTTAATTTCTGTCTACAAAAAAATTTATTTTGAAAGATATCAACCTGATTCCAGTGATTCAGCTACCCTTATAGTTTCTAAACTCTACCGTTCTAGTTTCTTAACCCTACCCTTCAAAGTTTCTAAAACACTTCCAAAGTTTCTCTTAATTTTGGTCCTTCTGTTTTAGTGTCAAATAAAAAAAACATAAAACATCTTTCAAATAAAATGATTGTAAGATTTAAAATTATTAAATAAAATATACATGGGCCACACATTAAATCCTTTTGCGGCCCACTAGCCATAATTCGGAAGCAACTGTCTGAAGATCACCACCACCACCAACAACAACAACAACAAAAAATGCATTTTTCTTGCATATAAACAAAGTAATATTATGAAAAACCTAAAAGCCTAAGGATAAAAAAAATGGTAAATAAGAGTTTTGAAGCCAAAAATAATAAACATTGCAATAGAAAAATTGGACAAGATGTTCCTTGTTTATAAAGAAAAGAAAATCTGTTTTTAGATCTAAATAGAAGAAGGAAGAGAAAAAACGACTACAAAAGAGAGAGATCAATCAATTGGTCAGTCACTGAAAGAATTGATGTCATTTGACACACACTGTTAACAGCCAAAATGACTTTTTTCATCATTCTTCTTCTTCTACTTCTTCTTTTCAACTTTTATTTTATCCCCTTTTCTTAAACCAAACAAATTTAATTTGGTCAAGAGGAGAGCACCCAAAAAAAAATTCAATATTACAACAAAAAGAATTTATATTCAGTGGACAGTGGCCATTAAACGAACACGTCCAAAGAGAGAGATCTCCGCATTTTGACCACACGGTTGGAGAAGAAGAAGAAGAAAGTTTTTTTTTCTAAAAGGTTTCCTAATCGTGTTAAGACACACAGCGGGTCCATCAAAGCAATCTATAAGAAAACATACACAAAATGTATCTTGAGAGAGGACCCACCAAAGTGAATCAATATTATCAAAAGCTATAAAGGCAATAATACCCCTTAGCAGATAAAAAAAGCTTCTAAGATGAAGAGAGAAAAAAAAAAACCCTACATAATAGAAAAAAATGTCGCTAGACACTCCAAGACACACAAACACAAAATACAATAACATATACACACAAAAATATAACACTGACCAGTGGTCCACTTACTCTGTTAATATGGTACCATTGGTTACATGTTTCCTTGACTGACCACCTCCACCACCTTCTTCCTCTCGATATTCATCATAATCCTCTTCATAATCCATTATGTCTGCTGAAGACTGAGGCAAATGTGGATTTAGCTCTTGACCCCAAGCTAGAAAAAAAAATCATCAAAATAAACAAAAATTAGAATTAATTAGAAATGCAGCACAAAAGAAATAAAACAACATTAAGGTGTTAGGGTGGTACAAATATTAAGGTGTTACGCCTCACGAACTATGATTATTCTGTTTTTCAGGTGTAAAATGAAGAGAAACGTGAATTTGGTTTTAGAAACAAGAAGGGGAGATCAACACACATGAATTCAAATTAAATGTGTTTAGGTGAATTATACGGAATCCAGTTAAGGACATGAACCAAATAAAAATTGACTTTATTATTAATATTTTAAAAATTGAAATACTAAATCAATATTTTGTCAATAGTTTATATATTCTATTTAAGTATTAACTCAATATTTTCAGATTATTAACTGAATAAATTGAATTCGACATATTGTTTGTTTGCCCTTCACAGGGCTCTGTAGAACACGTTTATTATTTAAATGCATTCAAATTATCAGGTGTGTACTAGGTGTTACACCTAAAAAGTTAAATGCATTTAAATCTTAAACACGTTCTACAGAGCATTGCTAAAGACAAACAATATGTCGAATTCAATTTATTCATTTAATATCTCTATATATTGAGTTAACATTTAAATATATTAAATTTGTATTGCAACATAATGGGTTAAATGTAACAAAATAATTTAATACGTTATCTACACTTGAAATAAATTGCATTCAAGTTAAATGTATTTACTTGAATTATACAGAGTCCAGTTAAGGACACAAACAACATACCATGTCCATTATTACTTAATACAGTATATTGAAATACAAACTTAATTTATTTAAATATTAACTCAATAAATGAAATGAATTCAACATATTGTTTGTCCTTAACAGGGCTCTGTAGAACATGTTCAATATTTAAATACATTTAACATGTTAGGTGTAGATAACATTAGAGTAATTTCACATTGATATCTTTCAAAATAAACATTTTATGTCCCGTTTAAAAATGACCCAACTTTAAGCAGACGACAATCTTTAATTTTTGTATATAAAAAGTTTATTTTGAAAGATACCAACATAAAAAATAAGCTTAAGTGATTGAGCTACCCTTCTAGTTTCTAAAACACTTTCTAGTTGTCTTCTTAATTTTGCTTTTCTGAAAAGACAGAATAATCAGAATTCGAAATTCAGATGTTCATTGACCATCTCCTTAAGTAACTTACAAAATAATATACAAAGAGAGTGATTGTATTAAAGAGGAATTTAACATCAGCATTTAAAGGAAAGAAAAGTACAAAATAAACAATTATTGTTTTTTTTTATAAAACTTTTTAAAAGACAACGACACGTGCTTCCATAAGAAATAAAAGGAAATCCCCTTTACAGACAAAAAAAATCCCGCATTTTCTTAAGAATGTAACTCAAGATCCTCTTCTTACAAAAGAAAAATCGTATATTTTGAAGTAGAAGCAAAAAAAGCAAATAAAAAAAGGCAGAAAATGATATTCCATACGAACACAAGGAGGAAATAGGATAGGAAGCCCAACGATCCAGATCGTTGCTTAGCACTTCCGGCTCCTCATCCTTATAACAAGAGCTCCAATTCCAACCAAACTTACAAAAACTTGTATTATATGAAAGATGCTCTTTATGTGTCTAAAGGGGGGGGGGGGTCTATCTATAATAATAATATCCTCCACTTAATATTACATGTCATGTCATAGACACACTTGTAATATCATGACAGCAAAACAAGGGGGGCTAATTTTAAACAAGTCATTTTATACTTTTATAGTTACAATGACTTTTTTAAAAAAATTCATCTTCAACGGTTTCATTCATACTTTTTTTTAAAGCCAGGTGCAGATGAAATTACAAGTTATTTCAGTATATGCTTAAAATCATTGACTTAAAATATTTGTCAGTTACGACACAAAAAAGTGAAAAACAAATTCATATTTCATTTTTTTAAGATGTTTTATAAAAGTAGCCATTACAAAATTCGAAAAGGAGGCAAGGAAAAACAATGACAGACTAATCATAGGTCACTAGGTGACCTACACTTTCCGATAGCTATTTGAAGAAGAACTGTAGGTCACCTCAGTCACCTACACTTTTAGATATGAACTGTGGGTCACTCAGTGACCTACAATTTTTTACATTCTTTGGGGGAGGAGGAGGCTGTGCCCAAGACCTCCTGCAACAAGCTTAATTTAATGAAATCTCACCTAATCACTGAGTGCCCTATACTTCTGTAGTGTAGGTCACCAAGTGACCTACGATTAGCCTGTTCCGAAAAAAAAAAAGAGCTGTTTTATTAGCATTGAAGAAGAAAAATTGCAGGCATTTTAGAAACAAGAACGGGTAGCCAAGTCCCTTAGTATTTTTTTTATTTCAAAATAAACTTTTTCATGCAAAGCTTTTTCTTCTTGAATTCAAATTTACCATTCCATAAAGAATTCTTTTTAAAAGTAATAAGATTCATTGGCCACACAATCTGACACACCTGTCAATCATCATCATTCATCATCAATTAGAAAAAAATAAATAATATTCCCTATTTTGCAATTTATTATTTATTTTACAATATTTCAACAAAAAAAGCAAATGTGTGTGTAGCTAAATATAAATCTGAAGCACACGTGTGCGTTATCCCTTGCTTCTTTTTAAATTTTAACTACTATTTACACACATGTATGAAATTTAACAATGTGTGTGTTTAGAAGAAGAAGAAAAAAAAACCGCTTTAGGTCTAAAGTTTCAATAGAAAACAAAACAAAACAAAAGAACCAAAATAAAAGCATCTTTGTGGTCCCCTCAACGAAAAAAAAAATCGTATGTGAACTGTCAGATTCGAAAATATAAAATTAACACACACACAATTGAGACCCCTCAGTTGTGTGTCACAATGTGTCACTGCGTGTGTGTCACTGCGTGTGTGTCATGCGTCATGACAGTGATATGGAAGCCCACCATCATAACCACCACTACCACTACCACCACACCTGTCTTTCAATGTTTTTCTTTTGTTCTCTATATAATCTAAAATTCTACATACAACTAACTACATTACAGCCTGTCAATCAAATAAAACTTTTTTAAAATAAATGTCTTCAACCCAAAATTTTTTAAATAAACCCTAGAATTTCAACCCCCCCCCCCCCAATATACTATTTCATAAAATTCACGGGTCTTTTTCTCTTCACATTCATTCCAACTCCTCCCCCTATATGGACTTACTATATACGTCAATGAACAATAACTTAAAATTATACAATCTTGTCAAACTTATTTCATTGAAATGGTCACAAAGAGAGAAAGAAATTGGATGAAATTGTATTTTGAAAAGAATTTTTCTTTCACTTCTTGTTCAAAATTAAAGAAAGGAAAAATAATATTAAAAAAAAATACTATCACAAATCATAAGTAACAACTCATATGGAACAAATAAGATTTTAAATAAGACAGCTGCAAAAAAAAAAGTTTTAAAATCGAAGTTTCTTTTTTTTTTTGTAAAAGCAATATTTCAAAAACAATAAACCACATTTTAGTCTTATACACTAATATACAGTATGTCACAAAATAAACATTCCAGTCTATTATCACGATATAGTGTATTATTTAAAATTTAACATCTCAGAAATTATAAGAGATACACTTTTCAAACTTAAGGTTATCAAAATTATCAAAATAGTTATAAAAAAAATGAAAAATAAACTGGTATTTAATGAAAAAATTATAAAATAAAAGTATTTAGAATTTTAAAAAATCAAGATTTAAAAAAAACGGTTTCTTGCAATACAAAATAAAATACAATTTAAACTTCAATTTTTCATTATTTACTATTTTACTAATTTGTTTAATTGTTGTGTATTAATTATAATAATTGTAATTGTAAGTCGCTAAAAATACAAGTAAAATTTTAAATACGTAGGTAGCAGTTATGATATCTGAGATATCTAATTTTAAACGATTTACCTGCAACCCTCACATATATTTTAATAATAAATTGGGACCGTTTCTTAAACAAGAAAAAATGAAATAAAATTAGCAGAACATTTCAAAAAGTTATTGAATTACCGGTAAAAACAACTAATATTTAAAAAAAAAATCGTTTTCCTAAAAATAATTTAATATACAAAACGGTTTTTAACTTTTAAATGTGAAGCCATTTATAGTTTTTGAGATATATTAAATTTTAAACAATAAGACTGCAACCGAGGAGGAATAAGTGACAAAAGTATTGTTTCGAGTCAATTGTGTTCCAAGTAAGAGACCTCCATAGACATCAATGTTACATATTGTAGTTCTGAAGTTTTAAAAGGCTATATAATTAAAGCAGTAAAGTAAGCAATTAGCAGCTTTTTCATTTATTACATCCATCTTGTCCGCTAAATTCTTTATCATTTCGCTGACACAAAATGACGTACCTACCTCCATTTCTTTTAAATAAAATATGTCACTTATTCTCCTTGCCTTCTAAGCCCATCAATACTTGTATAATTCTTACAAGAAAACAATTTCGGACTGACTATTTCTTAAGAAAAAAAAGTCAAAGCACAGAAAAAAAAAAAAATTCAAGATCCCCGTGTGTTCCACAATAAACCTGAAAACTTCAGTAATTTATAGGCTCTTTTTATTATGTGCGTGTGTGTCTAATCTACCTGGCATCAATTTGTTCTTGTGTAACACACACACCCAAACTGAACCCAAAATAAAAATTATGGCTCACAAAAACAAAATCACAGGTGGGGGGTAACAAAAAAATTGTAACGAAAAAAAAATGATATAAAATGACCAATGTGAAAGTAAAGTCTTAAATAAGTTATGGCTTCAAATACTATTGTTAAAGTCCATTTATAACACGAAATACTAAGAAATCCTACACACACACACACAAAATTGAAAACTCCACCAAACACAAGACAAAAACACAGTAGGCGGTTGGTTACTTGGTTATAGTTTACAATTTAAGGCACAATATAAAAGAAAAAAACCTCAGGTGGACACAATGTCATTAGTTGTTTTGTGAGCCACTTTCAGATAAACCCCAAAAAGCTCACTTGTAATATTTCATTTCCATTATAAAAGTTAACTGTAATTAAAATTAAAAAAAAACCACAGTACATTTTTCAGTGGAAACAAATGTGGTTAAACTAACCACAGTTAAATTTACCAACAATGTAGTTAACTCAAACTGCATTTATACAACATAGTTAGCCACATAAAGTGACACACAAAATTATTTAACCACAGGTATTCTTGAAAATGTTTTAACAAACCAAATCTCATTTATTGCTTAACTGTAGTTAACTATAACCTTGATTAAAGAACTGCAGTTAAATTTGTTTGTATCAGAAAACGTTTAAATGAGAATCGTCTTCAGAATCATGGTTATTCTGATATGAAAGTGTTTTAGAAACTAGAAGGATAACTGAACCATGTAAGATTACTTATTTTCAATAAATATTGCTTTTTATGACATTTTGAAAGTTAATCACATTTAAAAGTTTTTGAAAATTATTAGCAGATCATTTTTTTTTTCCACACAAGTTTGCCTCACTCGACATGAAAAACAAAGATAATGTTGAAATTGTAATAAAAAAGTTTATTGTGTGGTATGTATCATCAACATTAAAATAATCTTATTGCTCAATTTACTCTTCTAGTTTCTAGAATATTTCCAAATTGTTCAAGTAAATGTTCCTTTTAAAATACAGAATAATAAATAACCCAGAAAGTACTATTCCATTGTTTCTCATTCATTTGCATATTTTGCAATGGCTACTTACCGGCAGTAAAAAAAAAGTTTTCTTTTGATATTTGATGATGATGAGACTAGACGGAACAAACTTAAATCGCGCGCAAATTACATTTTCTTTTAAGTGAAACACGTTTAAAGTGAAAGTAACACTTTGTATGAACCTTTTTACTTTCAACTAAAAGCAATCGAGTTTTTACTTATTGACTTAACATTATTGATAGTCAATCTTCTTTGTTAATTCAACTTCAGTGAAACTAAATGAAAAAGTGCTTAATAACAAAAAAGGTAAAAAAATAAAAATGACAAAAGAAGAATTGAACCAACAACATAAAATCTATAGAAGAGACATTTGTTAATACTTAATAGCAATATGTCACCACTTTGATACCATTATTCCAAAACCCACTTCCCCCGCCCTCAACCAATTCAGCTTTAACACTACAACATTCAATCGAGTGACTCTCATAGTAAAATAACAATCAGAAATAAAACTCCAATAAAACTCCAACCAAACTTACTTAAGACGGTTTAAGAACAGCTAGATGATTTTTGAACTCTTGATTATTCTGTTTTTCAGAAGAGCAAAACTAAAGCCTCGTTTTCACGGTGGCGATAGTTCTATCGTGAGAGTAGCTGTCATGAAAGTTTTTGTAGTTCACTCTCATGATAGCAACTGTCTACACGTCTTTGAAGTAACGTGGCAACAACAGTGTTGCCTCTCTCCCTCCAGAAGCCAAATTTCCCTACAAAGTGGATATTTCCCTACAAGCGGTCACACAACAACTATTACCATTGCGACAGTACTATTCAACTATCTAGTCAAACGAGATAGTGTGATAGTGACTATCATGTGGTTTTCACGATGATAGTTCTCTCGATAGCTGCTCTCATGACAGCAACTATCGTGACAACTATCATCGTGAAAACGGGGCTTTAGAGAGAAACTTGAATGCGTTTTAGAAACTAGAAGGGTAGCTGAATCACTTAGTGTATTTTCATGTTATTTTTCAAAATAAACATTTTAAAAATGTTGTCAGCATTATAGTTATCACAAAAAGCTTATTTTGAAAGATATCAACATTAAAATACCCTTAAGTGATTGAGCTACTATCCTAGTTTTTAAAAACACTTTCAAATATCTCTTCATTAAGTGATTGAACTGCCCGCCCCCCCCCCCCTCTTCTGCCCAAATTTCTCTTAATTTTGCTTCTGAAAGACAATTAATCAGAGTATGAAATTCAAATGGCTTTTTTTTTAAAAAACTAGAAAGTCGTCAAACATTTCATTTTCTAAACATCCTGCATATACCCTAATTTGCATGAATTTTCAAAACAAAAGATAACCATTATTATTATTATTATTATATTAAAACAAAGCCATATTTCTTCATTTTTGGTCCATTTTTTGGCCATCTTTGAGTAACACAAAAGATCAAAAACCATTTAACCTCATTAAAACTAATGAAAAAATAATTGTTTCAAAATAGAAAAAAAAAAAAAGACAAGAAACGCCATGAAATCATAAGGCTCAGATTCAACAAGAAAACTTGACACTTGAACTTTAATATAAACCCTCTAAGCAGG
Source organism: Brachycybe producta (assembly GCA_036925085.1). Classification (NCBI taxonomy): domain Eukaryota; kingdom Metazoa; phylum Arthropoda; class Diplopoda; order Playtdesmida; family Andrognathidae; genus Brachycybe; species Brachycybe producta. Next base: position 1,403,911 of record JAUPFP010000045.1, on the reverse strand, counting down.
GTTCCAACACAGAAAAAATACTGCATAAAAAGGCACACAACAAAACAGGGTTTTTTTTTTCTTCCTATGTTGGGAACTCTTTGTTTTGAGGGTTCAAGTTGACAGTTCCTTTTCTTGAATTTGGACCCTTTAGTGGCGATCTTCTTACTTTCATTCTTATTTTCAAAAAGACTATCATATAATAAATGGAAATTTATAGAGCAACCCCAATAGATTGAAAGAATATTTATGACACACTTTCTTAACATGAATTTAATCCATAAGAAGAAGAAGAACATATAGGGGGCTATATATCAATTTAGCCTCTTCTTCAAGAAAAGTATAAATAAAAAAAAAACGCTGAACTTTTTCCGCTTTTCCTTTCGAAGTTAATGGCAGCCAGGAATTTTACTACACATGTACACGAGATATTTCTTCATTGAGAGACGACCGCTGCAGCAGCCGCCACCGCCTTAAGCCTCCCTCAATATAGCTTTATATACGGTAGGAAAAAAAAATAAGACCGTGATTGATATTAAAGAGTAGCACATCAGTTTTTCAAACTAGAAATTGCCTTTTCTAAGACTTTTATTTAAGTGTCGTGTCGTTGCTTAGAGATCAAATACGAAAATTAACACAAATAGAGAACAGAATAATAATATAAATTGCTCCGTAAAAGTACGCAAAACGTAAATGTCAATTTTCGTTTTCCACACAAGAAAATCAATGGTACCATAAAAAAAACAAATTTATGGCACAAGAAATTCAACACTAACATAGTTTAAACATTTACTAAGCTGTTTTTTTAAAGTGTAAACGCTTCGCGAACATCGCTTAGAAACTAGAAGAGTCGCTTTCAAATTAAACTTTTTATGTTAATTTGAAAGCAGTTTTTTTTAGCAAACGATACTTTTTTTTTCATGTTTGTCTATAAAACGTTTATTTTGAAATGTATCAAAATTAAAATGCTCTGAAGTGATTGAGTTTCTAGTTTCTTTTAATTGTTCGCCTAAAAGGCAGAATAATCAGCCTAACTAGTTATACTACCTTCCAGGAAAGTAAAAAAAAAATATTAAGCCAAACTTGAAAGTGATTTAAAAACTGGAAGTGTAAATTGGCTGAATAAATATTTTTACCACCGGTTTTGAGAAAATTTTTATTTTTCAAGCGAACCGTTTTTCAGGAGAAACAAATAACGAAAAAAAAATCAACATTTTTTTATAAACTAGAATAGTCGGTGATAATGCTAAAAGTTCTTTAGAAATAAACTTTTTTATGGCAGTTTGATATGGTAGTTTTTTTTTCATGAATATGTTCAATGAAAAAACAAAAAAACGAGTAATTTTCAAACTGCTATTAAATGCTTATTTTTTTAAGATATTGCCATGAAAAAACACACAACCATCTTTTCCCATTCTAGTTTAGAAAACAATTTTGAGTTTTTTCATAATATCGTTTCTAAAAAAACGTTCGCTTGACGTTTTGCGTCCAATTTTTTTTTTAAAAACGTCTCTATGAAGCATAGTGCTCATTAGCCACTGCAGTGCGTCCGGAGGAACAAAAGCAAAATAAATATCTATTCAGCCACCTTAAAGTTGCTTCCAAACAACGATAAAGATTCCGTTTGATACACCATTGAAAATAATAATTTTGAGAGCAATGATGATGATGATGATGATGAAAGAGCAACTTTAAAAACTTCACCCCCTAAAAAAGCATCTGAAAATTTTCATACTCTAAACACCCCGTAGGATAAACGTGTTATCGCAAATAATGCGTCAAAATGAGAAAACAATACATAGGGATATATGAGGTTTTTATCCAGGATGTAACAACACATCCACACAATTCAGTTGTGATCTCTCTCTCTCTCTTTCTCTTTCATCTCTTCTTTCTGTCTCTGAACAACATTCGAACAATCCAAGCAACAACATCACATCAGTTCCACCCGAGTTACACACATATAGGCCTATAAAGAGAGGGGGGTGTCACAATGCACAACCATCACACACACATACAGTAGGCCTATATTCAGACATTCCCACCCCCCTTTAAACAAGCTTACTTTTCATACAGAACATCAATGACCCCCCCCCCCCCTCCTTTTCCTCCACCCCATTAACACCCCTAAATAAAATTTCGACCGTTGGCCAGTCCCCTTAATTAGAAATGCAATTAGGCAAGTGAGGCGCAGCCACGCATGGTGCCAATATTATTATTGTTGGAAACAACCTTTCGTGTGGAAAATCAAAGCCTTCTTCCCTTTTTTTTGTGTTTGTATGCATATACAAGTATTCCATCATCGTTGCCGTTCTGGACCCTGCCTGGATGGGGCCACCACATGCCATTAAATAACTTCAACCGTTCTCATCCCTCCCTCCACCCTCCCGGTCCCATAATACTATTAGTAGGTCCTACTATTAGGTCTCACAAGTTCATCCCTGGACAGTTGTTACAAAGGGGTCATAAGATTGTCCTCGGTCAAAATGAGTTTCAATAAAAATTCAATGTTTATTAAATTAAGCTCACTAAGAAGAGAGATGATCACGTATAAATATAAATTGACAATTTCAATACATTTTTCGGGTTTTAATTTATAAGAAAAATAAAAAATTTGTCATCAAACTAGTAACAACTTCCCTGCAGGGTACCAAATTGACCCCCTTTGAAGTGGCACTTGAGCAATACACTACATGAAGTTTAAACCATAAAACTAATGGCTGTATACTAAAACATTATGCCAAAGTGAAACTTTAAAAGCTAAACTTAAAAACTCTCAATAGACTTATAGCCGTATTCTAAAATGTTACTTAAGCCAAAGTGAAACTTAAACAAAGCTAAACTTTTAAATTCTCAATAGACTTACTATAGAAAGTTTTGTATTGCATGATAGTTTAAGCTTAACTTTATTTTAAGCAACGTTTTTGAATATGCAAATCACTATAGTTTTGTATTGCATTATGGTTTAAGCTTAGCTTTATTTTAAGCAACGTTTATATTTAATACGTGGTTAAAACATGGCTCAAATTAAAAACAACACACAAATAAGAGATAATTTATGCTAAAAATATTTTCATGAGAATATTTTAAAAAATAAACTTGTCATCACGTTTTACATTTAATATAAAAAAGTGATATTTTAATTAATTGCTATATAAAAAGTTTATTTTTAAAGATATCAATAACATAAAAATATCTTTAAAATACTTGCTGACTATTCTAGTATTTAGCACTACTGTGAGTTTTTTTTTCAGTACATCCATTATTTGAACTTGGCACTTAAACCAAAAAAAAAAAAAAATTCTGCTCAGAAAGTTTAAAGTTAAAATTCAAGTAGCAAGTTTTATTCTTGAATTGGATAAAATAACACCTTAATTTGTACTTTAATCTATGAAACAATTAAGTTTTGCTTCCTTTTAACCGCTTTTTTATTATGTATAATGCAATGAGTGACATAATAACAATAAGTAAGTATATTTTTCAAAACACAAAACGTCTTTAAATTAAAGCAAATAAACAAAGGTTATAATCAAATGTGTGTCTGTAAAACACAGATAAAAGAAGATTCCTTCTACTATTTTGCATTTATTTATAATTGTTAGAAGAGACAACAACATCAAATTAGAAAAGAATGTTTTAGAAGGCTTAGAAAGAAGTCAAAAGGAATAAGTGACATTATTTTTATAAAATAATGGGAGATAAATATAGTTTGTCAATGAAATAATAATAAAAAATGTCGTGGACAAATATGAATGGAAATAAATGTAAAAGCTGCTCAATTGCAGCTTTTATAATTATTAATTATATAACGCGTGTCAAAACTTAGAAGTATAACATTGATGTCTATGGAAGTGTCTCCAACTTCTTTGAACTCAATTTTTTCAAAAACGTTACTTTCGTTACTCATTCCCCTCGGCTTCTCCTCATTTTTATACTCTCTTTTTTATCAAATTTACTGACACAACAACACACTGAATAGAATTAATGAAACTCTATAAGGAATTAGAAAAAGCATTTTGATGAAATTGACTGATGGAAAAAAAAAATTTCAGTCAAAAAAGTAGACTTGTAAATTTCTCTTTTGCATAAAATGCTTAAACTTAAAGCAAAATCCTTTCACTATTTCTTAACAATATATTATTGAAAATCTCAACTGTGTTTTTACAAGTGTTTGCAATCTCGCGCACCATTTTTTTTTTCAATTAAAAGAAAAATCTTAATGAAAATTCTCTCAATTATTTGGAATAGGCCTCCTTTTTATTGGAATTTACAAGAAAAATAAAACCCTTTTCAAACTCTCGTGAGAAGAAAAAAATAAGAAAAATAGAAGCTCGTTAAACTTGATTGTCAGGAAATTATAAACATTAAACTGAATCGTTTAAAATAGAACTTTAGTTTCTTCAATGTGCTTTTTTTGTATATAAATAGAAAAATACTACTTTCAAATTGAACACGAATTTTCAATTAGATTTCCATTAATTATTCAATACAGAAACACAAAACGACGAAATTTCGTCTTAAATTGTTTGACTCCAATTTAATTATCAAATTAAATTAAAACCGTTTGTAAAAAAAAAACTTTTTTTGTTGTTGTTGAAAAATAATCAATTTTGTGGTCACTAAAGAACATTTAAAGGTGGTTTTAAAAGTGGAAAAGCCGCCTCTAGGACCTCTCGATTATTCTCTCTTTCAGGTGCAAAATGAAGAGCAACTTAAATGTGTTTTAGAAACTAGAAAGGTAATCCAATCACTTAAAGGTATTTTCATCTTTTTATAGCTTTCAAAATAAGCCTTTTTTATGTGAGTTTGAGAAATATTTTAACTTTAAGCATGCAATATTTTTAAAATTTTTGTCAATAAAGTTTATTTTGAAAGATATCAACATGAAACTAAAAACTAGAGGTGGGACGAATCCTACATTTTCTCAATCCGAATCAGAATCCTAAAAGGTTCTCGAATCCCTCGAATCTTTCATATAAAAATCCTCTATTATTCATTAAGAAAATACAAATAAATGAAATAATATTAATTTAATAATAAAAAAACAAGTGCGGCACTCAAGGTCACCGCTGATATTGGTGATCCGGATTGCAACAATCGCCGGTTTTTTTTTTGGTTAGTGAAACGCTTCTCTGTTGGGACGTCAATGAAGTTCAAACTAATTTTACCACAGTTTTTAACAGTTTTTTTTAGGTTAGGATTCGAAACATTCGAAGGACGAAAAAGAGTGCGAAGATTTCGAGTTTTCGAATCTCGAATATTTTTCAAGATTCGCGGGATGCGAGGATTCGAATGGCCCATCCCTACTAAAACATTCTAGTTTCCCTTGATTTTGCTCCTGAAAAATAAGATTGATTTTTAATCAAGAGTTTGAAAATCAGCTGTTCATATACCATATTAACAATGTTCCGAATTTTAAACTAGAAAAGGAAGCTCAACTTTAGAATAATAAATATATTTTATACCAAAAATAAATTTTTCTTCTTCTTTATATTAAAAAAAGTTTCCTTTTTGATTATCATTAAAATGATGATCGCGTGAGCTATTGGTGTCAATCGATAAACACTTGGAGCATGAAATTGAGCGTCGAGAATTGCGTTTTACTCTTCTAGTAAATACACGTATTATAGTAAATGCAAAGGACAGAGAAAAAGAGAGAGAGAAAAAAAAACTGTGTCGCAATATAGTGAAACTGCGACCCACAAAAACACAATAGAGGCTAATCATCAGAATATATAAGAATGGTGTGCAATTCTTAAAACACGGTTTCGCCGCCAGTTTGATTCGCTTTCTCATATGGTCGCCATTCATTCTCAACCTGGTTCATTTTGCTAGTAAGGCATAAAGAATTATACTTCATTTTTAATCGAACAGGCTTGTTAGAGGCTAGAGTTCTTCTACAATTGGCATATAGCCGAGTTCTAGTTGTAGGTTAATTCTAGCCTTTAAACAGTCTTTGATTACAAAAAACAAAACAAATTATTTTTGCTGTATAAGCTCAACAAGGTATTTTAATTATAAAAAATACTGGTTAGAGGCTAGTTATGTAATTACTTGCCACACTAAGTGTCACCTAGAGACATTATAGCCTTTAACCACCAGCCTTTATACAGTAAATTTGTATGTAAAGACATTAAGATCACAAATTCAAAACTAAAAAGAATCCTTGACCTTTGAAGTTCAACTTGAACTCTCAGAACAAGGTTCTAATAGTTTCTGACAATGCATTATTTCATGTGCACCAAAACAACACATTGCAACTGTTATTGGGGTTTTGATAATACATTTCACACAGGTAGTTAGAAATAGGTGAAAACTTCAGTTGGCTCCGCCCTCGTTATGACGACTGGCAACTTCTAATTGGCTGGTTATGTAGTCTAACGTTGAAAAGGGCGGAGCATGTGACGTCCGACTTCATAACCAGCCAAATTAGAAGTTGCCAGTCGTCATAACAAAGGCGGAGCCAACTGAAGCTTTCACCTATTTCTAAACTGCCTGTACATTTCACATGCTACAATTGGACACTTGTCCCTCTGCCACACGCCTTCTTGGCTCCTTGCAGAGTTATTTTTTTATATATCGAATTCCATGCAAATGTGAACAATGTTTTATTGTTCAGAAGGTTCAAGTGTTAATTTCTTTCCTGAATTTGAGTTTTCTAAGACTTTTTTAGTCACTATCCAGACTAGATAAATTTAGTATTTAAACCCAACCTCTAGTGATTGGTAAAGAAAAACATAATCGTGATTGCAAATGGTAAAGATACCAAACGAGCAGCATATACAACGTTATTAATGAATGGCGGTGAACTGAGAAAAGTTGCCAAACTAAACCGTGGCAAAAAGAAAAAAAAGGAGACCAAAATCCATAAGAACTGCACGCCTTACAAATCAAAAAAAGCACCATTTTTGTATTGTAATACACCGTTCTTCTCTCTCTCTCTCTTTTACTATATCCACCCCGAAACCAACCACAAAAACCAATTCACAATCGACGTATGATTGACTGACAGCATTTATAATAGGCTCGAAATCGCGTGTGCATAAACGGGCGGGCGGGCGGGCGGGCAATATATTCCATTTTTCTCACATTCAGTCTGTCTCTGGAGCCACCCAAAAAAAATATATTTCATTCAAAAAAAAAAAAATCTTTGAAAGATAGTGGGGAAAAAAAGAAAAGCTTTCAAAAATTTGCTTTCGACATATTTTTCCATTCCTAAAAATTTCTTGCATGTTTCCTATTTTAACCTCCCCCACCCTCCCCAATACTATTTTTCTCTCCTTCAATCTTTTGATCTTTCTCCTTGAAAAATCTTTACAGACCATTGCTCAAGTGGAAAACGTAACTCTTCAAAGAAGAAGAAAAAAAATTACGCCAAAAACTAATTTGTCGGAATAAATGCACTATAATTTCACACACATACAACTAACAAGGTTTCGAATAATAAAAAATGAATGAAAACCTGTCAAGTAATTTCTTATAAATATATCACAAGTATCAAAATATAAACAGAAAAAAAAAATCACAGGCAGTTAGAAATCGGGAAGAACTTCAGTTGGCTCCGCCCTTGTTATGACGACCGGCAACTTCTATTTGGTTTGTTATGTAGTCTGACGTTGAAAAGGGCGGAGCATGTGACGTCAGACTTCATAACCAACCAATTAGAAGTTGCCAGTCGTCTTAACAAGGGCGGAGCCAACTAAAGTTCTCCCCAATTTCTAACTGCCTGTAAAAAATCATTCTGGAGTAAACTTTCATAATAGAATTTGAAGCAACTTTAAAGATAGAAAATACTTCTAATTAAAAAGTTGCAACTAGATGGCGGCATTGGTAACCAAATTAAACTCAATCAAAAAAAATTCTCAGTTAATTAAATTAGTATGACCCTCAAACTGGGGTTGGATTTTTTTTTTTTCAAAAAACAAAACAAACCTTATTCTCATTGGAGAAGTTAAACAAAATATGTATTGGTATTTTTTTAAAAATTATTTTAAATCATTTGCAAAAACGCAACCGTTTCTTTTTTCATGTTAATTTTCATAGACACAAAAAATGCTTATAATTAAAATAAGATTGAACTGATCGAAGTCAAGATTTCAAAATTTCAAAATCACTTCCATTCATTAGCAATGGATTATATCTAGGTATTAAAGAAATTAGCATAATGACATCATTAAAAATTAACTTTTTATAAAGTTTTTCGAAAAAGTGTTTGGTTTTCACCGTTTTTCACTAATGCATTAAATTTTTTAATGCAGAAAAATGAAATATCTTATTTATTTTCAAATTTTTACCAATTAAAATATTTCGAAAGTTACTAAGAACAAACTTAAAAAAAAAGAAACTTAGCACTTGAATGAAACTATGCATAAAGTTTGTTTTTCTATGTTGGAACCTTGTTCAGAGAGTTTAAGTTGAAGTTCAAGTACCAAAATTTCCTACTTAAATTTAGTCCTTACCATAAACTTCTGTTTACAGCTTTTAAGTTTGGTAATGGGACATCACTCCATATTATATCTAGAAAATCCATGACTACCAAACGAAAATTAGTCATGACAACTGTAAACGAGGCGCCAAAATAATTAGGCATTTAATAAATATGCTTGCAATTGCATTTTATTGTCCTCTTCCCCCCCCCCCCCCCTTCCCTTTCTTTATGATATTCACTGATGCTGCTGACCCATTCCATTACACAAGTTGAAAAACACAATAAAAATAGCATCCTAGCACACTCACCTTGTTAGAAGAAGAACAAAGTTAGTGACAAAGTTAGAGTGAAAACAGAAAAAGACAAAGAAAAAAATGTCCCATTAGTGGCTGTACTTCCTCCATTGGATTCAGTGGTTGTGAATTTAGTCAATTTATTGGCGCCACCATTAATGCCTGTCATTAATTAACATTTAATGTGTTAATATGTGCAGCAGCAGTTAGTTTTTTTTTTCACCACCCCTGTGACTCCCTCCCCCCCTCTCATAGTTAATTTTGTTTTTTTTTTTTCTAAAAAAAAACCTAAATTTTGCTTGCACTTTCATGAAAGCATTAAAAATTGCGTGTGTTCAAAGCGAGACGAGAAAAAAAAGCCGAATAAATCAGTACAATTTATCAAGCCCATTACTAACGACGGTAAGCTAATTGAGACGCTTAATTATAAAAAAAAAATCATCAAGGGGAAAGAAGAAGGAAAAAAAAAAACATATGAAAGAAAAATGTGAAAAAATTTGCAATTTTTTTTTTTATAAACATTAACTTGTAGGTGTGGAAATCAATAACAAGATATTTAATGTTTCAGAAGAGCAACCACTAAAAACCTTGTGTCCACTACAAAAATTAACTGCGGTTAAAAAGCTAACCGCAGTTCATTTTCTAGTGTGTAAACAAATATGGATACATTAACCACATTTGTTTATGTTTTATATAATTTTATCATTAAATGGTTCCTCATACAGGCACTCCGCCCTTTTTATGACGAACGCAACTTCTAATTGGTTGGTTATGTAGCTTGACGTCACATGCTCCGCCCCTTTTCAACGTCGAACCACACAACAAACCAATTAGAAGTTACCGGTCGTCATAAAAAGGGCGCAGCCAACTTCTGTTCGTCCCGATTTCTAATTGCCTGTAGTGAGGCCAGCACTCACTTTCCCCTTTTATGAGCGTCAGACCAAATATCAACCAATTAGAAATTGATAAGGACGGGGCATGTGACATCAAACCAAATAACAAACCAATTAGAAATTGATGATGCTCATAAAAGGGCGGGGGCAAATGAAATTTATGTGCGGGGGCACACTTGCCTGTTTCCTTATACATCTCATATTCATACAAAAAGGGCCAAGTAACAAAATGCACCCCATTGGTGTAAAAAAAATACTTAACAATTTGTGGCATTTCAGATGGAATATGTAAACACCAGATAGAAATGCAAAAAAAAAAAATGAGCTCAACTAAATGAATAATTAGACATGTATTAAATACAATAAAACAATGAATATGTATGTATAAATGGGAGGGAGGGAGGTAAAGTATCAAATTTATGCATTCCAACATAGGAGGAGGAGGGTTAATTGTCAATCCTCCCACCGTTTTGTGATTCCAAACATCCCTTCCCATTAATTAATATGCACAAAACAACAACAACCACCACCACCACCCTTGTGACCAAAAAATATATAGTAACACGATATGAGTGGCAATAAAAATAAAGATCTACATATTGCTTGCTCATAACACACACATGCCAATGTCAAACCCAATGCAAATGGTCATAAATTCAAATACTAGAAGAGCGCCATCTTTACTATTAGGAAACTAAAGAGAATTCATAACAATAGAATGACAACCATGAAGAATAATTCATATGGAAATGTGTTGAAATTTTCAAAGAAGTGTGTTTCATAAAACAATGAAAACCTTCTCTCTATTCTCTCTCTCTCTCCTTCATTCTCTCTTTCTCTCCTTCATTCTCTATTTCTCTCTCTCCCCCCCCTTCATTCTACCATGATCTCAAAAGCGGTCAAAGGTTAAACTTAAATGTGGCCACCAACAATCCCTTTCTTATTCTTTCTCATTACATGCCAACATAATTCATATAATACTTATAATTATACAAGATGCAAATCTTTTAACAAACAATTGAAACAAAAAATCTGCTCATTTTTATCGTATTATTAAAAGAATAATTTATGAAACCAAAAACTGTGGGCTATAGTCAAAGAATTCTACAAATGAAACCAGGATGGTTGATTTTGTTGTTGTTGTTTTATTAGGCCTTGTTTCCAATGGGGTGAAAATTTAAACTTTTTGACAATTTCAACTGGTGATAAATTGAACAAACGTGTCCCCCGCCCATTCATAATCATAAACAAAGGTCGCATTTGTTCAATTTTTCACCAGTTGAACTTTTCAATAAGTTCAAATTTTTACCCAAATGGAAACAAGGCCTTAAAATCAGATTTGAATGAAATCTCTGAAATTTAAAAAAAAAAAATGTTCAAAATGTGAAATAAAACTTTAATGAAATTTCAACAATTTTATTTATTTTACTTGCTTTTTTTATTTCACTTGAACATTTTTTCCTTTGCATGGATTAAATAATAAAAATTATAATCTAGATAAGAATTATGCTATTTGTTATCACTGAAAATTAAGTGTAAAATGAAACGAGATATTAATTTAATATTTTAACTCAAATTTGACAAAAAAGGTAGTGAAAATAAAAGAATCATTATTTGTAAATCATTTTAAAATAAGCTTTTTATAATTATACAGTTTAAATTTTATCATTTGATTGAAAAATAAGTAGTTATAATATTATATGGTAATATTACATAGTTTTCATCTACCATTCTAGTTTTAGAGAGTCATTACAGAAAGATAATAAGACTGTCATATCTAGCTCATTCCCTTATAACAGTCATAAAAAAATTTAAAAATATTGAGACAAAATATTCTCATATGACTGACTGCCACCGACTGATTTACAGCATTAATATGAAAGTCATAAAATAAAAGCGCACAAGCAGTTACATCTTAAGGTGTGATTGTCACAACTTTATGATTTTTTTTTTCTAAACTAAGGCCCTACCCTGAACCCTAACTGTTTAAAAATGAACGTTTGAGGACTTAATAAAAAAAATACTTGTGTAAATGCAAGGTAGATGGCGCCTGCAACCCTCCATAGGTGGCAAATTCCACTCGCATGCAATTAGTTGAAATACATTGCAGCCTTTTAGCTATAAAAGCGTCCAAAACAACATTAATTATCAGCACGTGACAAACTTAAACCCAGACTACATATAAGTGAAGAGAGAGTACGTGTAGAAATAGTGAACCGCAATTAAGTCCGCCACGTGAAAAAAAAGAAGGTGAGTCAAGAGTAGAAGAATGTCAGTACATATCTATGGCAGGAGATCTAGTGGCGCCATCTAACGCTACAGGAACAAAATAAATGGTTTACTTGCATTCTTAAATTCCCTCTCTTTAAAAGATAAACTACACTAAACCTTTTGAAAAGCTGTCATTTCAATTTAAGAAACATCAAAATAGTAGGTAGCTACAGGCATCACACTTAACTTAGTTCGGTGTCTCTAGCGAATATTCATAGAAACAATTCCAATTTTCAATATTTTACATCATAGCTTATGGTGGCTTGTGGCAACAATATAAACATAAATATTTGAGAAGACACCTTAAATTTCATTTGTCTGTAAACAATGAGAAAAGCCAAGATAAAAACAAAAGATCCCACATGTCTCTCCTTCTTTAGAACTGAAAGACTTAAGAGATTTAAGTAATTCTAAAGACAAAAAAAAAATCCTTATAATCACAACAAAAAAACCTCAGTAATAATTAATCTCAGATGGATTTATACAAACTGTATGTTTTTTTTTTAAGTTTTGTGTCGTATTTGAAAAGTGACGATCCGTAGTTAAATACCTATTAAATAAGTTTTTGAGAAGACAATAATAATTGTCATGCACAGCAGACCATGAACTAAAGATAAAAGAGAGAAAAGTAGGAAAAAAATTGAAAAATGCAATGGGTATTATTTCTACCTTAGTTTAATTTTATATGAATTTTATTTGTGCATATAACAAATAAATCCCCTCCCTCCAAAAAAGGTAAGTTACTTGTTTGTAAGTTACATTAAAACAATGAATCTTTTACTCCATGGTCTACTTACTATACTTCTTTTGAAGTAGTCTTATCATTTTTGGCATTTAATTGGACATTTTGCCTTAATATACAAGTGGCTGTGGTCAATGGGCAATAACGACCACATTAAGGAATCATTAGAGCAATTTTCCAAGAGAGAAAGAGAGAGAGAGAGAAAAAAAAAGTAGTGAGTTTTCCTAATGTTCTTTCCTCCACAATAAGTGAGTGAATTTGTTATATGCCATCATTTCTCACTTGTTTCTCCAACCAATTTTAGTAAAATACTATTCCTCACCCCCTTAACATCAACTCCGCCTCCAATCTTTTTCCCTCTTTTTCTTTTCACAATGCAATTCTATACAAATATATATACACATCTACATAAATATATCAAGAAACTCACTTTCTACTTGGTACAAATCACCTCATTCAGTAAGTTACATCCTCAAGAGGACTGATTTTTTTTTCGTGTGCCTATTTCTATTCCTAGCTTCCATTCCCTCTCTCTCTATATATATATCTCTCACCCCTTCAAAAACTACAACAAACTCACTTCCGCTTATGATTACTGTTGCCTGCCTTATTTTCAACTTTTTTTTTTCTTCTCAAATCTAACTACAAATCTATATCCCCCCCCCCCCCCCTCCTCCTTAGTACACTTCAGTTTGAAAAACTATCCCCTTTATTATGTTTTCCCTCTCATACTCTTCTTTCTGAACACACCATCATAATGTAATTCCCAAATGAGATGCATCTTAAGCAGTAGTAGTGAGTGGCTTTTCATATACATGTACACTGTCCAACACATTTATTCAGGAATATCTGCCCTAAAGATGATTTTTACTCAATATCTATCTATTTCTCTATCTCTATTCTTTCAGTATATATATACCTCGTATGTGTGAAACTTTTTCCTTAATATAATTGTGAAACCATGTATAAAACTAGAGGAAAAACATTCACAAGGTGTCGCTATAGTCACATTTTCAAAATGTTAACAATCACATCCTCTTCCCCCTCTTATTGCAAAATAATAAAAAATTCCTATTCACATTTCCACACACTACAACAACAAAAAAAGATTGGCACGGTGCAATAGATGGATCCCCCTTTGGGCAATTCCAATACACTCTACTTTTTTCTATTCGTTGCTTGATTGAATCTACTACACAACATGGACTTCAATGTCCCTCTAGCCAGTTACTCTAGAAGAAATTCTTACGAGCGTATATAGGAAAACTATATAGCAAAACCTTCCACACAAAAATAGACCAGTCACATTCTATTTTTCACTTTAGATCTCTTTGTTCCTTTTTTTTTTTACATATATGAAAAGGCTTAAAAGTAATAAAACCACCTGAAGAATATACTTTTATTTATTTATTTTCAAAAAAATATAAAATGTCATCCAAATTCTCATCTCGAAATTGCAATTCAAATTAAACAGACACGAATTTTACCTAAGGAGCTTTATGGAAATACAAGTCCATCAAAGCAAATAACCAGCACACATTTTAATATACAACTAAGGACCGAATTCAAAAAGAGAAACTTCATATTTGAAGTTTCAATTTCAACACTCAGACCATTTGATGGCTTTAATAAAGTTGAGCACGTACTCAAAAGCAGATACTCAAAAAAAAAAAAAAAGAAGCGAAGTTGGTTACTCAAGTAATGAGGATGTGTCTCAATTTTTATATGAAAGAAGTTGCCATAAGGAAACGGATTATCTACTCAGTCAATGTATGTTCCTCAATCTCACAGGATGTACTCATAACATGAATATATGTTCTAAGTTCGAGCAGATGCTCATCATATGAGTATATATGCTTCAAGTTCGAGCAGATGCTCATTCCACGAGTATTATTGTTCCAAGATTCAGCATCATCTAAGACATTTTTATTCGTACCAACTGGAGCAACTACTCCAAAAAATCTGTAGCAAAGAGCAAGTACTCACTTTTTTAATGCCACACATTGTTTTCAATGCAAAAAAAACATCTTGTTTTTATTAAGTACACTTGAACAAATTTTAACATATAAAACTACTTAGAAAGTTCAAGTACCAAGTCGTCTTCTTGAATTTGGACCTAAGTATCTCGAGATTAGTCTTTTCATCAAAGGGTGTGGATGTATGTGTGTTTCTTACTGATGTATGTAGTAGACACAGATCAAATGATCTTCCCTTTTCCACCCTCATCATCATCATCATACAGCCCAACCACAACTATATACTATATACATGTGTTATAAACACATTGCCCAACAACCAAAAACTGCAAAAGAAAATTCTATAAGCAAGCAATGAATCATTCTGTCAATTTTGTACACTGGTTGTCATCAAGTGGTAAGGAGAAGAAGAGGGGAAAAGAGGAGATTTCGTGTGAAACAACACCTTCAACAGACGAGCTTCATGATGAAATCAAAGGCGAAACTAAAGAAACTAATGTTGGATCAATGAGATTGAAGAAGAAGAAGGAAGACGACGACGAAAAAGAAAAAAACCTAAAATAGTAGAAAGAGGGGGTGTGGAGAAAGAAAATGGGATAAAAATTCATCCATAACTCTTCATTACCCATACAATTACCAACCAGAAGAAGAAAAAATGCGTGTATTTATTACGAAAGTACAGGAAATATCAATATTTTCATTTAGAATCTATTTCACGAAGCTCATTGAAAAATATACAAACTTTTTTTTTTTTTTTTTAGAAAAGAAAGCTTTGTAAATATTGAATCAAAATAGTAGTGCCCCTTTAAGGTAGGCAATCACTGCAAACGTACTTGCTATGTAGAGAAAAACACACACACCAACACCATTCATGAATGAACGAGATTTTTCAATAATAAAGCAGTTGTGTTGCAACAAAAAAAAAAAGAGAGAAAGAAAGAAATGTAGAAAAAATTCCATTGCTTCAAACTTCTTCTTTTGTACAAATAAAGGGAACAACCGTCAGAGATTCGAATTCAAGTTATTTTATATATATAAAAAAAACCTTCCGACAAGATCAAGTTGTGACTATATAGAAAAAAGGGGCTACAAGACACAACACAAAAGAATATATATAGAAGAAAACTATTCTATTTTTCCGTCTGAGGATATGATTTAATGAATTTCTTCCATGTCAAGCTGTGAATTACATTGAATGTGGAGAGGAGGTGTGTCCAACCTTTTAGAGTACATCTTAAAAGTAGTTCAACACTCATTTTTAGATATGTAGGAAAAATGCATGTGAACACGGTTAAAAGAAACATTAAGAAAAAACAAACAAGAGTCACAGTACGTTAGAAACTAGACTAGTAAATGATGATTAAGGTGGCTCTATTAGATATTTAGTTTGTTTTTGTTTCCTTGGATGGCGCCTCTGCAGTGGCTTCATAGATGTTTTTTTGGGGAAAATTTCAACACAAAAATTTAAAGCAAACTTTTTTTAAAAAACAACATTACAAAAAAAAAATTCTAATTGTTTTCCAAACACAATTTTTTCCATGACAATATCATAAAAAATAAACATTATTTATTTATACTGAGATAAAAAGCTTATGTAAAAAAAACATCCAACATGGAAATACCCTGAATTGACAAGACTACATTTCTAGTTAATAAAACACTTTCAAGACTGAAATTTGCATCTAAAGAACAGAATAACGAGTTAAAGAAACGTTTACACGTTTTACTTCTAAAAAAAAAAGTTGAAGTCTATGTTTGTACTGAATATGCAAATTTATTTGTCAAAACCACAACACTACACACATTATTTGCATGTGACTATTAAAATATGAGATGAAAGTCAGATAAAAAAAAGAGCAAAAATCCCTTTTTCTGGTTTCTAATGACATGACCACCAAAATAAGATGGTCAAATTTTACTCTTGAAAACTAGACTACTTTTAGTGGTGTTTCCCTGTTTTACCTTGTAACATTTTAAGAAAACATAGCTGGAAGAAAGAGAGAGAGAAAAAAAAAAGAACCTTAGCAGACATTAAGACCCAATGGGAACCATTTTCCTATGTAATGAAATGGAGAGAAAGAAACATAAAAATATACTGAATGGAAGTCTATCATGTTCAAAAAATGCAACGCAAAAGTCAAACACTTAAGTAAAAACAAGATAACCATGCTGCCCTCCAGAAAAAAAAACTTTTATATAAACGTCATTTTCTGTAAAGTAGCAGCTTTGGTAACGTCACTCCAGAGACAAAAAGTACATTCACATAATTTTATTAGAGTGACCCTTAACTCCTCTTCTTTCCCATCTGTTTCCATCGGCTTCCAAAATTCAAAGTTTACCTTTTTTTTTTTACAAAATGTTACCTCTATTATTGCAAAAAGGAAACGATTTTATTCCCAAAAAAGTGTTTCTAGGTTTGCTCTTAAGCTGGGTACATACGATCAATACTGGCTTGTACATCCTTAATTTGTTGATAATCCAGGATCGCCACAGACTGTTTAAAATCTTTTCTATTTGTCTTATTCTTTTTTTTTTACTCTTTTCAGATAGTATGTGAGCATAGAAATTTGTTTATATCGTTTTAGTTAATTGTTATGGCTCGGATTATTATGCAATATCAACCAAATGTTTCTTAATGTGTATCCCAAGTGCCAATTGTGAAGTAATCATCAGAGCAAATGCATTTATGTTTCCTCTAACCATTAAGGCTGGTTAGAGGCTAAATGTCCCGGTTTCTATCAGTTGTCAACTAGAGTTCTAGCACCTCTAACCAGTGTTTTCGAATGAAAAAAGGTAAAAAAAGAACACGATTGTTGGTTGATCCAAACAGGATTTTTATTTCACAATTGACTCTTCTGTCACAGATTGAAAAAACATTTGCCTGATATTGCATAAAAATGTTCCAATCATTATAATCATTACGATTTGAACAAATGTTTCTGTTTCCACGTTCTAAAGCTTATCATTCCACGCCACACAACATCCAGTTTCATTCAGTTAAATCAAAAATTGAAAGTGGATTTCTGGCCGAGCAGAGATCTGTTGAGTCAAGATCTAAGAACAATAAAAGTTGGATTAAATAGACAAAATCCACCACATACATAATTTTGGCTTTGAAAAGCCAGGATGGATAAGCCAGAATTGATCGCGTGCATCCAGCTTTACAAGTTCAAAAAAATGTTCACGAGTAGGAAAAAAAATACATTTCAATGGATAAGTTTTCTTTATCTGAAATATCCCAGAAAAAGGAAAACTTTTGAAAATCCTAACGAAATGCAATAAAAAGTTAAAAAAAAACCTTTTCTTTCCTTGAAGGCAATTTCAATATGATTTTCATTTTCATCTGAAACGAATCCATTTTAAACGACTACGAGGGGTTGGAGGTGGAGACTAGCAATGTTTCTAGTTAATGTGGTGAAAGTATGATGTTTCTCTCAACTGTATTGGTGAAGAACTGCTACAGTTGGTATTCTAATAGCTAGCCTCCACCTCCGACGTTCGTCAATAGTTTGAGATGGAACACACCATTCGTTTAACATGAAAACAACCAGTAAAATAGGTGGTATCTTTTTTTTGGGGGGGGGGGGGGGGGAATTTCACTTTGCAGATGTCGTTCGGTGATAATATCCGCTGTTACAGACATATTAAGAAAGGCACGATCACACCGATTTTCTAAACGTTCGACACAAAAAAAAGTTCTTAAACGTTCACAAATATTTATCAAAATCTTCATTCTTTTCGTATAGTTTCGTGTTCAAAAGTTGAAATTGTTTTTAGAAAATAACTATACAAACATGCGGCGCTGATCTAGCGCCATATCCACCATATTAAGGCTCACTAAGTGTTATGGTACACGAACCACTTAGGAGTAGTCGAGTTCGACTGCAAAACGTTGTCGCAGGTGGCTGAGCTGTGGTTGCAAAATGTATTACAATAGAAAAACACCACCACACCTCTGAACACGAGTCACAAACAAACTTCATTTTGCAGTCGAACCCAGCCACTAAAAAGGTAGCCGTGCGAATTCAAATTGAATGCGTTTTAGAAACTAGAAGAGTAAATCTTGAGCGGATTTTTTGTGCTAGCAATTTCTAAAATAAAACTAAGGTGTGATTCTTCTGGCGCTTCTGCAGACGGCGTATACATCCTGGCGGCCTGAAGCCGGACTGATTTCAACAGTTCTTTATGTGAGCAGTTCCTCTGGTGCGCCTGCGTCTGGCAACCAGAGTGTAAGGCTGGCGTCTCTACTTGTCAGCCAGTGTCTATACTGCTCAGAGAGCAATATAGACGCAGACGCAGTGGAAAAAAGGGTCTTTTGCCGAGTTTCTTTGTGCTTGTTGTGGTTATTTTATTGGCGTGTCTACATGTTGGAAAATGCAGGTTGATAACTGACTGATGGTACTAGCATCAGGAGACTCTCCCTTGCCTTGGCCACGAGATGCACCAGAGGAATGACGCGAGCGACGCAAACGCGGCTATAGATGCAAAAGACTTCAGACGCGGCTGCAGACATGCCAGAAGAATCATAGGGGTGAGGTTTTGCGTCTGGCGGCCAAGGAAAAGGAGTCTCCTAATGCTAATATCACCAAAATCAACAAAACAACTATAACAAGCACACAAAAAACTCGGCAAAAAGACCCTTTTCCCCACTGCGGCCGCACACTCTGCTTGAGTTGAAGAAGCTTAGCCGCACGTCCAAAAAACGCATGTGTGTATTGGGCCTAAGTTGATTATGCATTTGAAAAGGCCTTGCCTTTCCGCCAAGCAACACATGCTTCAGTCAGTACTTTAAAATTATGAAGTCTTTACAGCTGTTAAATGGTGACGTTCTTTGAATACGGACAATTGGAATAAGTATTGAATACGTTTCATTACGTTTCATTTAAATATTATTAAGACTCGGATTTTTATGCAATATCAAGTAAATGTTTCTCAATCTATGGCTCAAATGCCAAATGTTGAAGTAAAGTCCACCTTAGATCAACCAACAATTCTGGGTTTTTTCACTCAAAAACATTGGTTAGAGGCTAGAATTCTAGTTGGCAACTAGTAGTAACTAGATATCTAGCCTCTAACCAACATTTTTGATTAGAAAAAGCTTAATTGCAGTTGTTCTTATGATAATTAATGATTACTTAACAATTGATAACTTGGGATACAAATTGTGAAACGTTTGTTTGATTTTTCATAAAAATCCGAACTATAAATATTACAACGATGAAATTAGTCATAGGTTAAGAAATAATAAAAAAGGATTTCTTGGTAGTGAGAAAAAGACCGATAAAAAAATCTAAAATCGTGTCCTGTTTTCTTCAAAATAACTAATGAAACAATGATGTAAAAATTACATGTGACGTTTCCGCTGTGGCCAACTTGGCCTACAGGCACGCTTTTACTGTTTTACTTATTTTTTGGAGCCTTCATGACTTGAAGTAATCTCATCCGACTTCTGAGTATCCTCATAACACGCGAACATTCTCTTAGTTTGAGTAAATGCTCATCCATTTTATGCATACCAAGTCGAGCACTTTCTCCAAAAACTTGAATAAATAGAATGTACTGCATTCAGTTTTATTCATAACACCCATCAGTGGGGCAATCAGAGAGGGGGAGGCTAAAGGGGCTTGAAGCCCATTAGGATATAAAAAATGGAGGGCATTCCCCCCCCCCCCAAATATCAAATACTTATTTAATAATTTAATTAGCCCCTCACTAACCAGAATTATGGTTGCGCCACTGCCACCCAAAAATAAATGCCTGATAGGCCAGTCCACCTCTGGGCCGCAGGCCCCCAGGACGCAGACGCGCCGGAAGAATCACACCTTTATATAACTGTTTCAAATTTTTAATTTCCTTTTTAAACTTGACATTTACCAAACATTCGGACAAAGGTTCATTTTCGTGCGAATAAGAAACAAACGAAAAAGAGGTCATTAAACTCATTAACAAGTGGACATGCCATTAGCCATGGTCATGGTACACCATCAGTGAGGGACGTTATCTACAGACTAAAAACTAGAAAAAAAGCTTCCAAGTTTTAAAAAGAGGGGAAAAAACTCAAACTGATTGAATCTCTTGCCACAAAAGCCATTTTTCTTTCCTGTTTTTTAAAACCCTTTTCTTTGGATCCAGTGGTCACTGGGGAAATTACACATAAAAGAGAAAAGTACAGGCAGCAGCAACCAGCAATCGTAGGCAATACCTGATCATTATTTCACATTTCATCATTTTCTTTCCTTTCAACAAAAACCTCATCATTATGATTCAAACAAAAAGATCCCCACCCCCCCCCCTTATAAAACATACTTCGAAATTCATTTAAACATGATTCTTAAAACCTTAGACTATTACTTTACTGGACTGGAATCTTCTCCATGTTAAAGCGTTGAATGCATGTTCTTAGGCAAAAGTGATGCCAGCTCCGTCTGGTGCATAATTTTTACAGAAAATCGGAGTGAAAGTCTGTTTTTTTTTTGTGGTTCGACGTTGATGGATGTGACATCAGAGGACATAACCAGTTAGTTCTTCATCGGCCATACTTTTTATACTAATATATAAAAATACACCCTATATAGCTACAAAATGAACTCGTTCAAACTTGACTTTTACTATCAAGTTCATATACCATAGTCCCGCTAGAGGCGCCACTTGGAAAACGATGATGCAAAACTGTCAAACACAAAATTTCGGGAGTTGCCAGTCCAGTAAAGTAATAGTCTAAGTTAAAACTATTCTATCATTTCAGACAGCAACTTTTAAGAAAAATCATTACATTTTAGTAGAAACTGGAATGGTTAGTTAATATGCTAAAAAATATTAGGCGCCATTAGAAACTAAAGACTATTTCTTTGTGCCGAAAAGAATCTAGAATTGGGATTGCTCCTCTTCCTTGAGAATTATTTAAGAGCCTAGATCCACGTCCATCTTGTTGTTTTGAGCAGACGACAACGAGACAATTGAGTATTCTTATATGGTGTTACTAAAACTGCAAGAAATCGCCTCACAATCGCTCAATTCAAATACAGTAAAGCGCAAAATGCAATAAAAAGTATTGTTCTTTCAGTGCTCGATTTATATAATTTTTGAAAAGGTCCTTCTATTTTTAAACAACGTTCAAAGTCATTCGTTTTTTCAACCCCATGTTAAATCCCATAGGATCAAAAACCGTCCCACAAACATTTGAAAAACTCTCGTTAAAAACGATTTAGAACAATAACAAAATAATTAGCACATACATTCATGTATTGGCTTCACGATGTTTCCTTTTTATAAATTTTGAAAAGGTTCTTCTATTTTTTAATAACGTTTAAAATCGTACGTTTTTTAACTCCATGTTAAGTCCCATAGGACTAAAACACCGTCCAACAAAAGTTAAAAGAACTCTTATTAAAAATGATTTAGAGCAATCAGAAAAATTAGCACGTACTTACACGTGTTTATTGCCTTCAGGATTATTCCTTTTTCTAAATTTTAAAAGGACTTTCTATTTTTAAATTACATTTAAAATCTTACGTTTTTTTAACTCCATGTTAATTCCCATAGGACCAAAAAACCGTCACCCAAACATTTGAAGAACTCCCATTAAAAACGACTTAGAACAATCACACAAAAATTAGCACGTACATTAATCTATTGGCTTCACGATGTTTTTTTTTTATAAGATAAGCACGCGAAATTATTTTTCTATTAATTATTATGTGACTTCAAACTGGGAGAAAAAACGTTAAAAAACCGTTTTTCAATCAACAACGATCGCAGCGCCTACATTCGGAGAAATTTTGAACTAAACGATGTATCTATCCTCTTAAAAGAAAAGAAATTCCGAATGTGCTTGATTTTCCCATTTTCATCTCAAACATGAAACCATACAAAGCTTCATGTGGAGGAGGCCAAGGTGCAAATATGATGCTTGCAACAGGCACATTTCTTTACATTATTGAGAAAACAAGTGTAAACCCAGTATATCGTGATTCACCTAGAATGCCACCATCCTGGTATTGCACGACTCATCATTGTCCTTCCCCCCCAGTGTACGAACCTGCTTGAGTGTGGAAAGATACCCCTTTGGAAGTGGTCACTTGGACCTGGTTGCACCTCATAGGTGTACAGAGGTCCAAGCCTACAAAAGCACTGTGTTCCCCTTTGTTTGTCATCCATTCCGCTTTCTCAAATTCTTTCACGCTTGTTACGTTGATTGTCAATTTGTCATCCAAAGAAATAGCGTAGTCCTTTTCATCCAATGGGTGGTAACCACCTTTCTGAGGAGTTTCATCCTCTTCAGGAAGCCATCGGTCACCCATTGCCATCCGTCTACTTCTGGCTCTCCGTCGTTCCTTGCATGGTAACCAAGAAATAGAGGAACTAACGTAGGGGAACAAAAGTAGGGCGAGATCGTGTCGCTCACACAAGTATGTGGATTAGATAATTGCTTTCTTGAGAAGGGTACGTGGAGCTAGCACTGTTCCGGGACGGTTTTTTTTTTATCCTACAAATATTTTTTTTTGTTACGGGAGAAATTTCTTTTGAAATGCACCCATTTTCATGATATCTTAAAACTTTTCATGGTAATTTGAAAAATAATTTTTCACTCTTAACGTAGCTTCAAAACAAAACGTTAAAAATTAAAGATACTCAAATTTCTATAAATAAAAGTTTAATTTTAAAGGTATCATCATCTTGAATATAATTTTAGCAATATTTATTTATCTACTATTTTAGTTTCTACTTTCAAGATGTTTCCCCATCAAGATACTAAAAAAAAGTTGGTGATTCGATTCCATAGTCTATTTCCCAAACAACAACAACAACAACAAAAGAAAGATTTTCAAATATGATAAAAATGCCTACAAAGAACTCAAAACTTCCACACGCAAACAAACGTTCGATGGAAGTGGAAAAATTATCAATAAAAGGACCCCCAACACACCCACACATAGAAACAGACATGAAAAGCCTGAATTGATGATAACAGTTCTAATCAATCGAAGAGGCACCACTTCCTTTTTTAAGGATAGTAGTAGTGGACAGTGGATACAACCAAGTGGCCACACATTTTCGATGACATACTCTCTCTCTCTCTTGCAACACAATTGACCGATAAGAAACATCCTCCCCCCCCCAAAAAAAAAACACCACATCACAAAAATAGAAAAATAAAGAGGAGGAGGAGGAGAAGGAAATGATGGAATTCATGTGAGATCAAAAGAGGTCACCACATGCACATACATACAATAATAGTAATAATAATAATAAACAAAAATACACATTTATCAATAAAGCTTGAAAGACACACCAAAAAGTCAAACTTCTTCCAGTGTATGGAGATAAGCCAAACCATATATAGAGACTGTAAATAAATGTAACAGAAAAAAACGCTTTGAAGAGATTAAACCTACATTCAGAAAAAAAAAAAAAGCAAATAATAATAATATGCAAGCCACCAATTGTGTTACAATACAAAGAAACGCATATAAAATAAAGTCAAGAGAGAATCTTCCTCAATGATCATTTATTTTATTACAACTGGGATTTATCTACAAGAAAATCCTCTAAATGCATCCACAAAAAAAACTACATTGGAGGACCTACTTTTACAGTGGGAACAACATGGCACTGTGCACATGTACCTTCAGCGCGATTCTCTAACCAAAAAAATCCGTTTTGTTCTAAAAAAATACCCACCATTGTTCATGTACATTAGGATCTAAATAGATAACAATGGTGATTTCAGAAAGAAAAAAAAATTTTGAATTTGCATAATCAAGATGTGCCATTTTGAAAATAATCAACTAAATTTGCATAACTTTTGAATCGGAAATTGCATGAAGAAATTGTTGTCTTGCTTGGTGTATATACTGTAAAGTTGCATTGTCCAATGTGCCACTTTGGAAATAATTGGCGCAATTTGTATTTAGTATGTGCAACTTTCAAGTCGGGAACCCATATAATAGAAACGAAGATATTGCTGTCTTGCACAGTGAACTGAGAAAGTATCGCACCTAGGATATAATTTCCCTTTCTGTAGTTATACAGGCAACGAATTTTCAAGTTGAATTGTAAAATGTGCTACTTTGGAAATAGTATGTCAAATTTGCATTAGTACAACTTTCAAATCGAGAACCCACACACTGGAGACGAAGACATTGCTGTCTTGTCGTGTCTTGCACGGTGCACTGGGAAGTTATCACACCTCAGATATCTTTTGTTGCTCTTCTGTGGTTTAAGTGCAATGGATTTTCAAATTGCATTGTCAATATTTATCATTTGATTAACTATTTAAAAATTACACTTAATAACATTTTATTTTTTAAAAAATCGGATTCAAAAATTTGGGTTTAAAAAAAAACTAAAAATGATTAAAGCGAAGTGAAAAGTACTAGTAATAATGTAGGCCTAATTCATATTAAATGAGTAAAGGACAAAAATTCTATATATAATCTTTATATTATAACCTGTATGGAATCTTTAAGAATACGAGCACCATTGCTGCTTGCAAATCGATCTCAACAGAAATAAAGAGACAATCAAATACGGAAACGGACAATCTTTTGTATAAATAGACGATGTGTGCTGTTGCTTTTCAAGTTGAGTGAGAAAACGTTTCTTTTGATTAACATGAGAATGCTAGGAGATAAAAAAGGAACAAAAAAAAAATGCAGCAGTTAAAGACAATGAGAAAAAATAGGAAATGAAGAAAGTTCTGTTTATACAAACGTAAGTTCCTCTTGATATTCAAAACAAAAAAAAAGCGCCAAACTATCTTGGTTAGGGCCTACTTTACGTTCAATAAAACAACGAATTCCTTTTTTTATATAGAGAACCAATAGCGTCATTTAGAAAGCAATCATCGCTTTATTTTCTTTTAGACAAACATTCTGACAGTCAACCCGTTTAGACACGCAATGAAATGAAGACAATGATGTCTTGCACATGCCAGTTAAATAGGAATGCAGCAAACACAAAATTGTCATTGCTGCTCTCTTTTGGAAGTTGCATTGTCAAAATTCACTAATTCGAAAATGTTACATCCGATTTGCATTAGCATAAGTTTTGAATTTAGGCTTTCGACATAGGAAATGAAGACAATACTGTCTTGCAAAAGCTAATAGGAACGTATGGAATTCAAGATATCATCCTGTGCCACTCTTCTGGTCCTGAAAGCATTGTCAAAACTCACTACTTTGTAAATGTTAAATACAATTCGCATTGATAAAAAGGTTTTAATCATGCTTTGAACACAGGAAATGAAAACAATGTTGTCTTGCAGACCTGAAAGAACGTATCGAAGTCAAAATATCCGTTGCCGCACTTGCGTTTCTTGCAATTATTATTGAAATTGCATCGTTAAACATAGAAAAAAACATGAAAATTACAAATGATGCAAATGTATAAAATTCATTATTTAAATAAAACATCTAATTCCAATAAGATAAATCGTACATTTTACAAAAAAAGACTAATACGTTAAGCTTTACGTTCACCTTAAGGTGCCTTTCAGAAGCAAAATTAAGAAAAACTAGAAAGTGTTTTAGAAACTAGAAGGGTATTTTTCACGTAGATATCTTTCAAAATAAACTTTTTATTAAAAAAAATTAAAAAAAATAATGTCTGCTAATCGTCACCCGCTTAAAGTGGGGTCACTTTCAAAATGACATTCATTAAGTTTAATTTGAAAAATATCGACATAAAAATACTCACAGGTTTCTATTTATTTTGCACCTGAAATAGAATAATCGAGAGTTCGAGATGCACCACCACCACCACCACCTTATGAGAAAGAAAAAGCAACGTTTTCCTTTTCTTCTCACCTCAAAAAGAAAGGGTTTTGAAATGCAAATAAAATGGTCAATAACCGATATGAAGTGTATCGAAAGAAAAAAATATATCATAAAGAAACAATATTATTTGAGCAGTACAAAAGATAGAAAAGAAATGGATTTTTGTCACGAAATGACAACAAAAAGTTAGAAAAAAAGGCCTAAGAATCAGAACTACAATGTTAAACGAGTATAGAACCCAAGAGCAATGGAAACATGAAGAAATATAAATTTTAACAAAAAAAAATCCAACTTTTGATAGAATCTAACAAACAAAAAGTGTTTTTGAATCGCAATACACAAAGCAACCATTGAAGATGATTGTTTTTGCACAAAATTGTACTTTTTTTTTCCCTCTAAGTGCAAAAAAAAAACCTATCAATGAATTGTATAAAAATAATAGAAAAGCCAAATAAGAATTTCTTCTTTTAAATTTAACCCTTTTAAATAGCCATCATGAAAAGATAAGATGAAATAAAAGTGAAAAAAAAGCATCATTTCTCTGTTTCTTTATTTCCATCAAAGTGGTGGTGGTGATAACCTCCAACTTTCAAATGGGAATTTGAGCACGACAAACACCCTGAGCAAGATGGATGTTTAGTGACTTCTTTTTTTATCGTCGCATTAGCTTTCAAGCCAATATAAATGGCAGATGAAAAAGACGAAATAGAAAAAATAAATATCTATGGTGAACGATTCCATCTCAAACGAATCCGGGGTGCGATCCACCTGTGGGTTGGAGATGGAGGCTAACTATTAGGGGAGTAGAGTGCCCAGTGTGCCGGGGCTTCACACCACAGACGCCAAATATACTACTACTACTCCTCCATTAAGCTCCATTAGCCTCCACTTGCGAAGCGACTGATTAAGCGCCAAATTAAAGAAAAGCCAAAACGTTAGCAGTTATTCAAGTTGGCATTGAATACGTTTGGTGAGCCCTTAATATGGATCGTTTGGGTTGCTATTAAAGCTTGGCATTTGTTCAATTTGGCGCTTATTTCAATTGGCGTTTATTCCATTTGGCACTTTATCAGTGTTGCCTCTACTTCCATCCAGGCATGTCCAGTCCATTAGGTAAACTTGGGCGGTCGCCTAAGGTGCAAAGGTCCTACAGGCGCATTTTAACAAAATGCAATTTTTTTTATTGATTAATTTTGGAGGTAGTGGCAACACTGATCCAAGTGTCAAATTGAATAAACGTCGATTGAAACAAGCGCCAAAGTGACCAAGGGCCAAACTGTCTCGCCAATGGCGGATGAAACCCTTGTACCGGTCCTGCCTCCAACCGTCGCCATCATTCGAGCTGGATTCGCGCAAAAAGGAACACACCATAGGCCTGTATAAAACTGTAATGGCCGTCATTTCCAAAAAAAAAAAAAAAAAAAGAATTGAAATTTTCAACAACATAAAATAAAAGTGTCTCTCCACTTTCCATCAATTTTTCTATCTATCTAGATAGTTGGATTTCAAAGCAACAACAACTTCACACTTCCATTAAATGATTGCTTCCAAGTTCAACTTGAGTTTTTCTTTGAGCATATATATATATTTTTTTTTCTCCATAGCAATTGTGGAACTCCTTCCTATATAGAGTATGCCTTAATGCATCAGAACTCTCCACCAAAAACCTAATTCATCATTGAATATAAAGATATGTACCAATATACCAGTGGTTCTCAACCCTTTTTTTTTTGTTCACGGCATAGTATTTTATTTTTGCCTGAAAATAAAGCGGCACACCTAGTAAAACTCACTGCACATTAGTGGTGCCATAAAATACCCTTTCAGAGCTACTGGTTTAGAGCATTAGGGGGGGGGGGGTGGGCCCTTCTATTCAATAGGAAACTTTTGTTTATTTTGTTTGCTTTTCCAATAAAGATATTATTTGAAAATATACTATATAATATTAACACATTCAATATAACATCCAAAATTTCGCGGCACACCTAGCAAAGCGTACGGCACACTAGTGTGCCATAGCATACCCTTTGGAAACCACTGTAATACATCAATGGGCCATGGAACAGAAAAGTCCCCATTCTATTTCCACTACAAACTTCTCAAAGAAATACGAAAGAATACCTCCCCCAACCACCAGCACCACCTTCTTCCAATGTCGACAATCGAAATCCCAATTCGAAAGAATAGATTTCGATTCGATAAAGGGACAGAAAAAAGAAAAACCAACCGATTTTTTCCACCATGAAATAAAAAAACCACTTTCGACTATATATACGTTCATAAGTTACAACACAAAATAAGGTTATATATATATAGAAAGGTTTATATTTTTCAAACATATTCTTCTTCACTTACTTTCAATGTTAAGATGTATTTGAACGTAAACTGAATTTCATTTTTTTAAAGCAAAAAAAAAAAATCATACCAAAAAAAAAGTAAAATATAAAGTGTATTCAGATTGAAGTTTGAAATCTAACAGATTCACACAACAGCAAAAATCCACCAAAACCAATAAAAAAATATTCAGAAAAGTGGAATTCGTAAAAAGAATAATACATTATTCTATTAAGTAACAACACTACTCCATTGTGAGGATCTAACAAGTTAAAACTTATGGCCACAATTCACTAAAAAAACATCAGAAAAGATGATTTCATCACAGAAACTAGCACTTAGCACTTTTTAGCAGAAAATTGCTAATATTTTCTTAATGTTTTTCCAGTCACACTTTGAACAAAAACAACTTAGGAGTTTACGAAATGTGCTAAACCTAACTGTAGCCTTTTTTTCAACTCAAGATTATTACAGTTGAATTATTTAAATGAGCCGCATGGTTGTTGGAATTTGAAAAGTTACCGGATCCTTGTTGGATATACCGGTACTACTCCTGTTCCATTGCCCTGTCCTTGTTTCCATTGCCCCTGTCTCTTGAATAATGAAACAAACGCCAAACTGAATAAGCGCCAAATGGCCAAATAGTTGATGTTTATTCAGTTTGGCATTTTTTTGACAACTGAAAAAGTTTTACTTCTTCATAGAAAAATGATTCTTTTACACCCATTCGCAAAATGAATCAATAATTTCTGCTTCCTTTTCTATCTAAGAGGTGGAATTTGATTTGCCTGATAATCACCACACACAAATTGCTAACATCCATTTTAACCCCCCCCCCCCCCTTCTCTCTCTGCACAAGACGACAAATTAGTTGTCCATATTAGTGTCTCATTTTGAGTCATTTTGTCATCTTCCCCTTTAATATTGAAAAACACGACCAGTGACAGTAAACACACACATTTATTATTATTCCATTTATTTGCCATTTATGATTTATTAAGGCAAAAATGGATTATAGACTCCATTCCTAAGAGTAAAAACCTTATAGAAGGCACTCTCACCATGGAAAGGAACTACATCAAATTTTGATTAAGAAATAATTCCCCAAAGAAGAAGAAGAAGAAAACCTAAACCTGCTATATTAAAGCATAGGAGCCCAAAAAAATCCTGGCTTTAAACCATCTTCGTAATAAATCACCATCTTTTTTTTTAAAAAAAAAATAACCAGCTTATCAAAACGCAACTAAACCAAAAAATAGAAGAAAAAAAAGATCCCAATTCAACTTTACATTTGCACCTAATGTAAAAAAAAAGCCATGACATAATCCGATTAAGCGAAACCAATTGGTGGGTATCATATTAATATTAAAAAAAATTCCCAACAATTCTAAATCTTTCTGAGGAAAATAGTTTTGAAGAAAGCAAAAAAAAAAAGTCAAAAGACTTTTTGCACACTTGAAATGCATGGCAACCCATTAGTACAGGATAACACACACCAATTTAAAGAGAAATTGACGGTCTACTTCTTTTTCCCTCTCTCATCTCAATATCAGGATATTTACTAAAATAGACAGCACTAATGGTCATTTTCGTGCTATTTTCTGGTAGAAAACATGCACTGCATTAACATAATGCATTTATACTAATAAATAGGAAAGAAATAAAGCAATAGAAAGAAAATAGCGATGAGGGAGGGGGGAGATGAAACTTGCATTGCATCAAACCACTCAGGGCCGGTCTTAGGCGTAAGCAATGTAAGCCTGGGCTTACGGCGCCACTTTTTAGGGGCGCAAAATTTGACAATTGAAAAAAAAATTTTAAAAAAAATTTTTTTTTACAAAAAATTTTTTCCAATTGTTTTTTCAATTTTGCAAGTGAGAGATTATTATAGGTACCTTTGTTCTACAACATTTTTAAATTGCACTGTTTTATTACTGCCCCTCTAGACATTTCTAAGTAGACAAATTCAAAGGAAAAAAGGTACTGCCTTTGCACCCAACTTTTGACACTTTCAGCTAACAATTTCAGATGGTGTCAATTTGCTTGAAATACAAGGGATGGATAGGAAAATTATAAACAAAAGGGGTTTTGAAAGAGAGGGGTTTAACATGCTGTCAAGTGTGACAATTAACCAATCTTCCTTTTCTTAAGAGTGCGCACAGACCGCACTCTTAAGAAAAGGATAGTTGTTTCACTTATTTTGGACATTACATGAAAACTCAATGGCGTTTTCATCAAAGGATTGTTTTCTTCGAAATCACAGACTATGGTGTTTTATATGAAAGGGTCATTTTTATTGGAAACCACTACCTTTGGCCTTACCAATCAGTTTTTTGGTATTTGTAGAGTTGTAGGTTCATAGACACAAAATGAAAAAGTTTAGTTGTTTTTGACAAAAACAACTAAACTTTTTCATTTTGTGATAAGGTTGACAATACAAAAACTTTGTATTGTCAACCTTATCACATCTGTGCCAAATTGAGCATACAAATCACAGAACAACCAAATGTAAGTTTTTTTAATAAGCACTCTTTTAGTTTCAGTAATACATAGTAGCTAAAATATGTAAATACTGTGGTTTGTTTAATTTAAATTAAAAAGTCAGAAACCGATTTGCTTAAAAATAAAACATAAATTAAAATTGATTTTTTATGTTTAAAACACGATTTAATAACATTGGTATTCACAAGATTTTGCTGACACACTATAACAGTATGGGAGCTCAATAATTATATATATAATATCCCAGGTCTGTGTATGTGTGTGTGGACTAATGCTGTGTTGGAATTTATATAAATTTAAATAAATGAACTGCCTTTTTTTTCTCAAGGTCACCTATATGTTGCATCCTTCCCATCCAAGAACCCCATGATATTAAATTGGAGAGGGGAAAAGGTTGGAAAGTGTAGAAGGGAGAGAGAGAAACGTAGAGGGTTTAAAAAAGTGGGAGGGGTGGCTGAAATTGAAATGAAAGGAGTAAAAAAAAGGAACAAACGACGCGCATGAGCACACCAGAGAAAATGAAAAGCTCATTTTCTCTTTCAAATATAAAAGGGGAGGGGATAATAGTAGCAAAATTAAACTAGAGTTTATCACAGGCAATTGTGCCCAGCATTAGAATTTCTTTTGCTCAGCTGTTTTATGAACGTCATCAATTTCTAATTGGTTTGTTACTTGGTCTGATGTCATAAAAGGGCGGAGGAAAAGAAATTCTAAGGCAGGACACAATTGCCTGTGAATTTGGCTCCTGTCATTTATGACGGGTTACCCCACTAGTATATATATAATATCCCTGGTCTGTGTGTAACATCGAAATTTATATAAATTTGAATAAATGAACTGCTTTTTTTTTCTCAAGGTCAACTATATGTTGCACACTCCCCATCCAAGAACCCCATGATATTAAATTGGAGAGGGGAAAAGGTTGGAAAGTGTAGA
Source organism: Brachycybe producta (assembly GCA_036925085.1). Classification (NCBI taxonomy): domain Eukaryota; kingdom Metazoa; phylum Arthropoda; class Diplopoda; order Playtdesmida; family Andrognathidae; genus Brachycybe; species Brachycybe producta. The sequence goes on along the minus strand of JAUPFP010000045.1, from coordinate 1,371,780 downwards.
AGGGGGAGAGAAAGAAACGTGGAGGGAGAAAAAGTGGGAGGGGTGACTGAAATTGAAATGAGTAAAAAAAAGAACAAACGACACGCATGCACACACTAGAGAGAACGCTCTCTTTCAAATATAAAAAGGGGAGGGGATAATAGTAGCAAAATTAAACTAGAATTTATCACAGGCAATTGTGCCCAGCATTAGAATTTCTTTTGCTCAGTCCTTTTATGAGCGTCATCAATTTCTAATTGGGTTTGTTACTTGGTCTGACGTCATAAAAGGGCGGAGGAAAAGAAATTCTAATGCTGGGCACAATTGCCTGTGAATTTGGCTCCCGTCATTTATGACGGCTTACCCCACTAGTATAATATATTCATTGCCAAAGGTTATTTTTTATACGTAGATTATGGATAAGAAGCATTGTTGTAACTCTTCTGGGAAGCTATCTGGGTGCAAAATTAATGTTAAAAAGATTCAAATGTTAAAAATGGCGGAATTTTCGTATTAAAAAGGGCGCACATTTTATTTTTCGCTTACATGAACTTTTTGCCTAGGACCGGCACTGAAACCACTCATTAAAACACACTAGAAAAAAATATTCCTTATTAATTATTATGCCAAACAAAATATAGTTCCCTCACCTTAAGATGAAGCTTGTGACGAGCTTGTGGTGAGGCAACTGTATTTTGGTTGAACACACACCACCATGCCAGAGGCATTGCAATAAGCTAACCCATGTTGATTAATTCAAGTATCTTGGGGCTTAACCTTATCAAATGACATGCTTTGGAAAGAACACATAACCAATGCAGTCAGTAAAGCTAACCAACAGGTTGCGTTTTCTCCAATGCACCCTTACACATTGTAAAGAAAATGTAAAAGAGGTCTGTTATTTTACCTTAGTCAGAACTATATTAGAATATTGTTCCCCAATTTGGAGCCCATTTAGAAGTAACTTAAAGCACGAAATAGAAATGATACAGCGTAGGACTGCAAGATTTGTGAAAGGAAGATACGTGGATACTGACAGTGTATCTTCTATGCTTCAGGAACTAAAATGGGAATCATTAGCAGGCTGAAGAAATGACTAAAGCCTTGCCCTTTTCGGACATTTACTGGCACATGATGATATTGCCCTACTTAATGACTGGGCACGTTTCCCCAAAATCTTTTCAAATATAGAAAGGCCTAATCTATTTCTCAATCTCGAAAACTGAATAAGTGGCAAAAAAATGTGGTGGTTATTCCATTTGGCATTTGTTCCATTTAGCGCTTGTTCAGTTAGGCGCTTCATCAGTTGCCTCGTTTACTAAATACTAGTTCGAGTGCTTTTTTTTCCGTCTGTTGGGCAAAAGCAATTCCTAATTTGTTAATCCAAATTTTTATAGCAGTATTCTTTTCTATAACATAGAGAATGATGATGATGCTGATGATAGTGGCCTATTAAGTGAACTTGTCCCGTTTCAAACAAAAACATAATGAGAGCTAGGCTACCTTTTATAAGTCTCAATCCTAACGCCCAAAAAATCATCATTTGCGGATCTTCTTAAACTCTTTCTATACATTTTATATAGGAGTTAGAAAGAAAGATCACCATCATCATCATCATCATCATCATCATCATCATCATCATCATCATCTCAAGTGATCGCAATTTCATTCCTTTCAATTGAGGCAACCCATTCATTGTGTTGTGGCGGAAGAAGTAGAAGAAAAGATAAAAAGGCATTATTCAGACACTCAATTCTTCTTCTTCTGCCTTGCAGTTATAATAATAAGCAGCGTTAAAGAAAGGAAATTCACGAAAGAAACGCCACCAAAGACCACCCAAATAATAATAACACCAATAATAATAATAATAATAATAATAATAATAATAATAATAATATCTACAGGGAGGATTACAAATTGTTCAAAAATAACGACATTTATCAAACAACAAATAAATTTCTTATATTACAACACAACAACAACATGTAGACTGTAGAGGAATCTTGCTGTAGACTAGAAAACATTTCTTCTTTTATAAATTAAAAGAGACTCATTTAAAATCTCCATTTTGTACAATTAATCTTATCACAGCAATCAAAAAAATAAAGATGACCAAGAAAAGTAAAACAACAACAGCAAAATTAATTGCTTTCAGAAGCTCAACGGCAACCTCAAATGTAATTAGGAAGATTCTTCAATAATTAAACTAATAAGGATTTTTTCCTCGTGTTATTTTCTCTCTAATAAATTAAACATTATCAAGAAGGAAGCAGTTCTCTCCTTTAAGTATTCACAAAGCTTTTTCCTTCAGTTCTACCTTACAAGAAGGAAAACTGGTCATTATACGCAATTACTAGACAATTTGTACTATGCTTATATTTTGTAAAAAAAAAAAGACCCAGCCTACCGAACCCATGAGGCCAATAAATATGATCAGATCAATAAAACGCAACAGGCCCACCAGATCCATAAATTCCACAAAGCCCACCATGATCATGAGCCCCCCAAAGCCCCTGTGCTTTTTAAGCAACCCAGGCCGCCAGCAAATAGGCTTTATGTCAGGCCAATCAAGTGTAGTTCCACACAAGAAAATGCTAATTACCTATTAAGCTGGAACATTTAACAGTTAGCATTATTTTTGGCAAATGTTTCTGGAAAGGCGAACTTGACACCAAGCTCAAAAGGTCAAAATTTCTTCTGATTTGGGGGGGGGGGGGGGGTCATCAGAAGAAATTCTAAATACCTTTTGACCGGAAGTAGCACTAACAACAATTTTTGCAGCACTAACTAGCACAGACCAATAGGATCAGTTTGTTTGTGCGCCACACTTTGGGGGGCTACTTGATTGACTCCTTTATGTTGGTCTCCTTTAAGTGTGCGCAGCCACCCACGGTAGTAATTACTAATTAGCCTGCACATTTTAGGCAATGTGCAGAATGTTTTCATCACCAAACCAATCGAAATAATACTCTTTAAAAACATAATATATATTGGCATGTTTCAGACATTCTGTACAATACCTTAAACACTTAATACAACCGAGTTGTTGGGTCTGTTTTTTTTTGACTAGTGAATTTGCAGAATGACTGATTTTTCACTTTGACAGTAAATGGTACGTGGCCCAGTCTTTATTTCATGTTTCTATTTTACATCTTAGACTTCAAGATGTGAAAAATGTAAGAATATTAGATTAGATTTAGTATACAAATGGGAATTAATAATAAGGACATTTAAAAGTCAAGTCACATCTATTTCTCATACACTGAGGTAAGAGTTAAACTAAAATTGAATTCAGAGAGACGAAGAGAGGGTTAAAAAAACAAATGGAAAGAGATATCCGTGTAATAAAGAATATCATTTGAAATAACGTGGCAATGAAAATGAGTCAAAAAGTTGATCAAAAATAAATGTAAGTTAGAAATAGATCTCGCACTGAAAAATAGTACAAAATCCATAATAATAATTTCTGTCTCACTATAAAAAGCTGAAATATACATCTCGTTATCTACATTCAACTTTCTTGACTTTGACGAGTAGCAACCTAAAATCTAATGAGGTTTTTCCTATGAGGAAACTCCTTTAATAACATTATATACTAGAAAGAGTGAAAAATATAATTGAGCTGCGGAATGCAGAATAATAATTATTAATGAGCTTTAAAAGACCACACACAACAGCTCAAGAGAAAATTTAATTGTTCAGTAATAATGATTAATGGATTAATAAACACTGTTCACTTTTAATCTCACATTAATCTTTAAAAAAAAAACTAAAACTGAACGCGCGACAAATAAAATAACTACAAAAATGGTTTGTTGTCCACACAGATGCAACAAGTGGAAACAATAATTATATTTCCATGATTTCATAAAGGTGAATCATGCGGCAACAAAAAGGAAACATTGTTTCAACACAATGAGAAAGATGTTGCTGTCACAAAGCATCCAAGCAACAAATTTCTCCTGTCTTATTTTCCTTAATACAATGCAAAAATGTTGCAAGTGTTGTGTTGGAGCTGCACTGCACTTTACAACGAAATGCAGAGTAGTGTTAGTCCACCTTAACAAAGACTTAACATCTATCTTGTGTGTCATAAAAACCTTAAGCTAGGATAACACTGCAATAAATTGCAACACAATCTTGCACAACCATTTACACAATACAGCAATTTTGATGTATATGTAAACTGATAATTAGTAGGGCTCGAACTTTTATGCAATATCAAGCAAATGTTTCTCAATCTGTGGTACCCAAGAGCCAATTGTTAACTAACAGTCCCATTTAGATCAACCACCAATTATGTTTAAAAAAATCAAAAACACTGGATTCTAGGCTATAACTTTAGATAACCAGAAATCTAGCCTCTAACCAGCCTTTTCGATTAGAAAAAGCATAATTGCAGTTGCTCTAATGATAATGATTACTACACAATTGGCACCACAAATTGCAAAACATTTGCATGATATTGCATAAATGTCCGACATCTGTTGATAAACGCAGTAATTCAACAATAACAATTTAAGATAACCTTCTTTCAAATAAGTTGCAACTATCACTTTTCTAGACAATAACAACAACATAAAACTATCCTATTCTCAACACCATAATTGTGTGAATGCTGTAAGCCTACTTCACTTTACAACAATTTGTTGAGTAGTGTGATCTTGGCTTTATAATTGAACACCTACATAAGAGATCTTTCTAACCCAAGTCATTTTTTTTTAAAAAATGAGATGCATGCCAAGACGGTGATTACATTAATCAATCAAAAAAGTGAAATTTTAATCTCACGCATGAATCCCTTCATCGCGTGTCACATAAAGTCACACTTCCAATAACAGGTCAAATTTTCCTCTCTTGTTTTAACGTGTATATAAAGACAGAAAACAAATTTCACTATAGGTTACAACATATTTTCATTTGTTGTTTGTTGCTCTCACTATTAGACATTCTATATACATTATATGCATGTATATCCGTATGAGCCAATGGCATTATTACTGAATATTAGCAAAATCATCTCATCCAAGCGCAAAAAAATTTTGTAACACACACACACATTGTACAGAGTAATGATAAAAGGTGAAAGTGGCATACTATTTATTACGTGATTCGTTCTATGCACACGCGTCACCAACATCCGTTGGTAACAAACACAATATGCATATTGATTATACCAGACTCAATGAAAAAGCCAGCAACACACCAACCAAAAGAAATTTCTCAAAAGGCAGAAAAAGTACAAATAAAATGGAATTTATATGGTTGGCCCTTTTTCAATGTATTGTCCGCAATCCGCATCCAATTCTGTATTAAAATCCAACTCTGAAAAAGATCCCAACATTTCTTGCAATTGTAATAACTTGTCATAGAAAAATTAATAAAACATTCCCTTCAAGAAATTAAGATCTTCAGAAAATGGCTAATGAATCTAATAAGTGTTTGCAGTCTTTGGGCTGTTCTAACAAAGCATTTCACATGCTGCAACTGGACTTCTGTTCCTCTGTCACTAGCCTTCTTGGCCGCTTGCAATTGCAGAGGAACTTTGCATAATACATTATGGACTTCAATTTAAATTTTCCGAAAATATTTCCAAATATTCGAACTGGACTCAATCATTTTGTAGCACCTTCATTAGCGCCATTAGTATCCATTACCACCTAAAGTGGATGGGAGCCATTCCTTTGAAATAAGACGAAATCAATTTGTAATAAAGAAAAAAACAACCCAAGGATATCGAAATTTATTCCATCTTCTATCTTCCATCCAATATCCAATGTAAAATGTAAAGCAATGCAATATAGGACTACAGTATAGATTCGTGCAATAGTGCAATTTTAATGCACTGGGTTTTTTTTCTTTCTTCCGTCGCTTTTTCTTGAGCCATCATCATAATGGCCACTCCTCTCTCATCAATCAGAATATTTTTACCGGAAGCTTATTCTCCAGTGGCTAATTCGTCATTTAGGCTAACCACGAATGCAAAACTATGAGCAAACAAACTTCTATCTCGAAGTCTCTTTTAAAAAAAAAAACGTGCAATGCATTAATGTAGCAAAAATAAAACAATATTCACACTGAAGACAAAAACAAAAACAGAAATCCTGATGGATACCTTAATAGAAAATCAATATAAAAAATATTGCATTAGCTGACTGACCTTTTTTCCATTTATGATAAACCCCTTTTTTATACTTATAAAATGTCACTGAAGAAATTGGTGGGTTCCATCTCGAACTAAGATGAAAGTGGGTGGTGGTGGAGGCTAGCAATGCTTCTAGCTAATGGAGGTTGGAGTATAATGATAGGAACTCGCTGGCACGCTCGGCCCTTATCATCTGCCTCCACTATATGAAGGGGAAAAGCATATTTTTTTTAACAATAGTAACCATATGCTTAGTTAACTTAATGTGGATGATGTTAATTTGGTCTCCGGACTGAAACATAAGCACACTTAATAGAATCCCGTGATAGCTAGCCTCCACCTCAAACCCTCGTTAGTCGTTTGAGGTGGACTCCTTTGAAATGGGTACCACCAAGACACTTTCTAAATGGTGTGTTCTTTTTTATCAAAGAAAATTAAAGTCACTTCCTTTTTAGACCCTTTTCTCATTTTAGTGCTTATATGTTTTCCCTTTGATAATTAAATAAGTCATGTATTTGACTAGACTCTGACACCACCATATCTTCCAAAATCTATTATGTTATCTATTATACAATATATATTATAGAAAAAAAAAGTAAAATGCATTTTATTTTATTATATTATATATATGAAATAGAAGGTGGGGGAGGAAAAGCTTTCTCCTCAACAAAAATAAATCTAAGGGCTTACAATAAAGATGGATAGATAGATAGAGAAAGCACCATTATCACCTAAAAATAAAAAAAAACTCAAAACTGACACAAAGTGAAGTTTGAACAAACTTGATGCATTTTCATTCCCCCTACCCTTTTTTCAGAGTAATTCTCAAGACAAATTCAATGTCTATATATGTTACTGTCAATCTTCAAAATCAGTCAATCTGCAGATTGCCTAGGCAATATTCAAAACATACCAACCTGCTAGTGAATCTGCAAAATTCAATACATTTTAGGTGTTGAATTTTGCAGATTCACTAGCAGGTTGGTTGTTGTGCAGTCTGCAGATTGACTGATTCTGCAGATTGACAGTAACATCTATTACTGTATATACAGCGCGCAAAATGCAATAAAGAAAACCCATCTTTAACCCCAGTTCAATAAAAAAACACCTCAACAAAACAAGTGCTACTTCAATACATTTACTATATAAGACTTATACAACAGGAAGAAACACTTAAAATATAAAAATTGGAAATTTTAATTTCTGTGCAAATGTCTGACAACTAGGGTACTGGACTCTATAGATCTCTAAACAAAAGATCATCATTAGAGCTAGCATTTTTAAGTGATTATCAGGGCTCGGATTTGTATGCAACATCAAGCAAAAATGTCTTTTCTCATTTCGTGGTCCAAAGTGCCAATTATGAAGTAATCATCATCATCATCATCATTAGAGCAACTGTAATTATTCTTTTTCTAATCAAAAAGGCTGGTCAAAGACTAGATGCCTGATCAGTAATTACTATAAATTGTCAACTAGAATTCTAGTCTCTAACAAGAGTTTTCGATTGAAAAAAAACAATTATTAGTTGATCTAACCGGGATTGTTACTTTACAATTGGCTCTTGGGCCATAAATTGAGAAACATTTCTTGATATTGCATAAAAATCCAAACACTAGTAATTGTACCATAAAACATGAACAGAAAAATCTGAATGTGTTTTAGAAACTGCTGTTGTAGAAGAGTAGCTCAATCACTTAGGAGTATTTACAGTATACGTTGATAAATTTCAAAGTAAGCGTTTTATGTGAGTTAAAAAATAATTCAAATTTTTTTTTCCAAATTTTACCTATAAAAAGTTTCTTTTAAAAGATACCAACAACATGAAAATACCCTTAAGTAATTGAGCTACCCTTCAAGTTTCTAAACCACTTTCTAGTTTCTCTTAATTTTAATCAAGAAAAAGACGGGAATAACCATCTTAAGCTTCATGATTTCATATTTTAAATAATTATTTTGTAATTTTCACAAACAAATCACACAAAAACATGAACCTCCACCATAGTGTGACAATTTTCGAACAATATTTATTGAAAATTTCCCAGAATTTTTTTGCCAGTCCTTTCTCATCATCAAAATCCAAACTACCAATGATCTAAAAAATTTTCCCCAAAAAAATCTGTAGGCATCAAAAACCTTTAATGTAATATAATGGCCACTTTAGAACATCCAGCCACCAAAAAATGCGTCAGTTTAAAAAGAAAACCGAAAAACCTTGTAAACAATACAAGAAAACATTATCTAACTAAAGAACATAAAACTTTTTTTTTTTGCACTTTTTTCTCTCTAAACTTTAAGTTCCTCTCAAAAGCTTACAACAAAACAGCATTAGTAAAATAAGAGAAAGAAAGGCAGATCTCTAAATTTATCTTTCATTTTATAGAAACAACAGAAACAAAAAAAAAATAACTAAAAATGCAAGTCTCTAATAAACACACACTTTAGATTTAAAGAATGCTTTTAAAGCAATAACTTCAAAGTACTATTTAATGATCTCTGTAAATTGCTAAAAATTACTTTCAACCAAAAGTGATGTTATCGTCATAATATGTCTCAAAGAAGAAGACAAAAAAAATAAGTTAACTTTTAAAAAGTTTCTACTAAAAAATAAATAAAAGATGGATGATGATGTGTCTAAACGAATATTAAGGTTTTATTATCGAATTGCCATTAAGGTTGTTCTCATAAACTAAATGGAGAGTTTAGAGACTAGAAATGGACTAAATGTTTAACTTTATCTTCTTTGCTAATTATTATAACAAATTAAAGCAATTTTTAAAACTCAAACTGAAGCCACAAATATTTAGAAATTAGAAGCTTCAAAAATTATTTCATAATTTGCCATTGGCTGTGTTCAAAAACTAAAGAACAACTGCAAAGATAACATTTTTAAAAATAATGCTACCAATCTAATCCGGGTAGTTGATTTCTTGAGAAAATTAAATATTAAATCTGGCGACTTTAAGTGTGATGATTTGCACCATTACATTATAATACGAGGCTTTCAATTTTCTCCTCCTTTTCGAGTCGAAAATGGTAAAATCAAGCACATCCGGAAATTCTTTTCTCTCTCTCTAGAAATCCTAACAATCAATCTAATGCAAACTTTACAGCATGTAAGTTTCCAGAGACATAGTCATTGTCCATGTATTCCAGCCCCTTTTTCTTATGAACTAAATTATGTTTGGATCAAATCCAAATTAAACAACAATTTCCAATTAAAAAAAATCATTAAAAAAATGATTGCAATAGAAGCGACATAAAGTAATGCTTACAAAAACCTTTTTTTTTTTTTGCTTAATTGTACAAATATAACAAAAAAATACACAAAAAGCAACACAAAAAAAAACCTAGGGTTTGTTTGGTTCTTTGAGTACATACAGGGTTAGTAAAAAGTACCAGAACCATCAGATACATTATTGCAATTTGTAAAGTTTATTTTTTAATTGTTAAAACTTAAATACAACAAAATCTTAGAAACTTCTCAATAATATAGAGATTCTTAAAACAATAAAAACCTTTAATATTTCAATAAATCATCCTGTAAATAAAAACTAAGAATCTAAGTATTCAAATACATGTAATGTATTTTAATTTATACAAATGAAATAATTAAAAAATATTAGGTATTTGGTCAGTGGTGAACAAATAAATACCTACATTTTATCGGAAAAGAAACTGAAGCCATGTCCACAAAACTTTAGTCAGCACAGTAAACAAAGCATATGAGGCCTACCAGGCATGTAAAGCCCATCAGGCGTACGAGGCCCACATTCCCAATGTCAATTATATGCTTCTCCATTTATAAATTTTGGCAGATAAAATTAATTTACTTGTCATTTTCACTTTTTAAACCGAAGTTCTTAATTTTTATTTTGAATTTTACAACTCTTATGTTACCATTTCGTAAAAGTAAGATTCTAATATGTACTTCAAGAAAACATTTTCTTTTTCTACAAATAAACAGAAATAATTTTGAACATCTGATACTTTTTCTTAACACTGTACAATGTACATACAGTTGCTATGCCAACATTATGCTGCCATACTTTATACTCAACAACAATTGAAGTTTAGAAATTCACACAGGTACAAAAAAGCAACAAGAAATATAAGTTCTGAAGTAAATTCAATAGAATTAAGAGAAGAAAAAAAAAAAAATAAAACATGTATGACCATCACAAATATGTCAGCCATATGTGTGTGTCAAAACCCCCCCCCACACACATATTTACCCTACCTTCCCCCCTTCCTCTACCAAATATGATTTAGTGTTGAAAGATATGTCTACAACAATACAAAACCAGGCTTCAAAATCAATAATGATTGATAATAATGTACAATTTGATATCATACTTATATGAAGGTGGTCAGTGAACATGCCACAAAATTGCGATAGACATACCCATATAACAAACAAACACACAATATTAATATTGATTTGTACATCAACTCAGGAGTGAAAATGTAAAAGAGCTACAAGTTTGACCAACAAAAGCATTGGTACCAAAAAAAAAATTGAATAGAACAAAAGTGCCTCGCTCCCCTTGCCCAGAGAACTTTTCGACTGGACCTCGTATTGTGGAAACTTTTTTGTTTCCACAAGTTCAAAACCAAACTTCATCCAACATTTAAAACTAAAAAATCCCATTTCCCCCCAAAAATGTACCATTTTTCAACAAAATTCATTGCAATGTGCAGTTTAGCCTCCTTTAAACCTAAAAAAACATGATACAGGTTGATTGTTAAAAGCCTCAACCTGTGTTACATTGTACCTCATGGGACACTTTCGCAAAAGAGTATTTTATTACATACAGGTTTCACTTTCCTTAAAAATGAACAGCCAGTAAGTACAGTAGTAAATAATAAGGAAACTACTTTATTCAATGTCGATGAACTTTTAAGAGTTACTGGCCCTTTTTACCAGTAAGTTAGTAATAATAATAATATACACGACAATAAATAAACATTTCCATTATAAATAATCGTAATTTCCCACCCTCGTCCTCCTTCTCCTATACTGGTGCCATATATTTACTATGTACACCTATGGATTTACTGTCTGTATCGTATTAGTATTGAACAAATGAATGAATGACACAACAACCGGTTTCCAAGGAAGCACAAACACAACTTAAATAATTTATGTAACGTTAATGAACAACAGTTACTTTATTTATGGTAAAAAAAAATATCCAATTGGACAAAGTAAGAAGAAGAAAAAAATAGATTGTTGTGTTGGGAATGGGAGCTAATAGCTTATTGGAAACCATACAGTGAGTGTGGCATTAAAAACCAATTAGTAAACGGAAATTTAACAAGAAAAAAAATCGTTAAAGAACTTTTTTTTAAGAGCTCTTTCAGTTCCATTTAACAATTTAGAAACAATAAAACACAAAAAAAATATTCAATACTTTAATACAGGGTGATGACATCAATACAATGTAAATGTATTTAATAATAATAACACAATGTCATTTACATTTGAGAAGATTAGAAGCCAACAGGAATAACTGATGAAAGTAATGTTTCTGAGCAAAAGCTCATTCTCATATGTTCATTACTGCTACTTAGCTGCAATAAAACCTCATTACTGGTGCCTTTTAAGAGGCTACATCGCAAAATTACTTCGAAAAATCTCAGCAAAAAGCGCTTGCATCGTTTTTCTATTGAGCCCATAGACCCAATGTTAAAGAAAAAACGTTAATTTTTAAAATACCCGGTACACAGTCGCGCCCGCAATAAGTTTTATTTTTCATATTTAAAGTTGTCCAATATTAAGTTTTCAAAGTGCAATGTGTACTTTAAATATATGCTGATCGAGTGATAGAATAGCAAAAAAATTGATAAGTGCGGTTCTATTTTTAAAAAGCATTTCAAAATCGCGAATTTCTAACTCTTATGTTAAACTCCATTGAGTACGTCCTCGTAACGAGCATTTTAATGGATGTTTTTTTTTGCTTACGAGGGCGTACTCAATGGAGTTTAACATAAGAGTTAGAAATTAGCGATTTTGAAATGCTTTTTAAAAATAGAACCGAACTTACCAATTTTTTGTCATTCTATCACAAGATCAGCATATATTTAAGATGCACATTACATTTTGAACCATCAAAATTGGACAACTTTAAATATGAAAAATAAACGTATTGCCGCGAGACTGTGTATTTTAAAAACTAACGTTTCTTCTTTAACATTGGGTCTATGGGTTCAATAGAAAAACGATGCTAGCGCTTTTTGCGGAGATTTTTCGAAGTCATTTTGCGATGCACCCTCTTAAAGGTGGGTCATTATAAAAGGGTCATTTTGAAAGTTATCAACATAAAAATACACCTAAGTGATTTGAGTTTCTAAATCACTTTCAAGATTCTCTTCATTTTTCCCCTGAAAGACAAAATAATGAAGAGTTCGAAAGGCATATTTTCACTTTAAAACCACCTTAAGCCGAAAAAAAAATTATCTGATACTGTGGCCAGTTTCAACCTGCCACAAAGTTTGGTTTACAATAGGCCTATAAATATCAATTTCAATATGAGAATTCACTAACGTGAACCAGTTACTTTTCTAGTTTCTTAAAAAAATTTCTAAACTCAAAATAACCAGAGATCAATCTATATTAACGCTATGACAAGAAAGTTAGCTGCTGTATTGTAAAAACTTTTACAAACTTGGAAATTCAAGCACGCAGTTTTTCTTTAAAAAAAAACATGAAATTCACTACCAATAATAAATACTTCAACTAGTTGACACAAATTGATTCAATCCATCATTTCCAAAAAGGTATAATTTGCATTTTTTTTTTAAAAAATACGATTAAGAAGATTGCCGCCAAGAAAACGAGAACAGCAAAACGCAAAATTTCATATCACAAGGAAAATTAATTGTTGCCAAAAATAAAACGCCTTCAGCATAATAAAAGTGATACGGCTACAAATTACACTTATGTTATTAAACAATTTGAAACTAGATTATTAATTTTTTTTTAAAAAAAACTAACACCTTTACATAGAGTCTAACCTCTATTTTGAAAAAAAAAACCTGAGGTCCATTCCAGCCCATTAGGAACGCCATATTCACACAAAGCCACTTTTTGTTGGGCTTTTCAAAAGCATACCAAAGTCCATAAGGCTCCCAAAAAAATTTTTTTTTAAATATTGGAAATGGACATTACATTAGGTACCTAGATGCGTTGCAAATTATGCAAATCTTCACATTTTAAATTATTGAAGATCGTTTTGTAACGTTTGATTCATTTATTTTATAAATGAATTTTGTCAGTATGAATCTTTCCAACATACCGACAACGTCTCTTCTGGTTATAGGAGTTGAAAATGAATTTTGATCAGGTCAATTTTTTCAAAATACTACTAAATAAACCTATAAGATTCTCTAAAAATTACCAGATCAAAATTCATTTTTACCCTATATTTTAACCTAATGGAAACAAACTATTGTTTGGCCCAAAATAAGATTGAAACAAAAAAAAAAGTTCGAAATAGTTTCTGTGCACATTATGTTTATTTCTTCTTTCTGAGACAGAAAAATATAAGCTAAAATGCTAACCCATAAAAAGCTAAAATGTAGACGGGTAATAATTTGAATAAGAGGCAAGTGATCAATCAGAAGAAGTTGAGGGGAAAAAAAATCGCACCACAAACTAAAAACTAAAGATCGTTTATAATTTAAGATAATATACGATAATATGCACGACACGCAATTTTCTCAAAACACCACATTAAAAAAAACCTCAAAGGGGAGAAAAAATATCAAGTCCTACAATTTGTCTACATTGAATATCATGGTAAAGTAGCTATATAGCAGCCTGTTAGTCAACAACACCTTAATTTACCTATTTAACGAGTGGCACTTAGAAACCTTAATACAGTATAAGCTCAAGGGCCTCCCTACATACTCGCTACATACATGTATTATTACAATTTTCAAGGGCGGGAAGGAGGGATAATTACCTCAACCCAACAATCATCTCGCTTTAAATATTTTCAAGCTTTAATTATCTACAGATGGAAAATGGTTTCCTTCAAACCCCCTGTAATTATTTCAAAAAAAGCCGCAAAAAGTGACAATAACTTGAACAAGAAAAAAGCCAAAACCAAATTAGGAAGATATTTAAATACTCTATGATCTCCACCTCAATTTTATTTAAAATAATAATAATAATAATAATAATAATAATAATAATAATAAATTAATGGGAATGCTCCATATTCAATTCAATATATATGCAGTCAAATGAAGGTTTTCTTCCAAATGAAATTTTCACAGTTTAATAACTTTCAGAAAATCCAAAATTGTCATAAACAGTTTATTTTCAAAGCTATAAAATATAATAACCCTGATTCATTTACTCTTCTAGTTTCTAAAACACGTAACTTCTTAAGGTATTTATCTCTCAGTTTAAAGAGAAACTTGAAAGTTTTTAGAAACTAGAAGTTTAACTCATTCACTTTAAAAGTCCATGCTGATGATATCTTTCAAAATAAGCTTTTTGTATGTTTGAAAAACACCTAACTTTAAGCAGATTAAGCTTAGCAGACGTGTATGTTTTTTTTAATTTTTGTTTATAAAAAGTTTATTTTGAAACCCTTTCTAATTTAATCTCTTAATTTGTCTCCTGACACAGACAGCACCACCTTTATGTCGCATGTGAACATTTTCTTTAATTTGCATATTTTGCAATTGGCTCTTTAATAAGAAGGTCTTCAAATCGCTTTTTGTAAAAAAAATTTTATTATTTCAATTCCATTGTTTGAACTGTTGACATCAAACTTACTGCGCGGTCAATTTAATGATGAATTCATGTGTGGACTGAAAAATACACGTCTTTGAAATTATGAATCAATACGAATAAAGCGTACTTGACCCCTCGACCCCCTCCCCCCTTCCTCAACCCAAATCCAATGAACCTATAAAATTCGCATTTGACCCAAGAAAATACTTAAAGATTCTTTTGTAGAAGGAAGAGGATACTTGAGTAATTGTCATGGTTACCCCCAGCAATCAAAATACATTTTACAAAAATTATTACATCACTTTTAAAGTCTTTGTAACGAACCAATCGAGAGACACAATAAAAAAGGAAACTATTTCAATCGTTAATATTATGAAACTATATTATAGATTTACAAGCATCAAATATCAAAGGGACTCAAAAAAAATCCCAACAACAAAAACGGACCCCCACCCCCCATTTTCCTCTCTCGAGTTCCAATTCCTGATTGACACATTCAAGGAGTGTGTGTGGATCCCGGGATGCAAGTTTAAGTGGTTCCCATTACGGATCTCAGGAGTTTCTGATGACTCAATATGTATAATAATAACAATTGTGTATTTTATATAATATTAAATAGAATGGACAGATGGGAAGGTCCAACAATGTAGCTAAACAACACCTCCCTTAGAAGCTCCATTAGGAGAAAAAAAAGGGGAGAATAAAGAAAACCTCGGGTTTTGCCTCCTCTATTCCACCCGCAAAAAAAAACGGGGACAACAAACAACCCCCCAAATATTCTCGCGTGGGAAATGACAAAAAAAAAAGCCGAAAATTAGTGGAAAAAATGGAAGGACTTGAAAAAAGTGACAAAACAATAATTAAACAATCATGACATTGAAATACATTATTAAATTGTGTTACTAATTTCAAAGTCAAAAGTAAAAATTAAAGCTTAGATTATAAAATAGAAATCAATAATAGGATGTGACGTCATCTTTAAGTTTATTATTAATAATGTACATAATGTATATATACCTGTAGCTTTATTGGAAGTCAATAATAAAAATCGACCACCAATTTATGAGGAAAGTTCGTTTCAATTGATTACAAGAAAAAAAAAAACACTCAAAAAAAGCATTTTAAGTTGGTTCCCTCTTTTCTAATGCAATAAATTCAAATAATCAACGTTGGTTAAATAAATCGAATTGGAAGGTTCAAAAGGTGGGGGGAAAACGTTTGCATTAAAAGAAATTAGTTTAAAAACACAATGAACAAATTACGAAATAAGGGTGGAAACAAAATATTTGAACAAATAAGATGTAAAAAAAAAATTGCTAAAAAAAAGCAAAACCTTAATCTAATTAATTCATTTAAAATTCAGAACATCTTCATACTATAAAATGAAAATATTTGAAAAGTTTACCTATTGACTAAAAAAAAAAGAAGCAATCGGAAACTAAAAAGTATTTCTTGATGCTTGCTGTAAAGAATTTTCCTGACGTATTTTTATTCTGCCATTTTCTTCTCAAATATGAGGCCATAGAGCGCCTCATTTAGAGGAGGCCATTGGTGCAAACATAACTGTCTGTCTACATATAAACACACACCCCTTCCTGGAGAAGAGTAGGTGGAGCTAGCCAGTGGCGTAGCTAGGCACCCGCAAGACCCGCAACTGCGGGCGCAGGAGGTTTGGGGGCGCAAAAAACGAAATGAAAGTTATGTATTTTCAAAAATCAAGCGAGTGATTCGGAATCGCTCGCTTAATTTATTCAGTTAATTTCAAAAATAAATAGACTTTCATTTAATATTTACTTTTAAAAACTACATACTTGCACCAGTAAATCTTCATAGAGATCAATGGGCACGGAGGAACAATGGTAGGAATATTCGAAAAAATTGTAGGAACAGTCAGAAGGTTAGGTTTAGTTAATTTAAACTTGTTGCAGGGTGGTTGTGGGCGCAGCCTCCAGTTTTTTTAAAAAAATTATTTTTATTAAATCAAATTAGTCCATTGTTCGACTGTTCCCTAATTTGATTAACGGGAAGAACAGTCGGAACAATGGACAAATTTGTTTTAATAATTCTTTAAAAAATGGGGGGCTGCGCCCCCAGACCCCCTGCAACATGATTAATTTCTTAACCTTTCCTAACCTTCCGACTGTTCCTACTATTGTTCAGACCTGTTCCGCCGTTCATCAAAATAGTACCCCCCACCTAGTATGGGGGCTATGTGGAGAGGAAGCTAAGGAGGCGCAAAGTTTTAAGTGGCCGGGGGAAGGGGGGGGGCGCAACAAAGCCTAGCTACGCCACTGGAGCTAGCTTGATTCTCGGACAGTTTTCTTTACAAAAAGCCTCAGCCACACGTTACTTCCACAAGCACTACTTTTCTGTTATTTTTTAATTATTAAATAGCTTTTATAGTTTCCGATTGCACCCACTAATTAGTGAGCGAATAAACTAATGAAAAAAATATTTTAATATTTTTTTTTTAAATTAATTTCTTTATTTTAGAAAATAGGTGTAGCATATTCAACTACTATTCTAGTATTTCAATGCTAGAATTTATTTAAATACTAGAATAGTATTTATTTAAATACCATTTAGTATTTAAATGAAATTTTATTTCTCTTTTACCCGAGGTAGTCAGTCTACAAAGTAGCTTAAAGCAAAGCTAAACAGTTTTTAAACTTAACTTCATAAAGGTTTGTTTTGCATCATGTTTTAAAGCTTAGCTTTATGTTAAGCAACGATTTAAAATTACTGAGGGAATAATATTTCCTCATAAAAAAATTTATATTCGTTTTATATACCTAATGACCATAAAAAATGGTGTTTTTGATATTTCATTGAACTAAAAGCCCACTTAGAATTTGGCAAATGGTGCATCATAAGTACTAATAACATTAGTTGTTTTTACCACAGCATGTTCATAAATTACTACCAAACATTAATTTATATCCGAAAAAGAAAAATTACATACTGTACACAGTGTGTGTGTTTGTGTGGAACACCATCAAAAATACCAACCACCAATTTTCATCACCATGTTATAAACTAAAACATCTTTCTTCTGGGCATTTTTGTGGTAGAAATACTTCTTACCAACGGATGTCAAACTCTACACTAAATACAAAAAAAACCCAGCTATTGTCAGAGGTTTTTTGTTGTTGTTGTTATTGCATAAAAAAGCAAAGCATCTTCTGAAAGATCGAAAGCAATTAAACTTTATAACTACATTTTTAATTAACGTTTCTGCCTGTCTGAAAGAATCAAGAGATTACAAGAAAGGCATTCAGACTTAACTATTCCTAACTAATCTTATTACTGAAAAATACTTTGAAGTATTAAGATGTTTTATGAACAGTTCATTTTTTTAACTATTGTATTTCTGCATTTCAAATGAGCAACACTAAGAAGAAATTAATAATACAATGTTGATATCTTTCAAACTAGACAAATTAAAAAAAAAATAAGTTGAGGTTATTTTCAAGCTGACATAAAAAGCTTAATTTAAATTTAACGGATATCAACATGAAAATACCCATTAAGTAATTCAGCTACCCCTTCTAGTTTTCTAAAAAAAAAAATTTCTAAAAGACAGACAGAACAGCCAAAGTTCGAGAGCGTTTACACTTGAAAGCCACTTTTAATTTGATAAACAAAAATGGTTAAAAGATAAAATTGACAGACAGATCAAAACTGACACAATATTTAAATTGATCAAATATAATCGTCTAAAATAATCATCAAAATAAAACCAATTATAAAATGCCCAGAAATCGATGTTCGAGCAGTTTCGAACATCGATGTTCTCCACAGGTTGACAAAAGTGTTAACTTTTTTTTTTGTTTCCAAATTAGATATTCCCATTACATTAATTATTAATGAAATCCGCAATTGGAAATTTTTTTTAAACTAAGGCAACATTTGCAGATTGCTTGTTTGGTCAGGTGTACCCATCTGAAACAACAACGAGGGTTTTAGGTGGAGGCTAGTTATTATGGGTTCCCATTAAGCGGCGATTACATTGGCGATATTTAAAACAAAAAACACTGCAATGTGTCCTTGAATTAATTTTAATTGCCAATAAATACTCTTGGCTTTATATTTTTGATTTATACTTTGATATCTTTGGGTTTTTTTTTGCAAGAAACTGTGAAGATTCAGTTATATTTGATTTACTTCTGGCACGAAATCTTGCGAGAACAGTAGTCAGTGTTATCGCTGCTTTAAATCAAATTAACATGATCCAGCGTCAGCCAAAGTGAATAAGCGCCAAACTGAACAAACGCCAAAATGAATAAGCGCCTAACTTGAATAAGCGCAAAATTGAACAACGACCACAAACTGGATAAAAGCTAAAAATTTCGTAGAACGATTCACTTTGGCTTTTGTTCAATTGAACGCTTATTTAGTAGCAAAACGCCACAATACCTAGAAGCATTGCTAGCTTATCCATCCAACGATTGGCGTCGTTTGAGATAGCAACGTTTAAAAATGGGACAATTTCCAAACAAACACCGTTTTCGGTCAATTGAAAAGTTCAAATTATAGGTTAGCTGTATTATAACTTTGTATTGAATAAAATTAATGAACTGTTTTCTTCTCCACAAAAAAGTTCAATCGAACAAGATGATTATAGTTTTATGCTACCCCGCCACCACGTGAAAAAAATCGATTATGCACAATAACAAGACAATATGCAAAACCACCAACGGGAATAGTACATTTGCACAATTAATACCTTTTTTTTTAGGGCAATGCGCAAAGTGTTCAACTGCAAACGATTTGCACAAATATACATGTATATGGGAACTTATACATATTGACTAGTGAATCTGTAGATTAACTCATTTTCAACTTTAGCAGAAATATATACTGAAGCTGCAACAATAATGGAAGGGTGTCAAAAACACAGGACGTGGACATTCATCACCAAGGAAACTTTGTACACCAAACACCGTATATATGTCGCATCCACTAGGTGTAATTATCCATTACACGAAATGACTGTCCATTTCGCAAAATGAACATAAACTGGCTTGATGCAAAACGCGAAACGACCATACATTTCGTGTAACGGACACATTACACAAAATAGATGTGACCATATATACAGTATATAACATTACAAATTACAACATACTCATATATGAAGAATCGATATCTAGATGAAATAAATGTCTTTTTTTTCCTTTGTAAGAAAGCAAGCGGATAGATTACTTAGAAAAAATATGTAACACACCAGACCTACTACATACAATACTGTATAACATCAATATCACATGTGACAACACAATTAAATGACACACACTTTACTATTTAATAAACTTGCCTCTCACAAAAAAAAAACTTGCCAGACTTGTTGTTCGCCGGAAGTGAAAAAGTCCAAGAAAACTATCATATTTTTTGTTTAAAATAATAATAATATACAGAGTGGCCACTGGCAACACAAAATATCTTGTTGCCAATTTGTATCATTTTACTAGTTATTCTCCCCCCCCCAATACAATTGCAGAACCGTTTGACAAAATAACACCATTTTACAACATATGGACGCAAAAAACTTAATTGTCAACTTGTTTTAACATTATGTTTTAAGCATTATGCAAAAAGATATGACAACAAAATTAAGCCCTGATTTCACTTAGGAACTATAGTCACTATACAATAGTCACAAATGAACAGTCCAGTGTAAAGACTAGTACATGTAACCGACTCTAACCAGACTTAAAGCTTCAAATACACTAAATCTATAAAACACCAGTTATGTTCACGAGCGCCCGCAAGTACTGGCAAGAGGGGCCGCTTCTCCCCTTTAAAAATAAAAGCCATTTTTTTTTATTTTACAATGTAATTTTTAAATTTTAATAAAAAAAAAATGCATTTATGTTTTTATGACTTACTCGGCTCGCCAGAATTTATAACGGGTGACCAAGCTTCAATTTCAAATTTACTTTTTTGCCACTAACTAATGAAACGATATTGTGGGCGCCATTGTTTATGCTTCAATGACACTAGTCCTTAGTGACCTCCTCTATTAGATGACTATTCATTGACTAGTCAAAGTAAAATACAGGTCTACTTAAAAATGTAGACCACCAAATAGTCACAAGCTATGATAGACATGACTTGAATTAAATTAGTCAATACAGCTTATATACGCTTGACTATTTTGCAGTAAAATGATGCATACATGTTTTACATGTTGCATGTAGTCACAAGACATTTTGACCACCCTGTATAAACATGTATGCTGTATGTACATGTAATGTACAATGTAAATGACTTGTGTGGTTTTATTTTCAAATGAAAAAACATTCCATGTTTATACTGTTTTTCAATATGCCACATGTTGCTTTTTTTTACTTTGCTTCTCTAAAAGGCATGTTTATAATGTGTATATGTGTATTTATTACCACAAAAAGTTAGATAGAATAAGAAAATGCAGAATAGAAAGAAAGAGAGAGAGAGTGTGTGAGAGAGAGAGAGAAAAGTGTGATTTGATGAATGAGAACAGACGTTGAAATTCCATTAAGAAGTTGGAACTTGCCACAGCCAAAAAAAAACTCCATAAACATCATCCCAACAAAAAAAATATATGCACTTGGGCCAATGAAATGGAAATATGTTTATAAGAGGAGAAAACAACACTTTCTCCATTATCCATGCATAACAAACATATAGAAAAGTTGCCCATTTTGTTCTTTACAGTCTACACACAAAAATATACATAGTATTTACTTAGTGGTATACACTAGTACTATCTCACACACACTTGTTTTATGTATATCTTTATTATACATACATATATACATATATATACATGGGCGGATGTCAAATTCAAAACTTTTGAACACACTAAGCTCAAATAGTCTGAGTCAGTTTCACCTCCCCCCTATCTGTCACATGCCACATACCACTTCTTCCATCCACTCTCCATTCAACAACATAAAGATAAGCAAAATGGCACTTTCTCTTTCTGTGTCCATTTAAAACACATTCTTCTTTCTGGAAAGTTTTTTTTAAACTCATTTCTATTCTCATCTTTACTATTTTCAAACTAAAAAAAAACCTACGTCAAATTGCTAACTTTATTTTAGAGACGCCACGGATATCCGAAATTTCGAATATCCGATTTGATCGGATAAAAGGCACAATCAAAAAGGATATTTTCTGAATTTTTTTTTCTTCTTCCTATTGTGACGCTTATATTCACTTTGTTTTTTTGTTAAACAATAATAAATGAGAAATTAAAATTAATGCAAATAAACATTTCAGGGTGTTGATGATGTTTGGTCATGTGATTTTTTTTTACATTGGTATCTTTCAAAAAAAAAAACGGTCAAAATTCATAATTTTAAAACTATCAATTACATTTTAAGATATTTTTTTTTGAAAATACTTTTTTTCACATTCACCTGATAATTCTACTTTCATCCAAACTTTGAATTTATTGCTTTTAAAAGGTTTATGTTTTTTTCTTCTTCTAAAAATGCCTGAACTTCTAGTATGAATAAAAGAAAAAACACAGTCAAATGCTTTCTTTTTATTCTATAACTAAACCCAGGTTAACAAATGCAGTTATTTAACCTCTCCCAAACAGATTTTAGAAGTTTTGAAAACTTTTGAAGAGGGTGGATCCTGCCGAAAAAAAATAAAACTAGAAGAGGACACAGTAGGGGAGTAGAAGGGGGAAGGTGAAGGGCACAACAAAAGAGAGAATAAAAATTAGTTGTTGTGACAGAAGCTCAAGTTGATCCAGGTGATATGTTAAAAAGAAATGATGGACAATGTCATAGTCTCGACGTGAGGCCCCCCTTTTTTTTTTCTTCTGCGCTCACACACTCACAGAATGTTTTCAATGCCCTATGACCTAGTCCTTTGTGAGGTCCCTTGGTCCTTATCCAATTGCGTAGAACAACGCCTACTGTTACATCTTTGTCCTTTCTGATACAACAAACGTCCTCTAGGAATGGTTCAAATCAGAGAGGTTAACCTTACATAGGGATCCCATTTTTAAAAAAAAAAATTGGGTCACTTATTAAAAAATATGAAGGAGATTAGAAAAAAATTATGGTAGAATCCTAGTTACATGAGCCCCATATGCCAATTTCAATAAGATATAGTTTGCTGGAAAGAACTTGTCGAGCCGAGTACGAATATGTAATTTTTTTCCGTAAAAGAAAATCAAAAACCCGTGCAACACTTAGCATTTACATAGAAGTCTATGGCATTTTAGAAAGTATTTAAATCTGTAAGGGTGAATATGTTGGCTAGCTTAAGCTAAGTTAGGTTAGGCCAATATAGATTTGTTGGGGAAGGAGGGGCTGAGGGCGCATCCCCCAAAATCCCCATGTAAATTCTACCTTTTTCACGTGTTTGTTATTTCTACGGAATTTTTTTTTTTTGGATATTCAAACTCGGCTCGACAAGATCTTTTTAAGCGGTGTAGTTTATTTAAATTGACGACGTGTAGCTAGTTATATGCTGAGATTCCGAAAAAAACAATATTTCATAACAATAACAAAAATTATTTCTCAACCAAAACAAAAAATACTTAAAATAGGACATTTAGCATCCCAAACATAATTTGTCGGAACACCGGGACAAAGGTCTGAAAACCACGACTGTCCCAGGAAAAACAGGGACGAATAGGATCTCTAACCTTACACACCACGACCTCCTTTTTTTTTTTTTCCTTTTTCAACCAGACACATTGTAAAAACAAGGGGCTGGTTTTTTAGATATTTTTTTGTTAAAAAAACATAAGTTATAAGGACAACTCTCAAAAAAAAAATTGATCGCATTAATAACTTTTGATAAAAAAAAACTTAAAAAAAGTGTGAACGGTTAATTATAGGCTACGTCGTCTTCCAAAACTTGTAAAATCGCAACAACAACAACAACCAGCAACTTAAAAAAAAGAGAACTCAAGTTTTCACTCAAAACATCACTCCACCCTTAATAAATTACCGATTCAGATACGGTTTTTAAATGTGCACTTTAATACCATAATAAAGTGAGTAACAACTAAAACAACTTTAAGAGCAATTTACATAGAACAGAACATGTTTCAAGTTTTCTTCTTTTGAACTTTTTTAAGTTACAAGCCAGAGTACATTAACACACAACACAAAAAGCCTAAAATTGTAATTGAGCTACTTTAACTATGAAGCTGTTGTGTCCATCTAAACCTGAAAATATTGAAAATGAATGAAAAGACATAAAAAAACGAGAGGAGAAGGAAGAAGAACGAGGCAGAGAGATAATAGAAAAAAAAAACCACTAGCAAATTTATAATTAGACAATACACCAAAAGCTCTCTCTTTTCTTATCAGACATGTCAATCGAATTTTCATTGAAGAACATGGGATTCAGCAAAAATGTGTCTCACAATTTTGTCAGACTATGATACAAAGAATAGAACCATAACACATGTCTCACACACACACACACACACACACACACACACACACACACACACAATTGAACAACATCCTACATTGTAGTAAAATGTTCAAATTCAAAAACAAGAGAAAATTTGGCAGTTAAGAGAACTTCAACTTGAACCCTCGAACATCAAGAGATGTCATTAAAACAGGGTTTTTTTTTCTATGTTGCAACTAACTCTACTCAAGTGGTTCAAGTTGAAGTCCTAGTTTTGGTGAGCTTTGTGGGCCTGGGCTTCGTGAGCATCATGGACTCTGGTGAGCTTTGTGGCCCTCATTGGGCTTGATGGGCCTAATGGCTGAATCCTGGGCTTCCTATATTGTTTTGTAGGGTGAGCTGGGTCTCAATTCTTGACTAAGTCTCTACAGTTCTTTTGAGACACAAAAATCCTAATGTGTCACCTTTTTTGTCCAAAATAGTTCACAAACTCACAACTTTTTTGGTTTTTCAAAAATATAATCTTTCCTGTCCCTCTCCCTCCCTCTTCCCTCTTAAAGGTTAAAAACGTCTATTTTTGAAAACTTTTTACTTCTTTGTATTGCACTTTTTTTTTCAAGAGTAAATTGTACTGTTAACAGCATCCCAAATTCAACTCAACAACATTCAGACTAATGGACAATAAATTTGTAATTGTCATCCATTTGAAACACACTTAGTAAAATAATAAACAAAGAAAATAGCATTGAAGAAGAAGGAGGGAAGAACAAAAAAAATCAACAATGTGATAATTTCCATCTAAAAAAATGTCTTAAGAAACAAAGTAGAAAATGGAAGATAGTCTCACTCTCCTATCAGAAACAACCAAGAAAAACAAACTTGAATGATAAATGAAGAGGAAACTTAAAATTTAATGTAGTCTCATGTCAAGGACCAAAAAAGAGGGAGTTTTTGTAGTGACAACCTCACAATTTCCTCCAACAAAAAAACAAAAATCAACGGGTGGTTTTGAAAACTTTTAAACATTTTGCAGAAACTTTTAAACATGAAATACTTCCATTTTTTAATTTCTCTAGTTTTTAACAAGTTTATAATATGAAGTTTTCAAACCAACTATTTAAAAAGAACTTTTCAAGGTTTTTTTTAGATACTAGAATAAAAGTATACACGAATCACTTAAAAAACTTATTTTGAACTATTTTCATGTTGTGATATCTTTAAAAAAATAAACTTATCTCCAAGTTTGGAAATTGTCAATCAATTATCGCTTTTCAAGTCTAAAAACCCATCAACATTTTTATTTTCTCATAACTGATATAAAAAGTTTATTTTAAAATATGTCAACATCGAATACTAACAACAGGCAACCCAATTGTTCTTCTAGTTTGTATATTTGTAAAAAAATTCAAAGTATTTCAGAAACTAGAAGAGTTAGTTGAGTAAGTGAATCAGTTTTAAGGGCAATTTTTTTGTTGGTAACTAGAAATTTACCTTTTAAGGTGGTTTTCAAACATAAACAACGTCTTTCAAACTATTAGTTTTTCAGGAGCAAAATTAAGAAAATAAGCCTTAAAAATCCTTTAAAAATAAGCATTTTATGTCATTTTGAGAAATTGACCCAAAGTAGAACGATATTCTTAAATGTTTGGGGAACAAACAGTTCATTTTAAAAGATACCAATTTTCAGTTACAATTCTAGTTTCTAACAATTTTTCAATTTCTCCTTATTGTTGCTCTTCTTAAACTGTAAAAATCAGCTGTTAACAAAATAGCTTGATAGCAAATTCAAATTCTCCATACCGTTTTAAACTTTTAAGTTTGCTGAAAATGCGAACTACTAAGTTTGTTAACTAACCATCCATAACAATTCTACCTACCATAAAAAAGTTTATTTTAAAAGATTTCAATACGAAAAACAAACTTGAAATGGTTTATGAACACAGCTGATTTGTTTCGAACTCTTGATTTAAACACCAAAATTATGAGACACTAGAAATTATTTTAGAAACTAGAAGACCATAGTACAATTACTTAAGAGGGTATATTTCACGTTGATATCTTTCAAAATAAACTTTATTTTTTATAGATAAAAAGTTGATTTTCAAATATATCAACACGAAATGCCCTGAAGTGATTAACCTGCCCCCCTTCTAGTTTCCCCAAAACACATTCAAAGTTTCTCATTTTGCTTCTGATAATCTAATTTGAGAAGAAGTATTTCCAATTTCAAACCACCTTAAGTCATTTATTTGCTCTTCTAGTTTCTAAATAACTTTCAATTTCTTCTTAAAATTTCTTTTCGAAAAGTTCATATTGAACCATTTTAGTGAGGTTTTTGTTTTTGTTTCCACAATTAATTAATTCGCTTGAAAAAAACTTGACTCACCCAAATCTTCTTCTATAATGGGAACCGATCCAAAAACACCACGACTACTACCAAAAGCTCTGGATGGACCACTTCCACTTTTACCTCCGGTAGCACACAATACGGATCTCAATCCAAGATCCGTTAATATCAATAATACTAATAATATCCCAATCCAATAATGCACCAATAAAGTTGCAAATCTCCAATGAGACAAAGTTGCCATTTTTTTTTTTTTTTTTGTTTTTACCTTTACAACCAAACAACAAAAAAAATGTTTCAAAAATAAGAAAAAAATAAAACCTTCTTCTTAATCCGCGACTGAAAAAGCCATAAACAGACAAAACAAACAGGTGTAGACAATATATATTATATACTAGAAATGAATTATTATGGCGACTGTGTGGGATGGCATTTTTTTTACTCTTACTTTCTATCTCTCTTACACTTAAAATACACAGCAGTTTTGCATGACTAGAAGCGATTACAAATTTGCATAATTATCACATTTGCATCAAATAGACTTATAAAAAAAACACAACCTTCTCAATTATCCATGAACTCTCCACAAAAAAAATAAATTTCAACTGTCAATTTAGTTGTATAAACATTTAAATTATAAACTGAAATGCAAACTCATCTCTTACTCACTCACTTTCAAAAAAAAAGTTTGGAACAAAACTTATTTAAACAAAAGTTTTTATCCGTAGGATGTCGCTAGCAAACACACCTCCACTTTTTGCAAACTGCATTTCTGCACACATTTTTTTCTAGAATATTAAAAATTATAAATTATCCAATAAGCATCATTTTTGTTTTTTGTTTTTTTTTGGAAATAAAAACACACCAGGTGCAAACAAAATAAATGTCCAGTTTTCTCATTTGGAGAAAACACTTTTGGACCCTAAAATATTATATATAATAAATCCTCTTAAGATTTTTCTCCTTTTGTATGTTTCTTTTCCAGTAATATTCAAACAGAAAATCCCCTATTAATCCACAATAGGTGAAAATGTCAATAGATGAAAACACATATTTGGAAAAAAAAAAAAAAAAAAGAAAAAAGTGTCAAAAGCGAATTATGTTTTTCATAAAAGTCACCAAAGAGAAAATAACTTTTCACAAAATTAAATTTGCTTTTATATATGTTTCACAAACACTTTCTTAAAACATAATCTAACACAGCCAATATATATTATTTTTTAAAAAAATCACATGTGTTGATGATGAAATTAAATAGTAAGACTGGGTCCACACCCACACCAAACATATAAGTATGAAGCGTGAAAAATAAAAGAGTAGAAAGTGAAGAAGTGCTGTGGTTGGTGGTGAATGAATGGATAGAGTTGAGAGAGAGGCTGCGATCACACCGACAGCAAAATGAAAACTCACCGCATTTTGTTCAATGCTCACCAAACAACCTTCCCTCCAAATAAGAATAAGAGAAAGAGGGCGCCTTTTCAATGTACACGTGGTTCCCTTATGTATTCACACCGCGCATGCGTACACACAATCTACAACAATAAAACCCCCCCCCCCCCCCCAACATACATACACTCAAATACACCCCCAATATATTATCAAGTAGAAATAGCAGCAAGCAAACATGATTATTGAAAAGAAGAAAAAAAAATGCATTACGTGACATACTTCCAATTCAATCAATTAAGACTCATATTTTACAATATTCAATATTATATAGGTGTGTGCACTGGACACCAGAGGTCGTTTTTCTTATAATATATATGTATAATAAACTCAAAATAAATTATGTAGCCAACACCTATCATCTCTATTACAAGGAATGACAATTTCTTTTCAATAAACTTTCTTAAGTCAAAGGTAGTGCTAAACGCATGCACTTTTGATAGAAAGTTTCATGTAAAAGTTGATGAGTTGAGGTTAAAACCATTAAGAATATGACCCTTATACCTAGTACACACCTGATAATTTAAATGCATTTAAATAATAAATGTGTTCTACAGAGCCCCGTGAAGGGCAAACAAACAATATGTCGAATTCAATTTATTCAGTTAATTAATCTGAAAATATTGAGTTAATACTTAAATATAAAATATACAAACTATTTCAATTTAAAATTTTAATAATAAAGTCAATTTTTATTTGGTTCATGTCCTTAACTGGATTCCGTATAATTCACCTAAATACATTTAATTTGAATTCATTTAACTCATGATGTGTAAATGGTATTAGACCGAAATTAAAAAAGAGGGTTTCTATGATTTAACGATATTCAAAGATTTCAAGTGTAAAGTTCAAGTTTAAATGATGACATTTTTTAATGATTGCTGCTAAGTCCCAGCTGTGATAATTACTCATAATTATGGCTCGGATTTTTATGAAAAATCAAGCAAATGTTTCTCAATCTGTGCGTCAAGAGCTAGTTGTGAATTCACAATCCCGTTTAGATCAACCAACAAGTTTCTAGTTGACAACTGATAGTAACCAGACATCTAGCCTCTAATGATGATCATGACTACTTCACATTTGACACCAAGCTTGGGCCCACGAATTGAGAAACATTTGCTTGATATTTGCAAATAAGATTTCAGAGGTCCTACTCAAGAGCCAAAGAAAATACTAAACTCTTCAACTTTAGCATGAAACTTCATATCAAAAGTTGATGAGTTTAACATTAGCTAACGAATCATTAGGCATATGACCCTAAGGTTGTGATAATAATAAGGCTAAATAAGCTTTTTCTTGAATTTGGGCCTAAATCTGGCTCTTGTTTCAAATCACCCAACAAACGACCCTCTTCTCTCCATCCTCAAAGTGAAAAATCGCCAATATCGACGACTCTCAAAAGAAACCCATAACTGAGGGGCAACCTGATCTAACATACAGAAAGAAAAAAAAATCTATAAATAACTCCCCAATTTTCTCCACAAGAGCACACAAGTGCAGTAAATTAATGTTTTGGACGTCTCCATTAAACATCCAACTT
Organism: Brachycybe producta; assembly: GCA_036925085.1. Classification (NCBI taxonomy): domain Eukaryota; kingdom Metazoa; phylum Arthropoda; class Diplopoda; order Playtdesmida; family Andrognathidae; genus Brachycybe; species Brachycybe producta. The sequence continues at coordinate 1,342,202 of JAUPFP010000045.1, read as the reverse complement.
ATATGATCAGTTGTGATCACATTTATATATATATACAGTAGTTCGGCATCACACAAACCTTAATCTATAAAAAGTATTCCCAAAAGACAAATCCCTAAAGTATTAAACAGCTCCTTAAAATGTGAGTTTCTATATAGAGAAAGCAGAGAAGAAAAAAAAAATTAACCCACACAAACATCCAAATCTGTGAAATAAATTTACTGCTAATTTAATTTGTGATATCTTCCATAAAAGTTGCTGTGTGAATGTCTTGTTTAAACAATAAATAAATAATGAAAAAAAATCTTAAAAACTACACTCGAATGTGATATCATAAATTATATAGGCGTAGACTGAAACTGATACAAAAGAGTCAATCCTTTGCTCTACCTAAATCCTACACCCACATCTAAAGCTAGGAACAGACTGTCAATTCTGACTTGTCCATCCTTTGGTTTTCTCCTGAAATGTGACGCATGCTGCTATCTTTTTTAACTAATTGCTCATTTTGTCACTATTGCAAAGCATAACGATTTGAACAAATGTGTGTATTCTCTCACCCAGGATTGACAAGCTAGAACTGACCGTCTGTACCCAGCTTAGTACATGTATAAGTTGTATATGCAAACAATCAAAAGTGTCAAACATAATATTTGTGACAATTGTAAAATATAATTTGTAAGTTCAAAAAGGACAACTTTTAAGTGTTTTATTTTTTTTTATCTGAGTGAAAGAAACAACAACAGGCACGTCCAAGTACAGACTTGAAATAAGCCTATGTTTAACGAATTTAACTTTAAACAGTTATAACTTATAACTAGGGCTCGGATTTTTATGCAATATCAAACATGTGTTTCTCAATCTGTGGCTCAAAAGCCAATTTTGAAGTAACAAACAATCCCGTTTAGATCAACCAACATTTTTTTTAGAGAGGCTAGAACTCTAGTTGCCAAATGATAGTGAACAGACATCTAGCCTCTAATGAGAATTTTTGATGAGAAAAAGCATAATTGCAGTTGCTCTAATGATGATGATGATAATTAATTTACAATTGGCCCTTTGGGCCACAAATCGAGAAACATTTGCTTGATATTTTGCATATAAAAATACAGTCCTGGTTAAAACTTACGAGCATTTTTTTTTGGTTTACATTTTAACACAAGAGTAAAACAAACAAATATCATTTCAAGAATTTGTTTGTTACTTTTCCATTTCGACATAAGACATTCGCATGGACATGACATTTTGAAAAATACAAAACAAGAAACTTCTGACTTTTTTTTTTTCTTCTTTCTTTCTAAAGAATCTGCGATTCTTCATAATGTAAAAAAGAAACAAGATTACTTCCATTTTTTAAACAAAAAAAAAACAGTAGTCCTTTAACCTCACCCTTCACACCATTGGTTTCAATTTTATAAAGTTGTTTCTTTTATATTCTTCTAGTCACTGTCCAAGATTTTATGTTAAGATAACACTGTATAAAATTACAAATTTTAAGACTAGAAACAAAAAATATATGAATTTCATACACGATAAAGACATTTGTAATTCAATAAGGCTCCAAGTTTATATATAATAATATTGATAATAAAAAAATAATCCTTTTAGAAATATTAGAAGAAGAAAAAATGGTTGTATTTTAACTTTAAAATGATAATTTAAAACATGACTTTTAAGACAAAACTCTCGCTATTTACAAAATTTAAGCTTGTTTTGAAGAAAGCTTATCATTAAGGAAAGGGTGAATTCAATTCCTCTTTGTCAAGCAGCTCAAATAGAATACAATGTATGAGGCGTTATTCACGTCCATTTTACATTAATTAAATTGAAAAATATAATAACTAATCACTAAGTGAAGCTGGAGAGCCACTGCAAAAGTGCTTAGGAACTGAACAAACCCAAAGACCTCTATGCTGCAATGCGACTTCAACTATAAAACAAGCTGGCATTAAGCTTGGTTTATACTCCGTAGCTAAGTGGCGAAACAGCCTGTACAGCTTCAAAAATGATGTCAGAGCTGAGCCTTGGTTAAAGCATGTAGCCTAAAAACCTTCTAAAATATTAGTAATTCACCGCTTAGCAAATCAAAGCACTAATCATGAAATAGCCTCACAAATTGGATCATCAAGTCACACCTATTGTTTTGCATACAGTGGATATCTGTTTTATAGAGTATAAAAGGTTATAAAAATATTGTGAAGCTTGCAAGACCACATCTTTGTAAGAACAAGCTAAGCGCTTTCGGAAGCTAATTTTTAGCACCTTCAAAAGCTTGCAAAATCTTAGCAATGTTTGGAGTATAAATCTACCCTTACAACTGACATCATGATGAACATTTTTAGATAAATAACTAGTTAAAACTTCATTTAAGGGCAATTCAGAAAACTGTACTTAAATAAAGTTTAAGTAAAAAAAAAAAATATAAGTGAATCTCCTTTTTATTTAGACATGTTTTAGAATATGGCCATTATGTAACAATTACCTATTTTATTTGTTAGTCAACATTTAAGGTTCATTACCTCTTGTTCAGAAATCGTCACATTAGAGAACAAAAAAATCTCCCCTAAAATTTATATCTTAAATGCCTTCTTCTTTGATATTAAAAAAAAATTCCCTTTGAAACACAGACAGAATAAAGTATGAAAAATAATTTTTAGATGGGTTTCATATTTTCCATATAAATAAATGTGCACAGACAAAGTCACTGAAGACTCCTCTTCTCCAAAACACATATCCAGTTAGGAACCACAGGGGTGCCACCTAACAAAAAAAGGTGTAGTTTGCTTTCATCAGACGCAAACTCTGCAGGGACACTTTTTTAACTTAAAACTTTGAAGAAGAAAAAAATACCAACAACATAGATTTATATGTAGTCATATGCGCACCTTCATTTAAATTCAAAACAAAAACAAAAAAAAAATCAACCCTTATGACCCAGGAGGTCCTCTATACTAATGTTTTTAAGTTATAACTTTAAAAAAAAAACCTAAATGACATAAAGTTGTTGGTGAGATTTTTTTATATATATTATTCTAAAAAAAAAAAAAACAACCTACAGGACAGGTCAGTTTCTTACAAATATTTGGAGAATCGTCAATCATATTCTGTCAACAGTGTTACAAGAAAGAAACAAAAAAGAAGGCGGTGTGTAAAAAAAAAAGTTATTTTAAAGATAATTTCTAAGAAAATTTGTTATAGAAAAATTGCAACCCCCCCCCCCAAAAAAAGGTGTAAAACATACAACACCAGAAATTAGAAACCAGTAACCGGTAGGTATTTTTCCAAAAGCCTTAGCTGATCTGGCAATGTTAAGTAAAAAAAATCCATAGGGGTTGTAGACCTCATGGACCTTTTGAAAACTTTTAGCATAATCTTTTACTCTTCTAGTTTTAAAAACAATTCACAATGTTTATTTCTAAAACGTTTGCTTGACATTTTTGCATCCAAATGCATTCAAACCTCCGCCATCTCGTACTACACGAACGAATTAAATAACTATGCAGCCACCTTAAGTCAATGTCGTGTAGGTTTTACCAAAACAGGTAACTTGCAAACAAGCGATGGCCTGACAAGGCTTTGTGGGCCTAGTCTGCTTTTTGAGACTGCGCGGGCAGTATGGTCCTTATGTGTTTAGTGGGCTGGGGTCACTATTAGTTTGGTTGGTTGATCTCACTATTAAGTTTTGTGAGCTGAGCCATCAATTTTTGTTTCAAAAATGTAGGTCTAAAAAACGTGCTACCAAAAAGCAAAAATCTATCTTAACATGTATAATGCAAATGTGTCACCAGATTATACATTCACACATTTCTTCTTCTGCAATTTCTATTGTTAAAGGAGCATTGTGTGATGTGTCTCTCTCGTCAAGACATTGAGATAACTCAAGAGAACAATAACAACATCCCAACTGAATTATGATTTAAACTTGAGATATGCTCAAGTAATGAATTTGACAAAACTTAAAGAGAACAACAACAAAAATACAATAAAAACTTCAAAGGAGGTCTTCTTTACAAAAAAAAAAACTCTTGATAAAAACAAAAATCAGTCTGGGGGGGGGGGGGGGGGGGGAATGGAATTTTGTCATCTTGAACACCATCCGTGTCCACTTTTGCTTTTATTTTCCCAAAATCTGTACTTCCAATCAGCTTCATTTTTTTTTGAAAAAGACACTAATCCACAAAATCCCCTACTTCAAAAATGTCTTTCTGCAACAATGTGACTGTTCCCATTTCTAGCAACACGTAAAAACCTCAAGGGCAAAAAAAAACGCTCCTGTCCCAACGTGGTAAATGTGGACACAATTTCTGTTATTTTCTTCAACAATTCTCACTAACTATATTTGCAGAATATTATTAAATCCTCCAATATTTTTAAAATTTCACTTTCAACATATGCTATTCAGTTATCCCCCTTTTCCCCATCCCCCCTATAACTAATACTTCTAAAATGTCCCTTTCTGTCAATATATATCTCAGGTTACTCTAAAACCCTCTTATTTTTTGAGCAAACATTTCCCCCCTTTTTTCTTCTTTTATTAATCGTTTTATGAGTAAATATTCCCCTTTTGCACAAAAATAATCTTACAAAATTTAAAATCATTTATAAAGAAAACATGGTTGTCCCACTGTCCACATTTTATTATTCAGCACTTGTGCTTATGTCGCGTTAACATTCGTCCTATCGGACTTTTGTGTTCGAATTGTATATAGACAAATAGTGACCGACTATAAACGGAACATTACAGTCGACACATTACAAATTGAGGCTTGTGACGTCATACGGGTTGATTAGAAATCTGTGAGTGTCTTCTTGTCTGATATAAAAGAAGTAATAACAACAGTGTTTAAGAAACCTTCTGTTTGACACTCGTAAAAATGCTTTAGAAACAAACAGATGAAAATCGAACTTTTGATGAACAATATTAAAACAAAACTTGAAAGTGTTTTAGAAAATAGAAAGGGTATAGCACAATCATTTAAAAATAATTTCACGTTGATTATCTTTCAAAATTAACCTTTTATAGACAAATAATAAAAAACATGTCCTCTGCTTAAACTTCTGCCATTTTCAAACTGACATAAAAAGTACATTTTAAAACATATCAAGATGAAAACACACTGAACTGATTGAGGTATACCCCCCCCTTCTTAGTTTCTAAAACATATTCAAGTTTCAACTTCACTTTGCACGTGAAATAGACAGCATAAATCAATAGTTTAAGAGGTGTTTTTACACTTTAAAACCAGTTTTCAACCCCCTCCTCCATGACATCACAAGCTTCAAGTTACAGCGAGGCGACTGTATGTTTCTATGTTTTACATGCAAATATCATTTCCAGTTCTGATATTTTATGTGAAATGGAAAAAACTAGCACACACACAGATAAATTACCACAAAAATGTAATTCTAATAAACGGTCAGGAGGACTGTATTTCGTGCAGTAAATATTTAATTTGTGGTATTAGAGATAAAAACAGGTGAAGAGAATTTAAAAGCTGATAAAAAAAATCCATTGTAAATAAGCAACTTGTTTAGAGGTTCCTATATAGATCCATACATACAGACATGTTTATATATAGAAATGTACAACAAAAAAAAAGGAGGTGCCAAAAAATAAATAGGGTGGAAATCGAAAAGTGCCTCAATGGTAATTGTTGGTAGACAGGCAAATAGCATCATAATTAGAAAAATCATAGATAAGCAGTATAGCAGCAGCAACTGAATACAACAAACTGTCATAGACTGGGGGAGGTAAACAAATTGCTTCAATTGTGTGTTTGTAGTAGATTGGTGATGGTGGTGATGATGATGATGATGATGATGGTGAGGTTCTTCTTTGGGATTGTTGCAAAACTACAAGTATGGAATTTTATCACGCAATAGTGCAAAAACACACATTTAGATGCGAATACAAAATTGTTTATTTTTTATGTGTGTGTGTGTGCATATTGTATATAAATTACTATGATTTGATGGAAAATTACTTAATCGAAGATCACGTCAGCTTTTTATTTATTAAAAATCAATGGTAAAAATTGAAGATATGATTTTGGTTGGTTACTGAAACAAACCATTCTCAGCTTCTCTTGCTGCTGTTTTTGTTTTCTGAGATCATTTAATATGTTTTATGAACAGGTGATTTTCGAACTCTTGATTATTATTTGTGTTTTAGAAGCAACAATAAGAGTAATACCTTGTACACACATGAGTTAAATGAATTCAAATTAAATGTGTTTAGGTGAATTATACGGAATTCAGTTAAGGACACATCAACCAAATAAAAACTGACTATTATTAATATTTTAAATTGAAATACTAAATCAATATTTTGAATTTGATATATTGTTAGTTTGCCCTTCACAGGGCTCTGTAGAACACATTTATTATTTAATTGCAATTAAATTATCAGGTATTAGAAACAAGAATGGTAATTAGCAGAATCACATAACAGTATTTTTGTTTTATACAGTATATACTGTATATAGGGTCCGATTTTAATGCAATATCTACCAAATGTTTCTCAATCTGTGGCCCAAGAGCCAATTGTAAAGTAACAATCCTGTTTAGATCAACCAACAATTGTTTTTTTTTAAATCAAAAATACTAGTTAGAGGCTAGAACTCTAGTTGACTCACTGATAGTAATCAAGACAGCTAAGCCACTTAACTGTACTTTTTGATTAGAAAAAAAGCATAAGTTTAATTGCAATTGCACTAATGATGATTACTTCACAATTGGCACTTGGGCCACAGATTGAGAAACATTTGCTCTATATTGCATACATGATATCTTTCAATTTTTCAAAATAACTTTTTATATACAAAATTTAAAAAAAAAGATTATCTGCTTAAAGTTGGAATATTTTCAAACTGATATAAAACATGAAAATACCCATAAGTGATTGAACTACCCTTCTAGTTTCTAAAACACTTTCTATCTTCCTCCTGAAAGACGGTATAAACTGAGTTTGAGATGCGTTTACACTTTTAAAACCAGCTTAAATTTGAATCCAAAAACTTCAAAGCCAATAATAATAATAATAAACAGCATTAATTTTTTTCTAATTGTGCAAGTGAAATGGTCAAAATTAGCAGATTAGTAAATGACAAGTAAGCTTCATTCTATAATTATTAAATGTGAATGTATGGGTATTTTTGCAGATGTTAATTTTAAAAGTGAAGGAATTAACACAATTTCTATTAGCAATAAACAGATACGTTGTAAATATATGAAAATCCTCAGCAACACTTTTGAAAAGTCATTAAAATAAATAACCAATCTCCGCCCCCCCCAAAAAAAGACTAGAAACATCAAGTGAATCTCTTCTATAGATCTATATTAATCCTATAAAAAGAACAAATGAAATGATCTTGCATGAAATTACTTGGCAATAATTAAAAAGCAGATCCTTATTTAAGTTTGAAGAACCCCTTCTTTACTTAACTTTAACCGTTGAAACAATGTTTAATACATATAACACAAGTAATTAAAATAAATTACCTATAATAGGAGACTTTTTAAACAGCACAGGGGCCTACCCGTCAAAGTTAAACATCAGTTAACTTACACAATTCCTAGACAAAAGTGCAGTACGACAAATTTTAATATTAAATTAACACCAATTATTGGCGTTTTAGACAATGTGCAAAATGCCTACATTTTCGGCATTATTTAACGTTTTATACTGTGATTATTCTGTGTATATATATCAAGAGCAACATTAAGGAGAAATTTAAAGGGTGTTAAAACTAGAATGGCAGCTAATAATTTCGCAAAATAAACTTTCATTTAAAAAAATGAAATCAAAAGCTTATTTTAAAAAAATATCAACATGAAAATACCCTTAAGTCATTGAGGTAGGTATCTATCCCCTTCTAGTTTCCAAAACACTTTCATTTTATTGTTAATTTTCCTCCTGAAAAACAGACAAACCAGAATTCGAGTACCGTTTACACTTTAATTCTGCACATTTGGTTAAAAACATCATAAATTGTCCAGATTTCAAATTACTACAGAATTGCTGGTTCTTTGCATATATTCTCAAGTCATACTGTAGAATGGCTGATTTTATACATTGACTGTAACAAATTTAATACAAATTACAATGACAATGCCACCACCTCCTCTCTACAAACTATCAACAGCAGAAAATTACAGACACGTTAACGAGAAACTAAGTTAATGAACAGAAAGGTGGAAATCAGTATTTTATTACACATAAATCCCACAGGTGTAATACAAAGAGACTACCAAACAAATAACAATGAGGAATATTATAATAGAAAAAAGGGGTAGAGAGAGAAAAAAAGAATCAGAAGAAGTAAAAACACATTGAAAAAAAGGAAATTAAACCTTAATTTCTAATTAGCCACCTTAAAAAAAGCACCAACTTGGCCCCTAATTGGAACTAACACCTGTATTTATAACACAATACTCTCTCTTTCCCTACTTTAATCAGCACAAATTTCTCTTTTAAAATAATCTCATTCATTGTATAAGCAGTTTAATATTAACTCCAATGTTTTAATCCCATTCGAATAATAACTCCCCTCATTTCACACCCCTTCAAAAATGAACCTTACAGTCTTTAAGCTTATAACCATCTATAAAAAATACACTCTACCCCTTATTAGAATAATGTAACTTTATGAATTATGAGGCTGTCCATAAATACCAAACCACTAACTAACTTTTTTGCATTCAACCCTTTTTCAACAAACTCAAAATTGTACATACAAGTAGATTAGAATCAAAAGGGATAAAACAATGTATGACACAATATAAAATTATATTCAAACAATAACATATCCTATCTAGGGCTTGGATCTTTATGCAATATCTATCAAATGTTTCTCAATCTGTGGCTCTAGTGCCAATTATGAAGTAACAATCCCTTTTAGAGATCAATCAACAATTGTTTTGTTTTTTTTCCAATGAAAAACACTGGTTAGAGGCTAGAACTCTAGTTAACTATTAGTAACCAGACAACTAGCTTGGAACCAACATTTTTTGATTAAAAAAAAGCATAATTACAATTGCTCTGATGATGATGATTTCTCACAATTGGCACTCGAGTCACAAATTGAGAAACATTTGCTTGATTTAACATACAAATGTGAGCCCTGTTCATAAAACCCTTTTTTTTGGTTGCAAAATGAACAGCAGTACAAACCCTCAATCTGCATACATATAAAGATAAATGCACCTGCAACCTGACTGAATAGAGAAAAAGATCATCATCATTATCCTTATCCAGATTTTAACCAACCATCCCTTTTGTTTGCTTCATAATATTAAGGCTGGGGAGGACTATGGACTTGAAAAACGAGTCCTGAAATGGATCCCCAAGGAGCCATCTGTGTGTGTGTGTGTGTGGTGTCTACAAGACCCTCAGAGGCTCAGAACACGTTTTGTTTAAAAGACAAACAAAGAAAACTGATCCTCATCCCACACAAATTCAAATAATAATAATAATAATAATAATAACACCAATCTGCAATCCTTTTAATTATGTAGAATATATGAAGTGTTGTACTTTGATAGATTCATTCTCGTTATACAAGGGTGTTTAAAGAAAAAAGCCATAAATGACCACATATAATGTATGAGTGAGTACTGCTGCTCTGTGACCTGTGAATCATTTTCACTGTTGACACTTCAATAAACACAACATAAAAACGGTTTTATGAACTCACTTTATTTTTATATACATATTGGCTGTGTTTATCGTTATATATGAAGACAACTATCTATCAAAACATATATACATATTTAACAAACAACCAGGGGTTAAATTCCAGGTAGAAAAAAAATACTAAGGTGCTATAAACATTGATGTACAGGTGCATCATTGTACAAGGCATGTTGCAAACACTTAACAATCTTGTTTGCGAACAGATTTTCATATCACAAACTCAACTTAAGACTAAAGGACCAAATTCAAGCAGGAAAACCAAGCAGTTTAATTTCAAATTAAATCCCCTCTTGGTGCTGTCTCCATATAGAATACTGCTGCAGCATGTGGAGTCCCCACACTGCTAATTTAGTTCATGCCAGGTTTGTTTCTGAGAAATGTGATTACCCTGAAAAGGGCCAGAAAGCGCGACTAAAATTCTATCAGAACTTGGGTGGGACATGTTGGCCGTTTGAAGCCTCGACATTCTTTAAAAAATATTAGTGTGGTGTTGTCCAAAGCCACTGCACAAAACTGTCTTTATACATGGGTAAGAGTGACGACCACTATAAGAAAATAAGATTTTTGCATGTTCAGACTTGTATTTTTGGTCATTTGTACCTAGGGTGATTAAACAAGTCATGAATACTCCAAGAGTTTACGCCCGGAGGATGTAAACTTCTTATAGTTAACTTTAACACGATGTTTCTATGGAAGACATGTGCCCAACATCGACCCCGTTGAACTCAGAAAAAAACCACAGGAGGTCGGATCTGAGCACAGGTTGCCAACATCCGATGTCGTACATCAGCCGGCCTTGGACCGTCACCGGCACTTTTAAGACTAGTAAAAAAACAGAATTTACTCCCTTCTTGAATTTTGGCCTAAGTTTACTGAAACACAAGACTTGACTTGGAAAAGAACGAAACTCTTAACAATTTACAAACAACAGATATTTCGTTCCATAGTTAAATACACCTGGAAGTTATCAAATGCGAAGAAGCAGAAGGAAAAAAAAATCTGCAGTCTAAACAATTTTTCCCCCATCTTTTCTTCTCTATTCTGATACAAGTCTATATATATATATATGTTTGTATGTATGCAAAACCGATGACCTCTTTCCTTATATATTATATATTTTTACAACTGTTTACTTTTTGTTATGTGTATATACTTATTTTGACAATGATGAACGTTTGCCTCTTAAAAGGACCAGTCCTCTAATCTTTGTAGCTCACAACACTTTTTTTTAAAAAAAAAAAAGAGAAGTACATAAATAATAAGTTTTAAAAAAACCAACAACTTTTAAAGTATTTTTAAAAAAAAAATGTTGTTTTGCTTAACGTTATCTATGAATTAATAATTGTGTTGCCCACAACAACAACAAATACATTAAAGATATTCAGAAAAAAATTGTATACATAAACAAACCCCCAATAAAATTCTGAGGTATTAAAAAGTAAATATTTTGAAACAAAAAAAGAGTAAACATAAACCTACTAATTAATTTTGGACGGAAGAAAAATTTGTGCCAAACCTAATTTGCAATCTGCTTCCACCACAAGTAGGAGGCGTTTTAAATACATAAATAATAGGGAACACACAAAAATGAAGACAAATTTTTACTTACTTGGATTTATATTTAGAAATGTTGCAACACCTTTTTTAAAAATGTTGTTTTTACTACAGGTTATTTTTTTTAGAAAAAAAAAACCGCAAACAGAGAAGTTGTATTGAAAACCAGAACTTACCTAGAAATACAAAAAAAAATACATGAATCAACAAGTGTAAAAAAATAAGATAGAAATCAACATTAAAACAACAACAATAACCAAAAAAAGGAATGTGAAATTTTTTTAAAATTGAATGTGTGTTATGTAACAACACCTATTTATGGAAATGTTGTGACACCATTTGGCACAATAAGCTGCTGTTAAAATATTAACAATCTTACCAACATTGCAAATATTGCAACTATTAAAATACATAATTTAATATTATGGGTTGGCGCCTCAATCTCTTTTTCAATTTCTCTCAATATCCTATCCCTTTCCCTCTATGAATCTCTCTCCCACCATCTCTTTCTTTCTCAATCCCTCTGCCTCTTTCTTCAGAATACGAAAGAGTATAAGTTATTTCATCAATACCAAAAAAAAACTGCAGCATGTTTGTCACAAGCAAATTAACAACATTATATTATTTGCTTTAGTGGATTTGTTATTTTGCAAAAATAAAATCGCAACCCAAAATTGTGTTTGCTGTTTCCAAAATTCTTAAGTTTTAGTCATGAAAAACCAACACCACCAGAAAGCACTGAAAAGCTCAAACATATTTTATACATGGCAATTTATACAAAAGTAACTACAGTAGTTCTTACTGCATGTAAATTATGAGTACTTTGGTTGTAGAGGGGTTGAGCCACGCATTAAGAAATGGACGCCTCATTTGAGATCAATGTGGCGAGCTACAAGCCACCAATTCACACACAAATATACAACCATCCATCCCAAGTTTGCCAACATTCATACGATATTTCGGACACAAGGTTCACTGGACATTACGTGGATAACAGTGAAATTACATCCAAGTAAAACCACAAGACGCCAATATAACTTAACACTAATCCTATTTGGAGAGGGAGGAGAAGGGGGAAAGAAAGAAATGTATATATGCCTAATAATAACAATGTCTAATAACAATAGCAAAATGAAAACTGTACAAACCAATTTTATTACCTACTATTTATAAATATACACAAAAGGTTTTCCTTGTAAATAACAATGGATCATACAAACAACAAAGGGATAAAGAAAAATGAAATCATATAAAAAAAAGAATTTCAGTGCACATCATATAAAGTGATTTAAAATTAGAAAATTCCAAAGTTTATATATGTAGTAGCAAAACCTAACATAACGTAAAAAGAAGAAAAGAAATAAGCTAGTTATTTGTCACATGCCTCCTCTACTATAGTACAGAGTCTATAGGAAAAAAAAGGGAGCAGCATAACAGTGGTGCCATTATCCACTTGACAGTGACAGGCATCTTGGCATGACTGAAATATACTAATTGGGTGTCCCCTCAACGACAGATATGTCCACTGATTGACAAGACACATGAAACACACAAACATAACATCTATTGTTAGACATACATTTTTTTTGGTTGGACTAATACTTCAGTTACAACTTCCAAAAGCCGCCATCTTTAAGGAAGGAATAACAACAACAACAACAAAAAAACTTCAAAAACTTATTTCTTAGTGACAATGTGGAAAATCATTTATTTTGTATAATCACCAGACAATGTGGATAGTAAAATCTTTAAAAGATAGCATATTTTAGTCCACGAGAAGACCTGATGCATATCATGAAGCAATGCAACATTGATCTTTATGCAATATTGCACAATGCAGTAGTAACCTTATACCATCATTACGGGTAGATGGAGCGTCTGCAATAACCTTGGGACCAACATGACAAAAGGTACTTTTCACGTGACTGTGGGCAAAACTCTCATTGTGAAACATGACATTCCTGGAATAAACTGCTGAGTCACCTTGGATCCACTGTCTTTTAGCAGCTCCTATGGCTCATGCTCTGATATAGTCTAAGGCCAGTAATTCTACACAAGCACATCTACCCTCAGGCAGTTAGAAATAGGTCAAAACTTTAGTTGGCTCCGCCCTTGTTATGACTGGCAACTTCTAATTGGCTGGTTATGTAGTCTGCCGTTGAAAAGGGCGGAACATGTGATGTCAGACTTCATAACCAGCCAATTAGAAGTTACCAGTTGTCATAACAAGGGCGGAGCCAACTGAAGTTTTGACCTATTTCTAACTGCCTGTCATCTACCCATCCATTGAGACTAGATTTCTTAAGGAAGGTGCAGACATTTACTGTGTATCTGATGCATTTATTTCATAGTGTGCAATAAGCCTTAATATCACTATGAGTTGCTGATCATATTATACTGCAATGCTAGTTCTGCACACTGACTAGTGAATCTGTAAAATGACTTTTTCCACTTTAGTGGTAACATTTATGTTTTAATGGCGTCAATAAATAAATTCACTTTCTATTTATTCCCCTTCAACGTGTTTTCCATAGTACAAAAATGAAAACTCTCCCTAGCAAAAAAAAAACCCCTTTATGTCCTTCAGTCCGTGTAAACATTATCATTCCTTTTTTTGTGTGTGAGGTTGACTCCCTCAGACCCACACCACCTACCATACCCACAACCCCATTATTGCTTTTCATCATTATAAAAACACAGGAAGCTCCATATTTTTTTGTTATGTACGTGAAGTATTTCAACTCTTTAAATATTCCCATTGTCAAAAAAAAAAAAGCTTTACCCCTTTTATTACCAAAAAACTCTCCACACTTTAGTATGCATAAAAACTTATCTCACGCCACGGGTACCACCCTTTCACCCTCGACATATATTCCCGTATACTAAAAAACGTATTTCCCCACTGTCAAAACATTCTAACCCTATCTTTTCCCCACTGACAAAACATTCTAACCCTTTCTTTTTCCCTGCTGACATAACATTCTAGCCCCTTTCTTCCCCACAAAACAACCTAAAAAAAATGTACAATAAAAAAGACTAACAAAAAAAAAAGTAATAGTAGTAAGAGTAATACTTGTAACTGCCTCTTCACACTAAATCTAACACAGACTTGGTAAAAATAGACAGTACCAAAGCAGTACTTATCAAAACCTCAAAATGAGGCGTCAGTCATTTTCTGCTTAATTGCCAAATCCAATAAAAAAAAGCACACACACCCCACCCTAAAGGCATATTACCCCTACCTAATACACATACTGAAATAAATACATGCGGGTTTTTTTTGTAGTTCATTTGAATATCATCCATAATAACTAAGCCCAAGATTTTTTTTTGTATTTTTAATATTACAACAGCTTGTGTCTCATCTCTCAAAACCCAAAAAGTTCATTAATAATTTAAAAAAAGGGTTTAAAAATAAAAGATATTAAAGCTTAGTGAAGGGGATTGAAGAGACGAGAGAGACACTAACTAAAATGCAATCATGACATTTCCATTGTTTCACACATGACACATCTATAAAAATGCGTTTCATAACAATATACTAGAAGGGTATTTATTATTTCGAACACTTCAAACTCAAAAAAGTTTTACTCTCACTAAACAAACTGAATCCTAATTTCCTTATCGAGATTACCGTACTTATGCACCACATTTAGGTCCAAATTTAAGAAAGCAACTTGACACTTGAACTTCAACTTGAACCCTCTGTGCTGGGTTCAACATAGAAAAAAACACTATTTTAATAAGGGCAATACATTATTTTCAGCACTTAAAATTCAAAAAGTTTTTTACTCCCACTAAACAAACTGAATCCAGTTGTATCCAACAAATCCAAATTTCCTTATCTAAATTAATCTATTCTGCAAATGCACCATACTTAGGCCGGAATTTAAGAAGGCAACTTAGCACTTGAACTTTAACTTGAAAACTCTCTGCAGAGTTTTTCAACCTAGAAAAACCCCTGTTTGAATAAGATTTCCTTGAATAAAGTTTTTCCATGTTGAAAATCTTGCACAAGAAGTTTCAAGTTTGAAGTTCAAATGAAATGTTTTCTTCTTGAATTTGGACCTTGCACACACCTAGTACGACCCTCCTACCTTATAAATATGCATTAAAGATGGCGTTTTATAAAGTAATTTGAAGCAGACTGATTGTAAAAGTGGCGCCATTGCTAAAACATGAAGTTAAACATTCAGTTCAGAGAGAGGTGGGGTGGTTTTGTTTATTTATTAACTAAATTAGAGTTTAAAAACTAATTGCCTCGTCTACTACCAACGTACAAACTAATCAAGGATGTATCTTAATTAGCCAGCAGAGAGCGCGCGCCTAATTAGATATCCAGAAAGATCTTTAACACATTATTAAACCACCACAAAATACCAGTCAGTTTTCATAGAAGAAAAAAAAAGTCCACTAGAAACGCTGCTGCATGACCAGCAGCTTTCTAGTATTTAAATTTACTTTTGTCCAACAATGATATTTTTTTTAAAAAAATGGCATCATATTATTTTAAATTGACATTTTATCTCTGCTCTTTATATTGCAAAATATAAAAAAGGTGTAAGAAGATACTTTTGAAAGGGTTTTCAATATGTCCAGCTAAATTTAGTAAATTTACTTGAGAGCCACCACCATACCATATTCAAATTTAATAAATTCCATGCATTCAATGTATCTTCACTCCTCCCCACAAACAAGAGAGAATATAAATTTATAAACCAACTTCTAAAGTTTTATTGTCCCTAATGAAAAACTCGAGGGTGACATTTTAAGAGACATCCTTAAAAAAACAGTACTCAACTTGTGTGATTTCCAAGAGGACATGTGGGACACTTCATTAAGGAAGCAACTCACCACTGACTGCTGAGCCCCGCCTGCTGCTAGCTACTTCATAATAATTGTCACTTTTTTAGTTGATAAATTTCATCAATTACTTTCAGTTACTTATATTTTAATGCAGGTCCTCTTCACTTTATTGCCATAATGTTATCACAGAATAACAAAAAAAAGACTAAGACGAGACCAGAGAAAAGTGGAAATTAAAACATCAATACAATTTATATAAACAAGAAAACAGCTTCTAATGGGAAATTCTAATTCGATTTACATAAATGAATAAACTTTGAACTCTTCTCCCCCCCCCCTCTTCCATCACAGTTTCTCTCAACTTACAAGAATGTAATTTGACATTGACATCATGTCAAAGTTATATTACAATAGAGGTAGATCAACAAAGATTTGGAATTACACAGACCACTTTTTGAAAAATAAAGACGAAGATGGACTAGGGCTGTGGTTGCAATATATTTGATAAGGAAAGACTTAATGTGGTCGGTTTTGACGACGTTTTTCCACGCCACAACACCAAACAAAATCGTTTTCATGTTTTATTTAGCTTTGCACTGCAAATTTCGATGTGTGTTTTGGGGGGTCTTATGGCGCACAGTTGAAAGCAGGCTGGCTGACTCCTAATATGAAAATGCACACGCGATGAGTCGTGGCTCTGTATTTTGGATGTATGAAAATCCACCTTAAGAGTTGTGACTACACAGTATTTCGTGCCATACCTGAGAGTGGTCCACTTGATGGCGCTCCTCCCCCCACCACCACACAGGCATTTTGAAACCGCAAAAAACACAAGTTGGCTCCGCCCTTTTTATGACGACCGGGAACTTCTATGTTGTGTGGCTCGACGTTGAAAAGGGCGAAGCATGTGACGTTAGACCACATAACCAAACAATTAGAAGTTGCCGGTCGTCATAAAAAGGGCGGAGCCAACTTGTGTTTTTTCCGATTTCTAAATGCCTGTCCCACCACCAACACACACTTTGGTGGTCAATTTCAACTGCAAAATTAAGTCCGGTTGTTGCCAAAACCGACCACTTCGAATATTTTCATAACAAAATGCACCTTAATTTAAAAACACCTGCAACTTAATTTTGTAGTCCAAATCTACCAAAAAAAAAGTGGTATGTGTGCAAAGGCCCTAAAAGTTTGCTCACTCACTAACAACGTTTTTCAGTTACATAAAGTTGAGCTATCTCCATGTTGTGTCATAAGTTCTCATAACCAACATACAACACCGAATTTTATACAAAAATCCAGACTAAAAAGCAAACTAAAAAATTTGGTTTTCATATTTCCATACCTGAAAATATAATACAATGAAAAACGTGCCTTGAAAATAAACAAAAAATTCTTAAAAATTTACATGAAAAGCTCCTCCCATAAATATCAAATATTGGATATCCTTAGATAATAGCAGATGCTTTTTTTTATTCATCTCTCATATAGTCATATATTTGACAGCGACACATCATCTTCTCTTGCCTAAATTTACAATTCAGAACAAAAAAAAATACATAATGCAAAAATTAAAACCTACCTAATTTGCATAGAAAAATGTATTTTATACACTCCGAGTATAATACTAGCATTAAGTGGATTAAAATAGGATCAATAATAACAACAATAAACTGAGCTAGACCAGACAGAAAGGACAAAGACTTTGCAGACTGACTGAAAATGAATGGTCAAGCGAACATTCTTCTTGTGAATGGACATTGGTCACACATCAGAAAAGTCTCTCTTTCTCTCTCTCTCAAAAGTCCTAAGGGACATGGTGTTATGAGACAGACAGAAAAACCACAAAAATGATAGAAATAACACACAAGATTCAAAACACAATAATGAGTCATGTGTGAAAAATCTAAAGGACCTTTTATTCTGACGTCATTATGTCGGATTTATAAAGATATATCTAGGCCTATATTATTATATTTATAAATAAAATAAACATAGGGGGGAGGGGCTCTCCTAAGTTAAATTCTCACATCAAAACGAGTTGGGGTGGGAGGATTTTCGAAACCACCTCGGGATAACATTGTACTTCACCCAATAGTGGATTTGACAACAAAAAAAGTAGAATGTACTATACTGTATGTGGTATTATAAGATTAGAATGGAGGAAATTTCTAGTATTTTAAGTGTGGAATATAGTCTTCAATCCACTCGCTCACTCTCAATAACTTGAAGCAAAAACAAAATATGCCATTTTCAAAATGGAATTGGTGATTGAATCATTGAAGTAAATCCATAATAATAAATATAGCCTGTCTATATATACATAGTGGCTACTATCGAAAAATAGTATATTCATGAAGCACACCACCACCCAATATATATAACCAAAAGCAGATATTATTAATCTTATAATATATATAGAATAAAAAAATGGAAGGCAAAAAAAAGAAGATATTTCCCAAGGGTTATTATAACTTGAATATCAGATAAACAAAAAAAAACCATTTTCAATAGATCATAATTTTAAAATAATGTTTGTCTGGTTTCTAACCTTTACCAAATATAAAATTGTATATGCAACATATTATTTTAAGATTTTTTTTAAATAAACAGCTGATTTTTTTAAACTATTTGGTTATTCCGCCAGTTTCATACACAACATTAAAGCTTCGATCACACTGATCATTTTTCTCGCAATTTCGCACAGTTTCTTGCAAAAAAAAAATAAACCGAAGAGCAGCCTTTTCAGCAAAACGATGTGCAAGAAACCACTTTTAAGTCTTGCAAGAATATTATCACATTAGCAACTGCAATTAATTCAAAGACACATTGCAGTGAGCACCGAGCACCCCTTAATGGGGGCTGAGCCACAAATTAAGAACCAATTTGCTTGATATTGCATAAATATCCGAGCCCTATTTTATACCTTTCACATAAAAAATTTATTTTCAAAAATATCAAAAACATGAAATTAACACCATGAGCAATTGAAGTACCCAGCCCATCCTTCTAGTATCTAAACCCTTCTAGTTTCTAAAGCACTTAAGTTACTCTTCATTTTGCACCTGAAATATAGAATAATCCGAGTTTGAGAGCAGCGTTAACACTTTAAAACCCCCTTAAGTGATTACATTGCCCTTCTAGTTTCTAAAAACACTTTCAAGTTTCTTTTCATGATGCTCCTCAAAAAATAAAACTGAGTTCGAGGGGCGTTTATACTTTAAAAATAATCTTAAGACTAAAGTTCATTACTATGCTCAGCCTCAAAGCATTTTTTATATTTTTCTTAAAATTAAAGCTATATTAATTAAATGAGCGCCAAATTTATTATTGACGTTGATATATGAATGTGGTGAACATTTAAAAAAAATTGTCTCAATATTTTTTTTTAAATTAATGAAACTCTGTCTATTTGTCGCCAAATGTTACACTTAAGCCTAATAATATCAACAAAAATGATCCAAAATGATTTTCTGAAGAAAAAGAAGAAAAAAAAAGGTTAACTGAAAAACTACTATAAAAGTCAACAGAATTTAATTTGCATAAAATTAATAATAATTTTTCATACCCTTGATCTAATCTGGTTTTTAGTAGCGCTATTTTTTCTTCCTGAATATAATTTCCAACTTTAAAAAAAATGCAAAATCATGATCATAACTTGTATTTACTTATTTTCTAATATGCAAATTTGCATTCATAAGAAGTTCACCATATTTTTTTCTTATATACGTTTTATACAGGGTGATTGTAATTAAGTTATGAAATACATATATAAAAAGCCAAATTTCCTTTTCCTTTATATATTTAATTAAAAATATGCCACCGATGAATTAATGAAAAAAAAAATTAGAACACAAGTCAATATCGATCACTCTGTATATATATATATTTTTTTTTGCACGTTTAAAAGCAGATTCAGTGGAGAAAGATTTAATTGTAATTTAATAAGCAACCAACCACACATAGCAATGTGAAATTAATTGCAACTTTGTCATGAACAAACAACAACGAAGAGAAAAAAACTTCATTATCTATAAAATAAGGAGCAATTTGTCTCTCAAAATCGATTCCATCTTAAAATACTAAGAAATCAAAACTTATTTCTGTATTTTAAATCAGAGTGGTTGAAAGTACGACTATCTGAACACACTAGTTGATCATAACACGGTGGCGGCCATGGTCACCGTTCATTTT
Organism: Brachycybe producta; assembly: GCA_036925085.1. Classification (NCBI taxonomy): domain Eukaryota; kingdom Metazoa; phylum Arthropoda; class Diplopoda; order Playtdesmida; family Andrognathidae; genus Brachycybe; species Brachycybe producta. The sequence continues at coordinate 1,321,978 of JAUPFP010000045.1, read as the reverse complement.
CTAATGGAAAAGCCATGATCTGTGTGAACGTCGACTTTTCTATATCATTTCTAAATACAGTGAATTTCAATTGAAATTCTATAGGACCATATTTAGATCCATGGTCAATTGGACCCTGCATTGAGTGTAATGTGAATCAACCCTAAGTCCCAATTTTTTAAATTTACGACGAATATATCACATATTTAGTTAGGGTGGTTTTAAAGTGTGAACCGCCACTCGAAGGGTAGCTCAATCACTTGAAGGTATTTTCAAGTTAAACTTTTTAAGACTTTAAAAAAATAACCCAATTTTAAGCAGATGCTAGTTTTTTTAATCATTGTCTGGAAAAAAGTTTATTTTGAAAGATATCAAACATGAAAATATTATTAAATGATTCAACTACCGTTCTAGTTTCTAATAAACTTTTAATTAAAATTGGAAATTTTAAAATGAACTAACCAACGGTAAAGCAGACAATGTTTATTATATTCTGTTTACAAAAAGTTTAAATTGAACGATATCAACATCACTTTAGTGTTCTTACTCCTGAAACAACTTCTTCGAAAAATTCCTACGATTTTGCTTTATATTTTTTTATTATTTACTTTTAATATTACATTTTAATTTTTTTTTTAAATTAATTTAAAAATCTAAAACTCAACGAAGAAAATAAAGTATAATTTAATACAATAAAATCTAATATTTTTAATTGTGTTATTTAAATAAATGGAACCCTGTTTTAAGTTTAAACTGTTCAACTGAAACTTTACCTTAAAAATGTATAATAATTTCATAATTCAATTACATAGAATTGAAATTAATTGAAAAAACAATTGCCAGACACTCATTTTTAATAATAATAAAGAATTTTTAAAACTCGGGTGGCATTTCAAATTCTAAGATGGTGGCCACATAAACAACATTATTATTATTATTTTGCTTAACAGCAAGATAAAATATATTGTAAAACAAACAAAGGACGGAGAAAAAAAAACATTCCTTAAGAATTTCTTAGTTGAAAAACTGCATACATTCAACATCATGAGCACCAACCAAAGAAAAGAAGAAAAACATCCCACAGTACAAAGACCACATTACAAACACCATCTTGACACCTCCATTTCTGGATAACCTCAACAGTTTTTGACATCCATATACTGATAAGTTATAACTTTTTACAACCAGTATATAAACAAATCCCACAGTCCAGTAAACTATGTACGCCATTTGATAGTAATGCCACCCCTCCCCCTTTTTACAGAGTGCCACCGGAAATCACTATCTGACTCCAAATCCACACAAACGTCAATGGTGGCCATCTTTGTTCTCACCCTCCACTTTCATTCCCACCCACAAGACACTTGAATACAGGGTCAATTGATTAGCTAGCATGTTTCTTAACTCTCAAGTGTAACTAACTAACCCCTCCAAGTATCAATATAACAAAAAATATAGCAGCATAAATATGACACAAAGTGTGAGTGATAACTTGTAATAATTGACACATGTTGTACAGTATGTGTGGTGTGTGTGTGTTTTTTTAGGGCTTTTTTTTGCTGTGTATGTAACACGCCCACCCATTTTCTCTCGAATGCTTTTAGTAATATCTACAACTATCAATCAAAAAAAGTTTAAAAAAAAGTGTCTCGAGTTCTTGAAAAAGGCCAAAAGTTTGCATAAAATGCACGAAATGCATAATGACAGTTTCAACCCGTTTTAGTTACACTACGATACTATACGAGTGCATTCGGCTCCAATTCTGCAACAATACCCCAGAATCTACTGCAGGAGTGTCACAGTTTTATGTCAGAGCTCCATAGACCGTTGAATTCGAAAAGTTTCAACCTTGCATCAGAACTCCAAGCTTGGCTGTAAATCCTTGATGTAATAATAAAAATGCATAAAATGCACAAATTGCATAACATTTATAAATTTGTATAAAGTTTCACAATTTTGCAGATTTATGTCAAAATACTATTTTTATAGTATTTTTACAGAAATATGCAAAATTGTAACTAAAATTTAAACTAAATCGTTTGGATTTTGCATTTTCTGATATTCATTCTGATGATCAGTAGCTATTCATTGTTTCCGACAATTAATTTTAGTTCTGCTATGTTATAGGTTATAAGAAAGCGTATTTTTATTTTGTATAAAAACAAACATTTTTCTTGCATATTTTGGATTTCTGGGGGGATTTATTTCTTATTTGCATAAAACATCTTATTTTCTACAAATAAGATTGTACATTTTTGAATTTTTGGCATACAAACGTTTGACATTATTATTAAAAATTCAATAAAGCATTCTAGTTATATAAAAAAAAACTAGCAACAAGTTAGGGAGAAGATTTCATCAAACATAAATATACATGTAGACTAGAAAAAAGGGTGACGTACAAATAGATTTTGCCTACTAACTTGAAATTGTGTCTTCTAAAAACACACTGGCTAAATGCCCAAATGATTCAATGAAGTTAAAAAAAGGCTCAAAAAAGAAGAAAGATTGATAGCAAGAAGAGATGAGTGAAATTTTTTGAAGGATTTCATGGAAATAGAAGTTGAAAGTGCCTTCGAAAAACATGTCAGAAAAGAGCAAAATGTCCATGTATATCAAACGTTGGACAAGGAAAGAAATTAAGTGAACAGTAAAAAAGTATTAGTAAGTGAAATAGACAAGACAACTCAAGTGTGTTTTCTTCTCTTGAAAATGACGAATAACTGTTTTCTGAACTCCACTAGAATTTGAAACGAAGTTCCAAAAATCCACAAGCATTTTTATTTATTTGTACTCTTCTTTTTTTCCACACATACAACACCACACACACACACACACACTCAAAACACATTACTCAAAAGCCACTCATTACATAGACAAACAAGCATTTCAATTAATCTATTTCATGTCCATTACTGAATATTTTGAATTTAAATATGTTTAAAACCAGTTCCCGTCAAAGTTGCCATCCATTTTCTCCCCTCATAGTTTACAATGTATCACAACGCCACCTTCAGACAAGGCAACAGTAATAGCCAACTCTAGATTACTGGTCAGATTATTTAAATGAGCTACAAACACCCCTTTCAGTGTTTCACCAACAGTTTCCTTTGCATCACCACTATCTTGTGACAAGACATAAAAAAATAGTTGTCAACTCAAGAATACTTGATCAAAAATCTAATTAAATTATTTAAAAGAGCCACAAAACATTCCACTAATAGTTTTTCATTGCATTTGTGTCATATATTGTGACAGACAAATTCTATTAATCAACTCAAGATTACTGGTCACATTATTTAAATGAGTTAGAAACTTCTACCACTCGTAGTTTGCTTTCCATCACCACCATCTTGTGACAGACATGAAACTACATGTATAGACAGGCATCTGTAGACAGCTTCAGAATTTCTGTGGCTCCACTCTTTTATGAGCATCATCAATTTCTAATTAGTTTGTTACTGAGTCTGAGTTGATACTTGGTCTGACGCTCATAAAAGGGCGGAGCCAAAGAAATTCTGAAGTTGTCTACAGATGCCTGTCATGTATAGTTGTCAACTCTAGAATCCTGGGTCAAAAGACCAGTTAAACTGATATGAGATTGGTATGATATGAGCAGCAAACATTTCACCAATATTTTTAATGTATTTCTGCCAACTTTTAACAGGAAACAATTCTATTGGTCAGTTCAATATTACTGATCAGTGATCAATTAACTTAAAACTTAAATGAGCCAGAAACCCTTCGCATCCATAGTTTTCTTTAAATCACGACCATTTTGTATCTCATAGAAGTCATAATACTATTTTTAAACTCAAGATTACTGGTTGGATTAAATAAATGAGTCCCCTTTTCAACAATTCTTCTGATTGGTTCTTGAGAGACTACTAAACAACCAGCTTTTTTTTTTTGGTTTAAAAAAAAAACATTAGGAAAAATATTCTCATTTAAATAACTCAACTAGTTATCTTGAGTAGACAAATTAGCTAGCTACAACTTTTGACAAGTATTTCTATAGCCACATTTATATAGAAAACAAATATGTTAAGAATTTTGATGAGATATCCATTGCCAAGCAAAGGACAGTAAAAAAAACCAAAAACCCTGCTGGGCGTTTTAATTACAGATTCATTAAGCCAATGAATTCAAAAAAGTGAGACATTATTGATTTTGTTCACTGTCTGAAATGGTTTCTCATGTTTCATGTAACATACAGCCAAACATTCTAAGTCATTAGCATGTATATAATGTATGTCTATGTCCAATTCCTGAAGCACTTTTCAGTTTTCATCTAAAAACATTTATAAGTCTTGTTCAACATTTTTTCTTTAAACATATGTTGCCTGCTTTCTTTGAAAGAAACAAGAACCTAAAAAAATGACCAAAGTGACACACGCCACCTACCAATGAAAACGTAAACCTTATAAATTCAGATTTTTTTTTTCAAACATACAAAAACCCTCTCTTTAATTATTAAAAAACTAACCGACCACAAAAAAAATTTCATCCCATAAATAAATACCTAGACTGAATAACAAACCAACGGGATAAAAAAAAACATGCTTTTAAAATAGATGAGAAAAAAAAAACCTCACAGTTGAACACGCACAAAAAAAACACCAAATCAATAAACAACTAGTCCATTTCTAATAGCTTACTGATCGTATTTCATGAGCTAAAAACGTTTTGTATAAGCTCAAAACACTTTGGATACAATTCGATTAATCAATAACACCTACCCAACACTATCTGGACTTACAACTTACAATTCCTACTTAATCTATAGTAGAAAAAAAACACATCCCCTTGTGGTATATAAATACAGAGTATATCAAACACATAGTTTGGTCTACAGGGTGATACATCATGTGTAAAAAAAAACTTTGACAGTTTGTTGGAGAGGCCATTTTTGAGTCAAAACTGTCATATAAACATAGATCCCTATCCCATTTAGTTCCTCAAAGTTACTTAATGCTACTGCTTTATCCATATAAAAAGACGGCGAGGGTCGGAGGTGGAGGCTAGCTATCAAGGGCAGTGTTTCCCAATTGAATTTCGCCCTGAAACCCTTTCATTATATTATCTTTAACCTCCAGGTTTCTTGAAACAACACATGTAAAACGCTGTAAAGCAGGCGCTTTGCATTGAAAATTCAACCTTCACCCTCCAAGTTTACTAAAAAAATGGCTACTAGGTGGGAGGAATTGTGCTTTTCAGCATACTGTACTGGAAACTGACGAGGGTCGAGCGTACCAGTGTTTCACGTCGCAGAACCAAATCAACATCCTCCACTGTCAGCATTACTAACCTCCACTTAACAACCCTCGTTGTTTGAGATAGAAGTTGGAACACACCAATACTAAGGCCCACTTCACAAGAAACACTTTTTGTATCCATAAAAAGTGTTTGGTGTTAGTAGACCAATAAGACACTGCCACCGTTTTTTTTTGTTTTACTCCATACTGGCAAAGAGTGTTCGAGTTCAGCCACTAGTGACAAACACCGTTTGTTTTTCAACGGTGATCAATGGCATGCCAGTGGAATGCACTAGCAACATTCTATTATTTTCAATAGTGGTCCGTGTGAAGCAATCCGCGTTCAACCACTAGGTTGCAATACTTTGTGAGAACACAAAAGTGTTCCGTGTGAAGCGGCTCTGAGATTGCGCATTTAATATGGAACTAATAAACCTTTGATTTCTTGTACTTATGTCACTTAATAATTTATGATAGGACGTATGTTCCATATGACATTTTATAATTCAAAATGGCCTCCCCAACAACCTGTCAAAAGGTTTTTTTTACACTCGTTATGAATCACCCTGTTCATTGAGACAAAAACTTTCTATTCTATTTTAACAAAACATAAAAAAAATTCGTTTTCTTAATGCAAACACAGAAAACCGATAAAAAACAAAACAAGAGAAATCAATTTTAATATAATTATTACATCAATTTGATAATAATAATATAAAAAAGACGAAATATGTTGTTTGAAAGTTGTAACAATGTCTAAAAATAACAAGTGAAAACTAACATTCAAGTGACCAGCAGCATTTTTTTTTTAAAAAAGTAGTTTAGATATATAGTAAATTGGTTTTGTCCAGAAATGTCCTAATATTATCCTCATAATAAACCATTATATGGCGGTTTAGTTTAGGATCTACCAAATTTAATATCTTTGTTGTTTGGTATCCCCAAAAATATCTCATGTTCCTTTATGGTATACAGTATAATATGTAGTAGATCCATACAGTATGCCATAGAACCAATGTCCCAATCTATTATCAAAGTCTACTTTGGGTGATTACAGTCCATTGTTTTAAGTTGAATATTTCAGAAACTAAAAGAGCGACCCATATATGAAATTTAACATAGTTATTAACAACATAACAAAATGTAGTTGTGCAAAAAAATGACATAAAATGGTTGAAAATAAAGTTTTTTTTTTTTAATCAATAACTTTTTTTTTCATTTTTGACAAATTTGTTTCATTTTCTGTAGTACAGGTCATAACGAGCTCGGATAGATTATAAAAGGAACGGACAAATCGTAATAATGTGTAGTAGCATTTATAATTTCTGAGATATTTCATTTTAAACAATTTAGCTGTGTCACTCACTATACATGTAGTTAGGTAATACTTTGGGACATTGGTTCTGGGACATACTGTATATAGTTGAGTGGAGTGGACTGAAGAAAGACAGTAGCCGCCAAGACACCCATCAAAATAATAAAAAAGACAGGTCAGAAAATAAGACAAAAATTTATGTTATATTAGGCCTGTATTAAAACAATTAACTATATCTGTACAACTCAGATTTGTGGAGCTTATTATATCTACTATATGGCTCCCCCATTCTGTTGTCTTACTTATGTCATAAGGAAAATGACAAAAGAAGAGATTTACCCAGAAATACAACTTCTTTTTATCTCTATACACCAGCTAGCTTTCTTAAGAAAAAGAGAGCAGCATCTTATAAAATTGCTTGTAATCCACCAAAAGAAAAACAAAAAAAAAACTAAATTACAAGTTGCATTCTTCCTTTTTCGAAAATAAAACCAAACAAAGAAAGATATCAGAATTGAATAAGAATTACAACTAAGATAGGACAATACAGTGAATACACTAAACATTATTACTGCACAGGGTACCGGTATCTTATTTGTACCAAGTTCTTAACACACATTGATTCAAAAGGACTAAACATCCATTCAAATTCCCAATGAGAAAAAACAAACAAACAATGTTAGACAATTCAACAAGGTTTGAACACCTTTTCGTTATTAAGAAAGTACTGGAAAAAAGCTAATACTACAGTGAACATATTAAATGCAATAGTAAAATGTTGAGGTTAGAAAACGTGGATGGTTTATTTTAACTCAGGATATACAAAGGATTAAATATATACACACTTAAAAATAACACATTGAATTCTGACACCATCTTTGTGTCACATTACAAGAACGCAATTGGTAAGAGAAGAGAAAGATTAATCATTTGACCACCACCTTATATATGTTTTAATGTGTATGACGACAGAGACCCAAATACCTTTTCAAGTTCATTGGCCCATAAGTCACCTTGTCACTTCTACCAAAAGTAGGAACAATAGAAACTAAACTGGACAAAAGACCAGTTGTTCTACTTTACTTGTAACATGCCTTTTGAAATTCTAACAATCCCCCTTTGCATGTGACAAGTCCCTATATTATAAGTTTTAATTTTTCATTGCAAAATCTAATTTTCTCACTATTTAAGTTCTTGGTTAAAAAATCAGCTTCCATATCTTCAGACCTAACAAACTGAAGGCTAATATTTCCCCTTTGAACCTCGTCACGAATAAAGTAGAATTTTCTATTTATGTGTTTGGTCCTTGAATGTTGATTATTACTCTTAACCCAATCTATTGCAGATTTGCTGTCCGATTTAACTGTAAGTGGTATCCTTACATAACTCTGCATGCCCAGCTCTGAGAGTAAGCTAATAACCCACTTCAGATCTCTAACACCTTCACACAGAGCCATCAATTCGGCCTCACATGTTGACAGTGCCACCAATCTTTGTTTCTGACTTTTCCAATTAATCAGGGCATCACCTAGCTTTACAACATACCCTGAATAGGATTTAGCATCCATGGTTGAGCACCAGCTAGCATCGGTGCTGGCCTCCACTTTTCCTTCGATTCTATTATAGATCAGTTTATAATCTTTAGTTCCCTTAATATAACGATAAACTCTTTTTACTGCAGTCAAATGCATTTGTCTTGGGTCCTGACTGTACTGCGATAACTGACTGACATTATAGGTAATGTCTGGTCTGGTCCCAACTGAAAGGTACATTAATGAACCCATCAGTTCTTGATATTCCTTTTGGTTAATTGTAGGTGAATGTTGGTATTTGTCTAGGTCTTGGTTAATATCACCAGGGGTTTTCACTGGATTGCAGTCAGCTAGTCCAAATCTTTGTAAGATTTTTTCAATGTATCTTTTCTGGGATAATTCAAAACCCCCTTTTGATTCCGAAATTTCTATTCCTAAAAATGTACTCGACCCATCGGTTTCTGTGATTTCAAAATGGGTCCTGACCTCCTCCATTATTTCATTAATGATGCTATCACTACTTCCTACCACTAAGAAGTCATCTACATATACTCCCATTATTAGGATTTCATTTTCCCTTTCGAGCTTATACACACAGGGATCACTCTCGAGTCTTTTTAAGTTAAGACTGGTAAGGGTTTCATTTAACTTCTCATTCCAGCAATGGCCGGACTGTGGAAGTCCGTAAAGGCTTTTCTGCAATTGACAAATCTTCCCTTCATTTTCTGTTTCGATAAATCCTTCTGGTGGTTCCATGTACAACCTTTCTTTTAGTTCCCCATACAAATAAGCTGTTTTAACGTCATATTGTCTAATTTTCAATCTTAGCTGTGAAGCTAAGGCAATTAAGGTACGGAGGGATTCCATCTTCATAACTGGGGCAAAGGATGTTTCATAATCGATACCTAATCTCTGGTTACACCCTATTGCAACCAATCTTGCCTTTCGTTTATAGATGGTCCCATCTGGATTTTCTTTGATGTCAAAAACCCACTTGCTTCTTATTATTTTCATATCAGTTGTTCTTGGTATCAGTTTCCACACATTATGGGATGCCAGTGATTGGATTTCCTCTTCCATTGCTCTTTTCCAGTCTTCAGCATACGAGGAACTTAGTGCCTCCTCATAGTTACCTGGAATTTTTTTCTCTTCAATAGTTATACTGGCTTGGTGTGGTGTTTTGATTCGTTCTGACCGCCTTACGCCTTGGGCCAATAATCTTTCCTCTCGTTCCATGTTTTCTATCTGTTGTCTGGCTCTTATTAATTCATTTGATTCCCCTCTTTTACGCCCAGGTTTATTTACCTGCCTGTTTTCTTCCTGAACCTGATTTTCCCTGGGTAATGGTTCATTATCCTGAATGCTGTCTTCAAAAATTCCTGGGGTTTCTACCTCGTGTCCTAATTGTTCAATTTCGAAATCTGTTGGGTCCCTTCTTTCGAGTAAGATTGCCCCCCTACTGTCTTCATCAAAGTTAATTGACCTGGATTCGTGTACCCTACCTTCTAATGGGTTATACACTCTGTACGCACATCTCTTTTGAGAATAACCTACGAATATCCCTTTATTTGCTTTGGGTTCTAACTTATTCCTTTTTTCTTTTGGGATGTAATAATATGCTAGACATCCAAACACACGCAAGTGTTTAACCGTGGGTAGCTTTCTTGTCCATTTCTCAATTGGAGTTTTGAGACTGTCCTTAATGGGTGTGCAATTTTTTAGATATGCAGCTGTTGCTACTGCTTCTGCCCAATATTCAATAGGAAGTTTTGCATCTATTAACATGGCTCTTGCCTTATCTAGTAAAATTCGGTTAGCTCTTTCTGCAACCCCATTGCTTTGAGGTGAGTAAGGAACAGTTCTTTGATGCCGTATACCCTCGCTGTTAAAGAACTCTTCAAATCTTTTGTTCGCAAATTCTGTCCCATTGTCTGACCTAACACTTTTAATTTTAAGTCCCAATTCATTTTCATGTAGGGTTTTAAATTCTACGAAAAAATCGAAGGTATCATGTTTTGATTTTAAGAAGTACACAAAAATTCTCCTACTAAAAGAATCTACTAGAACAAACATGTACTTAGCCCCACCTAAAGACTCTCTGGGCATGGGTCCGCATAGATCCATATGGATCAGTTCTAATGGCCTAGTTGTTAATTCTAAATGTTTCCCCTGAAATGGGGTTTGAACCATTTTTCCCCTTATGCATGGCTCACATCTACTTAGTGTTCCTTTCTTAAATGAAAGTCCTGTTACCATTTCATCTCGTTTTAATCGGTTCATATATTCTTCTCCAAGGTGTCCTAATCTCCGATGCCATAATTTCCTCTCAGGGCATTCTGGGTCTCTGTCATTATTCTGAAAACCTGAAAATACATTGCATGCATTCATACAATCTCCAGTTATTTCTGGCTCATTATATCTTGGTTTTGTAGTTAAAACAAACATTCTATTTTTTTCGATTGCTTCCCCAATCACAGCCCCCCTTTGGTTAATAATTTTTGCCCCTTGTTTTTCAAAAAGAATTTGATTACCCTTTTCCAACAAACTTCTGACAGAGAGTAGATTTGTTCTCAGTTTCGGGACATATAACACATCCTTCACACAAATGTTCATTTCAGCACCATCTTGGAGTTTCGTTACTAGCTTCACGTTACCCTTGGCCACAGACTTTATTGACCTTCCTTCCTCAGCAAGGTTGACTTCATTTTCAAATGGTTCTACATCAACCATCCAATCCATCCTTCTAGACATGTGAACTGTGCAGCCAGAGTCCAGTGTCCATAATTCTGTAGTATTTTGGTCTTCTAATGAATAGGATACTTCACCAGCTTGTTTGTGACCCACATTCCATGCGTGCTCACTGAAGTTTTCTTCAGCTATGTGGACTGCCTGTCTTTCTGGTCCTTGTCTTAGAAATGGTCCTCCTCTCCCTCGAAATGGTTGCCCTCTTCCTCGAGATGGTTGGCCTCTTCCACCCCTGAAGTGACCCTCTGATGTTGACCCTTGGTTTTGACGATGCCAGCAGTCCTTTGCCAAGTGGCCCTGTTTCCCACAAACAAAACATTTCTTTTCATGATTTGCATTTCTTTGTACCTGTCCGATTTTTGCTCGAAATGCTCTTTCTGTGCCCAGGTTAGTTGATTGATGCATTCCTCCCTTTGAGTTCTGTCTGGATTCCTCTTCCTGTAGAGCTTGTTGTATGTATTCTATAGTAGCTTCTCTCTGTGGTCGTAACACAGATGCCACTCCTTCCATTTTGTGATGTAGTCCCCGTACAATGTGGTAAACTAGCTCTCTTGTTGGAATAATTTGCCCCAGGGCAGCACTTCTAGTAGAAATGGTTCTAGCTCGAGTGAGGTAATTGTCCACTGATTCATTGCTTCCCATCTGAATGTTTTTTAGCTCTAGTGCAGTATCTATTCTTTTGTCTTCAATATTTCCAGTGTGAGTTATTTTTAATTGTTCCCAAACTGTTTTTGCTCTTCTCTCCCCTATAAATAAACCAGCTTGTTCTGCTGAGAGTGTACATACTATAATTCCAAATGCCTCGTCGTTTTTTTCTTCCCAGGCTGCTCTCAGGTTAGATTCTGATGATCCTAATTCTCCATGTGCTGGCTCAGGGTCTTCAATAACTGCTTTATACAGTTTCCTTGTCCTGAGTATCGTGCTGATTTTGAGTGCCCAAATGCAGTAGTTTTCCCCTGTTAGGAGGTCAACTCTATTCAGTGAAATAGTGTTTGAAGCCATATTCTGCTGATGGATTGTTTAGGTTGTTAGTCCAAAACAATCAATGTTCCTTTTTGTTTGTTTTTTTTCCCGGCTGCGTTTTTAAACACTTTTTCCTTTTTCTTTAAAGCTTAAATTTCACTTTTTTCATCCAAACCACGCTCTGCTACCATTTGTTGAGGTTAGAAAACGTGGATGGTTTATTTTAACTCAGGATATACAAAGGATTAAATATATACACACTTAAAAATAACACATTGAATTCTGACACCATCTTTGTGTCACATTACAAGAACGCAATTGGTAAGAGAAGAGAAAGATTAATCATTTGACCACCACCTTATATATGTTTTAATGTGTATGACGACAGAGACCCAAATACCTTTTCAAGTTCATTGGCCCATAAGTCACCTTGTCACTTCTACCAAAAGTAGGAACAATAGAAACTAAACTGGACAAAAGACCAGTTGTTCTACTTTACTTGTAACATGCCTTTTGAAATTCTAACATAAAAGAAACACCCAGTGTTTGGAGAAATTACTTTTTGAAATAATAATTAAAATTACTGATTTTTCTCCGATTTAAATACTTTTCAAATAGATCTTTAAATCTTCCTTTTTATCATTCACATGCAATGAATTCTTGAAGTTGGATTGTCATAAGCAAAAACGACGTCCAGTCTGCTGAAGTAGCCTAACGTTTGAACTGTGCATAGCACAACTTAATGTGAAGACAATGTTGTCTTGCAAATTTCGCTGGGAAAGTGTTGCATCCAACTGTTCAAAAAATTCTTTATACCTCCTCTTCTTTTTCACGAGCATAACTAATTTATGAAGTTAAATTTTTAAGAGTAAACTATGCCACAAGAACCGGAAGAAAGACATTCACTCAAATTAGTCCCGAATCATATATATCTATGAGAGGTTACAAAAACAAAAGTAATTCAAAAGTAATTAGAAAGTACAGTAAATGCAAAGTAATTAGAAAGTAATCGTAAAGTATTTAGATTTCAAACAAAATCTAAATGACATTTTTCAACCAGTAATCAGGTGAATTACTAATTACTGAAAAAAGTAATTTAATTACAGTAATTTATTCCTTATGGCAAATTACTTCCCAACCCTGAAAAAAAAACCTGAAACATAAATTGAATAAAAATGGAGATTGTCGCGTTTTTTTTATTAGAAAAAGATTGAAAATAAGTTAAATAACTATGAAAACCCCTTGCATCTTTGGTTACCGTCTCAGCTTAAGAATCAAGTTTGTTTGGTGCAAAAAAAAGGACCAAAAACAAGTCGAGTTCAGACTAATTTAATTAACTGGAAATTCTTATATTAGTTGTTACTGTATTAGTGTATATTTGGTAACAACTAAATCTAGAAGCAACTATTTAATTATTGCGATTTGAGCATTTATTTAAAAACTGCGATTTGAAAAGGTTTTAAAATATATCAATTACACTTCAGGCAAGCTTATATATGACATTTTAAAAGTATTTTTTTTTAAACTGTAAACAATAAAGATTTTTGGACAACAAAAGCCCGAAACAATGAACCAAAAGAAAACATTGCTTGAAGAGATGAGTGAGTAATAAGAAAAATAAGTTTAGCAACCAAAAGCAATTAGGATATCCGACAAATTGTTAACAAAAAAAAATACTTTTGGTCACAGCCTGGACAGATGATCATTGTAAACAATGACCAATCGTTAACCACAAGGGACATTCAGAAACCAAATAAAATAAAAAGCTTTATTTTTCTTCTTTCCAATGTCCTCTGTTAACAACAAGTGCCCTGATTCCTTGATACAACTCTTGTTGATTGAATAAATAAAAGTAGAAAAAAAAAAGCTGCTTCTGGGCACGTATCTCATTATGACCAAATACCCCTAGCCACTGACCACTAAATGGCCACTTTTCCTAACCAACATCAACTTTTTCATATAACAATAATGTAAAATGTCGCAGACACAACAACTCCATTCATGAAATTGGTATGGCAAAAGAAAAGAAAGAAAAAAACAATTTCAAGAAAGAAAAAAAGGTCAGGAAATTAAAAAGCAGTGGGGAAAAAAACTGCACAATTTCCGGTCCAAAGAAAAAAAAACCTTCTGGTCAATAACAAAAATCGATTTGACATGAAACGTTTATTGTATAATATACAACAACACTTCATAAAATAATTCCAATTAACCTTTAAAGCTACATCCGCATATGATTCAAACAAGGTGTTAACACTGAAACAACATTTGTTTTGTATATATAAACCGTCATAAATGGCCCATAGGCAGGTAGGCTCTTGTAAAAAAAAATTCATGCTCTTCATGGGACTCATGGGTTTTGTCGGCTTCATGAATCGGATGGACTTGTAGGCTTTTGCAAAAGCCCAGTTCATGGGACTTTGTGGACCTTATAGAATTCCTGTGCTTAATATAAAGTTTTGTGGACTGGTTTATGTCGCAATTTAGAAACTCGAACTCTAAAGCCTCGTACAGAACAGAAGTTTTTCAGCGACAGGAGACGTCGTTGCGGATAAAAAGCAACATCGCACGAGTATCAATCAGGCAGTGTTGCATGTTTCTCTGTTTTCCCGCTTCAAATGGAAAACATCGTTCAGTCTGTACTTAGAAGCAACAAGCGACTAAGGATTTTATTGTGAAAGGTTAATGAAAATAGTGAAATACATTTTCATTGTGATTTATTATATCATTTAAGTGACACACATGTATTCAGATACAAGTCGCCATGTCCGACGAAGATGTTGTCAAGTGGCTGTTAACTTGTGTGCCCGGTTATTATCGCCTGGTATGTACGAGATGAATCACACACGCTGAAAAACTACCAGAAAATTAGAAAATTCAGTCAAACAATTATGTGTTCCCTTTGCACACGAAGACACGAAGAACGCTTTAGGTAAAATGCCTTAAAAAGTACAATTCAGTGGGATCTTTTTATTTCAGCACGTGTGATTTTTCCCCTAACCCTCAGAACAAAGCTCCAGCACCTATAGCCGAGGCACCTAGAAGTTTCAGTATCCACGAACAAGAGTTTAACTATTATATTAGATTCATGCTCAGACTCTCACAGGATTCAAATGATGAAATTGAATTGCTAAGTTTCCATGTTGAATTTGGGCATAAAAGTGTTTTAATGAATTAAATGAATTGGCTTTATTTTACTCCAGAGAGAATAATAAATTCATAAAATCATAATAATTCATGAGCTTTGCTTTCTCAGTAAATTAAGAGCAAGTATCATCAACCAAAAAACAATTGAAATCAAAAGAGAGACTAATTAAGTCTTTCACATGAAAGAAAAATGTGTCTTTTTCAGCAGGTAAAACACACAAGACTGAATTGAAACAAAATTCTTTTATATTAAGACCCCCTTTTATATGAATTACATTCAGAGAAATTGCTCACATTTAAATACTTCAGACACTCACTATATACGGGCCTAGAGACAACAACAAAAAAAGGGATACTTGAAAACGCGACTCCATTAGTATTATTTCAAGGCAATAAATCACACTGACTTTTTTTTTTCTTCCCCCATTTAAAAGTTACAACACAAAAGAAGACAAAATGAAAATACCAAGCCACTTTTAATTTGGTAATGGATACAAAGCTCAATAGAAAACTTTTAAAGCTCAACCATGTACAAAATTGTACTTACATGTTATACAGACAAGTTATTTATTTCTTATAAATATTCTGTGCCTTACTTACTGTATAATACAGTATATAGTCGTTGTCTATGGCATGAACTTTATAAAGACCAAAAAAAATGTTCAATCTTCATTTATGTACTTTAGAAAAAAAAAATATAAGTAATGTTCTTCTCCTCCATATGATATGACATGTTATAATATATTTTGTCTCTTCTTCTACTGTGTCTTACCAATAAATTTAAAATGCCTTTGTTTCATTTCAACCTCCTCAAATTTTGATGAGAGGGTTTTGGGTTTTTGAGGCTCAAAAACCAACATATTATTTTCATCAAAACACTTAAAAAAATTTCTTTAGATATGTCATATACTTGACATTAGTGGGCATTTGTGACATTTGTTTTCAACCACAAAATGAAATTTCTACAAACATCAAAACATCATAACATGGTGAAAAGATTCAACAAGTTTTTTTTTCCTATTTTATTTAAAATATTTTTAAATGTAATATTAATTTATTTAATTATTGATAACGTTCCATTTGAAGTAATTCTTCAAATGAATAAAACTTGCATATTAACCAAATTTGATTTACACTTTAAGAAATTGATCACATGTATATCTAATTAATGAGTTCTAGACTCAAATGTCAATTAATATGTTTTAAGCTAAATCATGCTAAATCAGTACACTGGTAATCAGCTCGAGAGCCATATGGTAGAAGAGATAATTCCCAATCATAAAAAATTGGCATATCGACAAAGGTTTAGACATCATCGTTGAATTGTTAAAGTTAAATATATGAGGCCTATTTAACAGTGTAACAACCCCTCATAGCTAAATGAACTTCAGTGGGAATCACTAGTAAACCAAAGAGTTGAGCAAAGCCTTGCCCTTCTTGAACGTTTGCTAGCTGAAGAGAACAGAGCGTTGTTAGATGGAAGTTTTACTAGAAACACCCATATAATGTAAGTAGACATGGCCATCCAAAGCTTATTAAAGAAATGAGAGCTGGAACTGGCGCATATTTCTGGCCTTTCTTTCCAAATATATTTCAACTATGGAATTTATCTTCCAGCACATACAGTACTTCTGTATTAAGATAAATTCAACTTGACAATGATGTCTAAACCTTGTCAAAGTGACAATCATTTATGTTAAGAAATTATCCCCCTCTGCCACATGGCTCTTGAGCTGATTGCAGGTGTACTCAGTTGAATTGCAGGTGTACTCAGTTGAATTGAATTCGTCTCAACACATATCTGCAAATTATAAGAGAATTCCTTTGTCGAAGTACATTTGGAAACATATAAACTTTAAGTCCCTCTGCCATAGGCCTATTTTCGCTGCTAGCAGAGTACTTTTTGTAATTGTAATTATAAAAAAAAGTGTAGTTTCATACAGTGACTTTAAAAATAAAGTTTTACAGCAGTTAAATGTTTCTGGAAATAAAACGCCCAAAATAACTCTAAAAAACCAACAGTGAAGTGACCACTCACTGACCAACAGCAGTGAATGGCAGCCACTGTTTTTTGCCACTTCAACATTTTTCCTCGAAAAGAACAAAAAAAGTTTAGTATGACAATAAAGCAATAGTAGACTAATATAATATATCAAAACTCAGTCCGAACTAAGAGCCAAATCCACCATGCAACAACACCCATAATGTACATAAATACAAACATCGTGACCACATATGACAGGGACCTTGTTTTGTAACAGACAATATTGCTACTTTCAGGCACACCAAATGATTGTCACGGATTAAACGAAGTCGATTCCTTTGTTTGTTTGTTTGTGTACGTGCATAACAAGCATTTATATATATACTGATGGGCCGTGATGGCCAACCACAGATACATACTGTATATACAAATGCCAAAAAAAATGCCTTTGCAAGGGAACAAAACACATGTCTCGTCTACTCCATTCACTAACATCAACAATCTTAAAAACCAGTAAACAACCACCAAAATCATTTCTTCTTGTTGACTTGTGTCCTCCTCCCTCCAAATATTCCAAAATCCTTAACACACATCCTCCCCTCCCCAAGAAATGGACAGCGTTTTTTTGTTGTCAAACTCATTTCCTGAATCAAAAGAACAACCATGGTCCATGTCCACCATGTATAAGCTTTCTAATAAATGAGTTCAGAAAAAAAGTATTGCCAACAATCATTTTTCATCCTTTAAAATAAGTTCCAAAAAAGAGACAAACATCAACAAAAAAAATTACAAATGATGATAAAGAGAGGACCTGAACAGCTTGTTGGGTGGTCAAAAAATAAAAGAGGAAAAGGACACATTTTTGTCCCAAAAAAAAAAGGTTGAACAAAATAACCTGAGCCATATAACAAAATGTCAAAAGAAAGTAAAATTCGTGTAGAAAAGTCAGTCACGTAAAAAGGATTGAACTATTAAGAACCATACATTTTTAGGTCTATAAAAAGTGACCAGAATGATGGTGAAAATAAACAAGAAAATAACATTACAAATGTGAAATGTGAAACCAAACTTTGTTCATTTTCGTTTTTAGAAACAAAAAAAAAAAACGAAGCTTCAGGGTATTCATTTTTGTTCCAATAAAGCCCTGTTTTTACTTGACAAAAAATAAAAGCTGAAAAAGCGTTTTCAACTAGGAAAAGCACAAATAATCATCATCAACCCTAAAGTTGAATTTATTATCACCTTGTGAGGGTGATTCTGGTCCCAGTAGCTATTTTTAAATTTCTCTTTGGTTTTAGGCAAAATTTAACTAAACTTCAAAACAACGCCATTACAATGTCAATATTGACGAGAAACCTGCAATTTATGATTTAGTTAAAGTGGTAGGGCAATAGGGGTTTTCTCACTTCAATTGACCTAACAATAAGCCAAACCATTATAGAATCTAATGAAGAAGGGCGGCCACGTTAGTGCTCTCACAGCGCTCTCGTTTTCACCTAATAACAATAGTATCTCGATCAATTATTGGATATCGGAAATCCGGACCGATTTTTTATTATAAGTGTCTTTCTTTAGTTTGTAAGTGTTTTTGATTTTTAACTTAATGATTATCCGGATTTTTTGTAATCCGGACCAGGTCCGGGTCCCACTTAGTCCGGATAATCGATTGCAGTTACATTAAACTGTCCAACTAATGGAAAGGCATCGGCTAATTTGACCATAGTAAAATTGCCGTTTTTATCCAATTAAAATTTTCACAGTTTTTGTCAAGTGGAAACAGGGCTTTTAGTGTACAAAACACAATTTTTTCTAAGAAACATTTTTCTCTTCACTGAAAGACAATCAGCAGATGTCATCAACGTGAAAAGAAAAACATTCCAAAATGTCCATAGCTATACGCTCGTATCCTTGTTTTGGACATCTGTCATCATAGAAAAAAGTATAAAGAAGAGAAGGCTGGTTGGAACTTCCAACTTTGGAAGAAGGGACATAACAAATTAGCCTCTTGTATGAAATTCTCAACAGATTGTCATTCATGTATGTTATGAAAAAGAAAAACAGTTTTGTACAAATAAAAGAACGATTTCTCATTGTGGGCGATGACCATTCTAGATGAGCAACCATTTTTTTTTTTCATCATCTGACAATAGTATTGTCTCTTAACAATGAATGGCAAGGCAATGTTATGACATCCATCCATACACACGTCTATCCGTCTATCCATCCAAACCTCAATCTTTGAAAATGCCTGCAAATTGGACTTCATAAAAACAGAAAGAAAAAAATGACAATCAACTATTTTGGACATACTACAAAAGCAACAATTTGCCAATGGCCCAAACAGAACTATTACTAACTTAATAGAAATAGAAAAAAGTCTTTCCACATGTCCTTTCATAGTATTTTCGATCGACATATTTTGAAAGTTCCAAAAATAAGAAAGACACCACCACACAAAAACCTTCTTCTCTTTTTTTCTCTCTCGAAAAATGTCTTATTTTCCATGGTCCAGTATATATGGCGTCATGGACATTTCAACATTTTTACGACCAGATCTTTATCATCTTTGTCCAAAAACATTCTTCAACTTCTCAAGTAAAAACTCCAACAAATAACATATATTTTATGAAGATATCAAAAAAAGCCTAAAAGCAACAAACATAAATAAATAACAACTGACGAAAAGATCACGTAAAAGACATTCAACTTTTTCGTTTTGTTTTTCTCTTATTTTGTACAATTTAGTACAAAACATTCTACAGAAATTTATAAACTTTTCAACAACAAAAAATTCAACCAAAAATAACAATCCAATCTTCAAGTTTGGAAATTTTATATACAGCCATTACAAAATATGCAAATGCAAGAACAAACAATAGAATATTATTCTGATTGTTATCCATTTCAGTAGCAAAATAAAGAAGAAAATCTTCACAAATAATTTACTTTTCTAGTTTCTTAAACACTTTCGTTTTAGACACTAGAAAAATATTTTGAAAAAGGCGAAAATCGTTTTTCGTGAATTGTTGTCAATGGAAAAACGAAAAAAAAAACGGGCCATTTTCAAACTGCTATAAAATGTTTCTTTTTTAATATAAAAATAGTCTTTTTTTTTTCCTAAATAGTCTAAAATTATTCTCATGATTCAAAAAAAAAATTTTTAATCGAAAATATAAAGAAAAGCCATAAATTTTGTATTTAATAATTTTTTTAACCAAACTCTAAATCATTTTCAGAGCCACTTTTACTTGTTAAGATATTGTCATAAAAAACTTTTAGTATAATCTTTTGCGATTCTAGTTTTGAAAACAATGATTTTTTTTTTCGTAATGTTGTTACTAAAAAAAACGTTCGCCTCGACGTTTTTTTTTTACATCCAAATTTTACAGAAAAAAAACGTCTCTAAAGCATAGCATTATTCAGTGCAGTGGCGCGCCATCCGGGAGACAAAAGCAAAATAAAATTTATTCAGCCACCACCTTAATTGCTACCTTTCTAGTTTCTAAAACTTTTTTCAAGTTTTTCTTAATATCGTAGCTAAAAGACAAAATAACCTGATATACAGTATATATTGCAATCAGTTAATTAGTTAGTATTCCCCATAAAAATGCAAATTGTCGAGAAGGATGATTCACACCCTCCTCCTCTTCTATATTATAATGTTTATGTGTAAACATCCGATCTTTAGTTTATTTCAACGTCTGTAAAGAAATCCATTTTCCAAAAGGAAATGAGAAGAAAAAAAAGTGATATTTACACTTATATGTATATATGGGGGCTGACTAAGTAAGGATTAGCGTTCGTTGTATTACTTAGCTCTTTTTTTCAGCTAGATATTTTTTTCGTGATTTATGTACTAAGAAAATCTTTTTTTCTTAGCCTCCTCCTCCTCCTCACTCTCCCAATCTCCCCTTACAACACACAACTTCCCATCTAAAACCATTTTAAAATACACAAATGGGAGAGAAAGAAAGAGAAAATCATTTTTTTATGTTATGTTTTTAAATATTTCTCTCTCTCCTCTTCATTTTTTTTTAAATATGATATACATATCACTCACATATAGGCTACTTTGTAAATATACATTCTTAACAAAAAAACAAACCCATATAACACTCAAGACATTAGTTGAAAATATCACAAAATATACTATTTTTTTGTTTGGGTGAGAGAGAGAGAGAGTACTTTTCATAATGTTGTTGTCCTCTTTTCCTTATGACTTATAACAGAAATTAAAACTTAAGTTTGTATTTATCTCTACTGAATTTTTCAACAAAACCATCAATTTACAGAAATGAAAAAAAATGCAGCTTAAAAATACACGCTAAGCTTAAAAAAAAGCTAAAAAATAATGCAACCCTTTATATGCTAAAGCCCTGTCCACACAGGAGGCAAAAAGGTGTCAAAAACATTTATACTGACTTGTGTGCACCCCCACTGGAGAAACGTGTTCCTGGTAAAAAGAAAATATTCGGCAACTAGTTTGAATTTGAAAAAATTACTCTACAAGCAGCCAAAAACGCCTGTGTCCAGAGGAACAAAAATCCAATTGCAGTATGTAAAATGCATTGTCAAACCCCCAAAACTATTGCAATGTGTTCTGGTGCAGCTGAACTCATTAATTGCACTGTCAGAAAATTAAGCGTCCCATTGCTCCATGTTTGTCAAAACTAGTGTCCACATTGGGACAACAAAGTTATTGAAGGGCAATAATAAAAAAAAACCTGTCAACAGCCAACAAGTGGAAACCAACCCGTCCACAACATAAAACCATTTGGTGACATTACTGACATGTTACCACTTGCTGGCATTTGTTCCACTGAAGCTTTACAGCTCAAAATAGAAACACGCAACAAAATGAACATTTGACAACTAGCAACATACTTTTTCAAACATGTTGCGAAGTACAAATGTTACCTCAGTGTCGAAAGGAGTTTAGTGTTGTCATAAGTAATGCATATTGTACTTGGCACACAGACCACTTTTGGTGGTCAATTTCAACTGCAAAAATCACAAATTTCACAGCATATTATGTGCTTTTAGGCAATCTAGGCTAATATTCTCAATCTACCTAATCAACTTAAGGCATTATCTACGTAAATTTACAACAATTCGTGGTGGTTTTGCAATGGCGTTTGCAGAATGACTGGGTTTTCCTCACTTTGGTGCTAACATTTATAATAAGACACAGGTTGTTCAGGTTCTAATTATTTCACGCTGTGACAGTAAAAGTTATTGTATTAATTAGGATGAATATATTTGAAAATTATGAATGAGGGTGGTGTGTGTGTGGTTGTGCCAAGAAAAAAAATTCTACAACAATTATAATTTAAATTTATGAAGCTCATAACTCAAACCCACTCCATTCCCCCTCACAAATATTTCATTCTTAAACCTAAAAAAGAAAGTTAATTGGACTATTTTTATGCATTGTTGTTCGTTTTTTTTTTTACCAAGAACATATTTTTTATTTACTACTTTTTAACTACTTTTCAAAGTAATTAATTACAATTAAAAATTTCATCAGTGCAAAAACTAATTACAATTAAAGTTAAAAAAAGAAATTAATTGCAATTACTCGTTTTCACAAAAGCATTTAAAAATTACTTCCTAAAAAAAAGTATTGCAACATCAAACCCAAAAAACAGCAATTAAACTGAAATGCTAAAAGTGATGCACAAACAGGTCAGTCTGTTTGACAATAATCAGGAATAGTTAACACAAGTTAAAATACAAAAACGAAAGTAATTTGAAAAGTAATCGCATTTTTCATTAGAAAAAGGCAATTACAAATTACAATGTGGTGAATTACTAATTAATTACTAAGGCTTGGATGTCATGTTATCATGTAAATGTGACCCATGTGGCAACTGTGAAGTAATCTGGCTCGTTAGAGTTCTAGCCTCTAACCAGTGATTTTCATTGAAAAACCACAATTGTTGGTTGATCGAAACGGAGATTGTTACTGCACAATTGGCACTTCGGCTACAGATTAAGAAGCATTACTTTTATAGTGCATAATAATCCGAGCCATACTAATTACTTGAAAAAGTAATTTAATTATAGTAATTCATTGCTTTTGGCAAATTACTTCCCTACACTAAAAATGTCTTTCATGAAATCTCGTTAGTCCCATATCAAGTTAAACTGCTAAATACAAGATCTTATCAAAGTACTGTACTTAATTAAAGCGCAGCTATAAAAAACTAGAAATCTTTTTCATTTATTTTTTAATAATATGGCCCTTGTTTCCACTTAACGAAAATGAGAACGAAAATAAAAATTCGGTTCAAAACAAAGTTAAATAATTTCAGGTTTTAAACTATAGTTGAATTTATTTTCAACTTGTGGTGCTTTTGTTCACCATTTTGTTAGATTTCTCTTTGATTTTGTTGAGTTTCTGTTTTATCTTTCCCTTTAATTATTAATTATTTAATTTAACGAGATGCATAGTAATTAGATGTAGGTTAGATTTAACTAGTGTTAATTCAAAGTGACAACATTTTAATATAAATATTGATCAAACGCGGCAATTTATGGTTTTGTTAAAGTGGTAGGACGATAGGGGTTTTTCGCACTTCAACTGACCTAAAAGAATAAAGCAAAACATTGTAATAAATAACCAAGAGCCACGTTTGCACTTTCATATCGAATTGCTTTTCTCCTAATAGTGAAATTATACCAGTGATTCCCGAAGGGTGTGCCATGAGGTTTTGTAAGTGTGCCATACATTTCGGATGTTATATTTGAATGTGTTAATATAATTTAATATTTTCAAATAAATTTTAACTTTATTGAAAAAAGTAAAATAAACAACACTTTGCTATTACACTTTCGCATTAAACCAGTGTTTTCCAAAGCGTGTGAATGCGGTTCACTAGCATGATGCAGCATACTAGTGTGCCGTGAATATTGCTAGATGTGGCACACTAATTCTCCCGGCAAAAAAAATACTGTACCATCCACAAAAAAAAGTTTCAAAACAATGCATTATATTGGCCAACAAATGGAAATTGCATAATCTTATTTCACCATAGTAAAATGCCATTTGTCCCCAATTGATAATAATAATAATAATTTTTGTCAAGTGGAAACAGGGCTCAAGAGATTAACATGAAATTTAAATCTCTTCTCCTGGTATTTAAAAAAAAACTTGTTCCAAGAAAACTTCCACCACTCACTCCTTATAATTTACCATACTGCTTCCATAGTATATTATATTTTTTTTACAAAAGTAATTTCAGTACATGGCCATGTGTGTGTGTGTTTAGAAGAGATAAGCCCGTACACTTCGCTTTACATTAACCACGGACACATCCACGAGACACTCACCAAAAAAAACATAAATGAAAGAAGGGGTTTCAAAGAAAAGAATTGAATCATGGGTGAAAGAAAAAAATTCCACAACACAAAAACATCCTGAAAGTTACACGTAAAAGAAGGACGGTTCCATCAACATCTTAAGTAAAAGTATTGGGTTCATTGGTTGGGGTGGACATGCAATTTAGCCACGCAAAAAATGACAAAAGTCTTTTCTAATCTCTGTCTCACCATACTTTTACCACAACTTACCAACTGATCAAATCGAACAACCAAAAGGTTAAACAATTGATCAATACACAAGACAACAGAATCTACAGTATATAACCAGAACCTAATGTCCCAACAAAAGTACCAAAGTGCAAAAAAAAAGTTTAAAAGTTCAGCACTAGCTTTGACTTAGCAATCATTAAGAATATACGACCATTTGTGCTAAACATTCTAAACTCTAGTAAATTGATAGGAACATTTAAAAATAAAGTTGCGCAACAAAAAAATGAAACAAATTTGTAATGAATAGTTGAATTATAATATGTTTTTAAATTTTCAAACTGAGGTTTAAATTTTAATTATTTTTGCTAATTATTCTGCGTTTCAGGAACAAAAATTAAGACAGACTTTCTACTTAAAAAAATGTGTTTTAGAGAATAGAGACGGGTAGCTCAATCTCTTACGGGTATTTTCATGTTGATATCTTTAAAAATAAACATTTTATCGACAAAAATGTTGTCTGCCTGAAGACGGGTCATTTCCAAACTCTCATAAAAAGCTTATTTTAAAAGATAATCAAGATGAAAATACTCTTAATTGAGGTACACACTTCTAGTTTGTAAAACACATTCAAATTTCTCTTCATTTTCACAGTACAAACTAATGTTGAAATCATTCACACAAATTTTTAATTACTGTATAATAAAAATGAGAAAATACATAATTACTAATAGTAGATAATGACGAAACATTTTATTATAATATTGAAAAAATAAATACTAGAAATACACCAAAAAAACTTGTATACTCCATTAATTTTATTCATTTAAACGCACCAAAAGTAGACGCTCAAAATGGCCGTCATTATCTGCTCACAACTTTATTCGAATTTGTCAAATATGAAATGAATATGGTGTCATTAAGACACTTCCAAACTAATAAATTTTTTTCTTAGACTTCAACATAAAAGTCTATTCAGAAAAGAAAACAAATGACTTACTACTGAGATACTAACACGTTTAGACAAAATGCGATTTGCCTGTAGACTGATTACATCTTCCCAAAGGTTTCATTAGCACCAATTAATTATCATCAACGACTTAATGTGTTTAAAGGTCCAAAAAAAAACCACCATATGAACAAACACAACAACAGAAAACAACTTTAAACCAATCCTCAATTTTGACAATAAACTAACTAAAAGTTTTCCTAATTATTACACAAAAAGTAATGTTTCTTTTATTTGAAATGTTACTTTCAAAATTAAAGGGTTATCCTGTCTTATCGGGCGTAAAATGAAGAGAAACTTTAAAGTGTTTTCGAAACTAGAATGGTTGCTCAATCACTTAAGCGATATTTTTTATGTTGATATCTTTTTTTTTTTTGTAAAATAAGCTTTTTAGGCGAGTTTGAAAATGATCCAACTTTAAGCAAATGACATTTTTAATTTTTACCTATAAAAAGTATTATGGGTTGTATTTTTAATGACTGTTAAGTTAAAGCTAGTGCTAAACTCATCAACAAAATTTTTACATGTAATGAAACTTTATGAAAAGTTGATGAGTTGAGTTCTAGCTTTGACTTAGCACTCATTAAGAATACGACTCTTAGTGACTCAGCTACCCCGTTCTAGTTTCTAATATACTTTTCAATTTCTCCTTAGTATTTGGCTCATTCTGAAACGCAGAAATTATCAGCTGTTTGTAAAATAAATTTAACAATTTATATTGTTTTCTGATAACACGAACGTCTTCCTTTAATCTAGTTTTTAAGTTAAAAAACCGAAAATGGCAGCTGCAAGCATTTTGTCCAAAATGCTATTTATTAACCTAAGTAAAAAATACTAGAAAGGAAAAATCCACAGATAGAAAGAAGAAAAAACTTCTAAAACAAGAGAATTGGTACGGAATTTAGAAAACTCAGTAAAAAATAAACTGATGACTAAAATAAAATCGAATATGACCACAAATTCCGCGGTTCTTCAAGAGCGCCCATTGTTTTATTATATGTAAGAATTCGTTATGGAATAAAAAAAGACCACCCTCAAAGATGAAAAAAAACCCCCAAATTTAAGACACCTCCTAGCAACCAAATGAGTTATATGGGATCACATGTAGAGAGCTAAGCTGATAATATAAATAGATTTTTGTTTATAGAAATACGATATTGTTTTTGAAGATGTTCCCTTTTGTCTTTTATAGAGAAAAAAAAAGCGGATATTGTTGAAAGTTAGACAAAATTAGACGCCATCAAAATGAACTTTTGCGCCATGTCGCTTGCCTGCATCATTCTACTATTTCTAACCAGGGCAGAAAGATAACAAAACTAACAAAGATGGGAAAATTTAGGCTAAAAAAAGAAACAAACCTAAAAAGGACCTAAATTATAATATGCACCATTGAACATTTGAAGAATGTAATAAAATTTGAAAGCTGGAAGACATGAATAACCCCCCCTCTTTTTTATAATGGCTGTTCTTTTCCATTGTCTAGTAAAAAAAAAATGGTTGATTTTCAAAACTGCCTCTGCACAAAAGTTGACTGATGACACCGATATTAAGGCCAGACTGCATATTTGCTTCCTGCAGCTTTAAAGTTAAGCTTTGTATTGCTTTTTGTAGCTTTTTCATGTTACCCGCATAGATCTATTTGCGTTTTAATGCGTCTTTAAAAAGCAAACTTCTGCTTGCTTGTACAAGCTTTTATTTGCAGCCATTCAAAGCGTTAAAATACTAACTAACCAATGAGATCCCTTGAAAAATGAAAAAAAAAAACAGGTCAGCTGATTCTGAGTAACAACTACATGTCACTTCTTGCACATGCTGGAGATTAGATTTTGGTTCAAACATGCAGTATTGACTTGGTTTCTTTGATTTTTGAAGGCAACTGAGGGATGGTGTAATACATGGCATCTTCAGTTCAATGAGGAAAAGTGTAGTGTTATGACTCATGAGGCTAACCTCGGGGTAGAAATCCAATTGTGTTCAATTATAGTATGAATGACACTATTCTTCGGAGTGTCAAGTGTTATAAGTACTTGGGTGTTAGAATGACAGATGACCTTTCTTGGAAAAAACACATTGTTACTGGGAAAGCTCCACAAATGCTTCATTTTAGTCAAAGGAAATAGGGCACCTGCCAGCACAAGTTAAAACTATTGCCTATCAAGTATTGGTTCGGCCTCATCTTGAGTATTGCTGCAGCGTATGGAATCCTCACTCTGTCACAAAGACTCATTCAGTTGA
The DNA here is from genome assembly GCA_036925085.1 of Brachycybe producta. Classification (NCBI taxonomy): domain Eukaryota; kingdom Metazoa; phylum Arthropoda; class Diplopoda; order Playtdesmida; family Andrognathidae; genus Brachycybe; species Brachycybe producta. The sequence continues at coordinate 1,294,287 of JAUPFP010000045.1, read as the reverse complement.
AATGGTTCAGCATAAGGCAGCTAGGTTTGTTTGTGGCAGGCACAAATTTACAGATAGTGTCACTGAGATGCTGTCAGTGTCAGTTTGGCACATCGCAGGGCTGAGTAAAGTTTGAAATTGTTTGGAAAAATTACACATGGTGATTGTCCTAAACCACAGTCCAGTGATATTCATAAAGCACTATACTGTATATGGGCAGGGCTGACCACTCTAAGAAAATTAGGGAGATTTTTGCTAGGACAGATTCATATTATTGGTCTTTTTTCCCTAGAGTTATAAGACAATGGAACTCTCTTCCTGAGGCAGTGGTGAATGGGAATAATTTTGTTTTGTGGGATTGACATTTTTATATTCATTTTGTTTTTATATATCTGCTTGACAATGCTTAATGCTGCATATGGACTTTTATGTCCCTCTGCCATAGGCCTATTTGGCTGCTAGCAGAGTACTAATTGTAATTGTACTTGTAACAGCAAGCAGTATAGCTTTAAAGCTGCAGTCATATACAGTCTGAGATTTTGTGTCCAAAGGTGCATTCAAAAACACCTGGCAACATCAAATGTATAGGAAAGCATTGAATTTGCTATCAGCTTCTAGCTACAACACTACACATAAAACAATAAAACAGAAGCTTTTGCAACAAGCGCTTGATTGCAAGCCAATCTGCAATCTTTTTAGCTTCTCCAAAGCGTGTCTTGTGCAAACTCCCTATGGCTTCCTTCTTATTGGTCCTCCTCATCTTTCATGTGACTTACAGTCCACGTCTTTGTCTTTGAACATTCTTCTAAGATGAATAAAGTACAATTGCAGACTGCAATTGTACTAGCTTGCAATCTTTCACTCGCTTATTGAAAAAGCTTCCATTGCAGTTTCAGTTTGTAAAACCCGATTATGGGATTAACCAATTACAATACACAATATAGAATCGTATCGAACTCCAATTTAATTTATTTGTTTTATTCATCTTACTACAGAATTTATTGGAGTCATTTCTAATGCAAACTGCCGTGCGTTTTCAAATGATTATTGCACAGTAATACAATCATACACCGTAGTGTGTTTTCGAATGCATTTGCAAGTTTTCCCCTTGGAAGGGTTCTATTGTTTTGTATATCTGTTTTATAGGGTATAAAGGTTAGTAAATATTGTGAAGTTTGCAAGACCACATGTTTCTATGAACAACCTGAGCTTTGGTGAGCTAATTTTTAGGAGCTTCAAAGCTTGCGAACCTTAGCAAAGTCTGGAGTATAAACCTACCATTACAGCTGTTAAATGATGACGTACTTTGAATACGAACAACTGGAATCAAGTATTGAATACGTTTGGCAATTAATTTATCATATTTGACAATTTGGCAGAACAAGAAACCAAACCAGAACCATACAGTATAATTTGCATTTCTAAAACCTTTGAATAAAAGTTTTAAAAGCAATGCTGGTTCGAGACATTTTTCATGTCTAGGCGAGATGTAATTTTGTAACCCACAACAGAAAAACAAAATTAATATATAATATGCTGTATGTCCCGATTTCTAATTGCCTACACGTCAATACAATATAATATAAAAAAATCACATTATCAAACTTTTACATTTTTGTTTGCATTCAAATTAATCAAAGATGTGATGCCATTTCTTTATCTTAAAAGATATGACCAGAAAATATAGAAATTTGCCTATAAATGTGTTTCTTGTGAAAACCTCTCTAAAAAAAAATGTCAGCATCAACAAAAATTTCTCAAGAAAAGCAAAGTCATACGACATTTTCCAAGAATCATCATAAATATTGATACACAAGACTATTGGATCCTTCTTCATATTCATAATAATAATAATAATAATAACAAAACATACATTCATAATTCAAAATGTTGGAAACTAAAACCATTGCAAATAGGTTTGCATTTTTTGGCATTATTTCTATAAAAAATATATATACAGACATTGAAATAGAAATATGCAAATTTTACTACTCTTTTCTTAGTATATATTTCTGATGATGGTTAATGTCGTCCTTCTTTCTAACAACACTGTCACTCGTATTTTAATCATAATAATCTTAAAAAGTACAAAAGGAGTATTTGTTGAAGTTCAGAGAAATAAGAAGAAGGAGGAAAAAAAAGTGTGCTAGACTGTCTCTGTGTCTTGTTAGAAAATACAAAACAAACAAACGAGTCAACCGCAAATCCCAGCCAAAGTCGTTGCTCTCTTTTCAACACCTTAAGCAAAAATCTGATTGTAGTTATCTTGTAGTGTAGCCTTTAGTCTTTCTACCTAGTTGTTTATTATTAAAAACTCCATTTCTTCAGTAGTAATTGATGAAAACAAGACAATACCACCTAAGAATTTCTAATAAAAAAAACTAGCATTGTATAATACAGGGTGGCCCATAAGTTTACATGTGTACCTGGTTATCCACCTATATTGATTATTAATAAATGTTCCAGTTTGAATTTGATAAAAAAAAATTATAGTACTCTGCAAGCAGTCAAGAAGACCTGTGCCAGAGAGACATGAGTCCAATTGCAGCATGCGAAATGCATTGTCAAAACCCAAAAATATAAACCCAATAACAATTACAATGTGTTCTGGTGCAGCTGAAATAATGCATTTTCAGAAAATTAAAAGCCCAGAAATACAAGTTTATTACCATGCATAAAATCCTCCGCATGAGAATTCCATTGTCTTACCACCCTAGAAACAAATGACCAATAATATGAATCAGGCGGTTCGTGCAAAAATTTCCCTAATTTTGTTAAGAGTGGTTACCCACCCTTTTCTTGATTATAATTTCACAATTAAGACAGTTTACGTTTAAAACTGGTTGATTAACTGCAATCCATTAAACTATTCGGCCACCTTTTTATTACTCTGACTTCCTAAGAACTTAAGATTAGGCTGGATGCATTCTTCCAACAATGCATCGCATGACACTGCAATGAAATTGCTAAGTTTATAATGTCTGCTTTTGACAAAACATAGTGCAAATTAGCTCTTGTCCGTCTGCCACAGGTAAGCTTGCCACCCGTCCTCCTTTGTGAATGACAGAAATGTCCGAATGTCTTCCGAATGGAGGACTGTCCTCCACCAAAGAGGACGGGTGGCAAGCCTAGCCACAGGCCTTTCCTGTATTCTTGTAAAGTAATGTCTCAACATTAAAATTCTGTATGCAATGCGCACTTGCATGAATCCCTTTATCAGGCCCGGGACTGGGCCACAGGGAAATGAGGAATTTCCCGGTGCGCCCCCCCCCCATCAAAATACATGTACAAGCGATTGAATTTTTTTTAAATTTTGCAACTCATGGCACGACAATTACTTGGAATAGCTAATAAATGATTTTGGCAGAACAAATGTTTTCCAAATATTAAAATGAGCGCCCCTAATTGTAAATTTCAGGTAAAAACAACAAATTTGCAATTATTTTCAATGAAATTTTGGATTTTAATATTCAAATCCTCAAATGCAGTGTGCAAAAACACCCTTTTTGATACACCCACTCGAACATGATACAATACAAGTGGTGTGTGTGTGTGCATGATTTAAGATACAGTAGATACCCTATATCACCCTACACAGCAGTGACATGTATGTTTTAGAAATGTTTATGCCGGCGCTCCCCCCCCCCCCCAGGTTTTTCCTGGTAGCAGTTTAGAAGCCCAGTCCGGGGCTGCCCTTTATAATTCCAAACTTATGAGACGCACTGTAGATTATATTTAGGTCTCTTGATGTACGAAAAAAAGCATTGAATTCAAACCAACAAAACTTTCCCAACTCATTGATTAACTCTTTCTTTGCAGATTTCTTTTAGGCAAAAATGGACTCCAATAGTTCTGATTACAAGAAACTCAGACAACAACAAAAGTTCACTTTTTGTATTTGTTAACATTTTCTCTTATTTTGTTTTCTAGAGAGAAAAAAATCTCTCTCATATCCTCAAAGTAAAAAAAAAGATAGAAATGTTGAAGAGATGTTGTTACCCCTGAAGAATTTCTGATATTGTCCCAAAAGACAATACCAGTAAGTGGTTTTGTTCAGAACAGTTCTTAGATAATAATATGCAAAAAGCATTATTACATACAAGAAGAAGAAAAAAACAAAAAAACAACACAAAACAAGTCTTTGCCTCAGTGGAGTCATTTGTCCACATGAAACCAAATGTGAAATTCTAAGATGCCAAAAATGTATAAATAAAATAAACCGCAGAGAATCAAATTGTAGCAAAGAAATTTATGCAAAAAAAAAAAAAACTCAACCAACTGGTTTCTATTATTATTCTTACTTCCAAGATTCTTTTCGATTTTTTTTTAATACACATGACACCAAATTTGCATATGCATATGTTACAGTAAATGTCCCAAATTATTCAAAACTAGTTTTAGATCAATAATAAGATACATTATTTTACGTAAGAAATTTGTTTAATTGATTTCGAACTCTTGGTGATTCTGTGTTTCAAAAGAACAACACTTAGGAAAAATTGAAAGCGCGTTAGAAACTAGAATAGTAACTGAATCACTTAAAAGTATTTTTTTTTTCAATGTTCATGCTCTTAACAAAACATCGTGTGCTTAAAGTTGGGCCATTTTTAAACTCACATAAAAAGCTTATTTTGAAAAATATATCAAAATGAAAATACAGTAGAACGTCGATCATCGGAAATTATGTCGGACATGCATAGTTCCCATAATTCAAAAGTTCGTATAATCGAACTCCAATTAAAAAAAAAACAAGAGAAAAGTAGAAGAAAAAAACTGATTGCAAAGAAATTTGTTTTATTTCCATAAGAATAAATAAAAAAATTGATTCAGATAATTAACGTTTCGATAATTAATCGACGCTCTTAAGGGTACAGTCCCTTAAGTGGTTGAATTGCCCTTCTAGTTTATAAAACACCTTCAAAGCTTTTCTTAATTTTGCTCCTAAACGATAGAAGAATAACCAGAATTTGAGAAGCGTTCACCAAAAGCCAATTATGGCTGGTTAAAAAACAGACAAATAGAAATCGGGACGAACTTCAGTTGGCTCCGCCCTTTTTATGACGACCGGCAACTTCTAATTGGTTGGTTATGTAGTCTGACGTCACATGCTCCGCCCTTTTCAATGTCGAACCACACAACAAACCAATTAGAAGTTGTTGGTCGTCATAAAAAGGGCGGAGCCAACTGAAGTTCGTCCCGATTTCTAATTGCCTGTGTTAAAAATGACCAGGTTTACCTGGTTCTTCATTGGTTAAAACTAGTTTTCAATGATTTTTTGTATATTTTATTTATTCTCTACACACAACACACATGAAAAAGCAGAAGTGAACATTTAGTTTAGACAAACATATTCACATCAAAATCTCAGACTCCCCCATTATATTACATATTAGGCAAAACACCATTTCTATTTTTACTCCAGTAAACATGTTTAAAGAGATTTAATAAATTGAACTGCGAGATTGTGTAAAAGGAAAGAAATAAAGCTTTTTTTTAAATAAACATACATCAAGATTAGTTAGAAAGATCAATTTGAGAACACAGTAGTGAAATTTTATGCCTAGCTAACCATAAACACCCCCCCCCCCTATCTTTTCCATCCTTAAATAATAAATAATACATTTCAATTTCATTGTATTCCTTATTTTTTTAATACAATTTACACGATTTTCACTAAATTGCAAAAAAAAAAAAAAAAAAAAAGTTTATCAATCAAAAAAGGCAAAGCTTTTTAGCCTTTTAAATAATAAAAAGGCTAAGAAAATCTAATAAAAACAGAAGAAGGATTCTTGGATTGTATTTTTTTTTCTTGTTCTTCTTCCATTTAAAAGTGATCAACAAACAAACACTAAAAACCATTTTCAACACCCATATATATATATAACATTAAAAAAAATAATCCCTCTTAGAAAATCCACTTTGAAATATATATATTGAAAGTGTTTTAACACTATTTTAATGTATTTTTTTTCTCACACACACAAGAGAAATGTTCTAAATTTCATTTGATTGCCATCAGATTTCTTGCAAAGCATTCATCATTCATTCATTCATTCAAAAAAAGCCTTTTTATGTTGTGGGTATCACTAGCATTTTTCTTGGCTTTTTTTAGTTTAAAAGTAATCAAACCGTTTGGTAAAACTTAAAATTAAACTATTCATGTGTGTAAAAAACACACATAAGATTGGAAATTGAAAAGCAAATTGAAACTCATTTGCAATGTATTTATACAACTTTCTCGGATACTTTTCTCCCAAATTTACATTTTGAAAATAACTTTTAAAGAAAAAATTTGAAAGGTGGTTTTCGTAACTAGAAGAGTAAATGAATCACCTAAAAAAAGGTAATTTTCACGTTGACCATTTTTAAAATTAAAACTTTTTAAGGAAATATGGCCGTGAGCAGCAGGGCGCGCTTGTAGCTCTAAGAGATTATTGTCGTTTAGAGAAAAAAAAACTGATTTTAAAAATATTTTTAACGTCTGAACTACAATAAAAACATATCTAATAATTTAAGAAAACATTAAAAGTACCTCCATAATTTTTTGTATCCCATTTGAACGTTCAGAAAAGGAGAAAAAGCCCTGATTGCATCCACAACTGGCAAATTCTTTTCTTCATTTTTCTTAGTAGTATTGAACGGGCTGTTAAAACAGGCAATTAGAAATCAGGACGAACTTCAGTTGGCCCCGCCCTTTTTATGATGAAAGCAACTTCTAATTGGCTGGTTATATAGTCTGACGTCACATGCTCCGCCCTTTTCAATGTCGAACCACACAACAAACCAATTAGAAGTTGCCGGTCGTCATAAAAAGGGCGGAGCCAACTGAAGTTCGTCCCGATTTCTAATTGCCTGTGCTGTTAAGTCATTATCTCTTCTTTAAGTACTATGTCAATGCTAACAGAAAAAAACAGATAAAACAGAGTTGTACAGTAGGGGCTGCAGTCTTGGCATTTTCTCCATTTCTGAGCGTTCAAATGGTGAAACAAGATACAACTAATTATGGAGGTAGTGCACATTTTATTTTATTGAAATTTCAAATACTCGATTTTTGTTTTTCACTTCAAGTTGAACCAAATCGCCTGCTAACGCCCAAAAAAAAACAATTATTTTCATGCTGTCATAAAATGTTAATTTTTATAAATAAAAAAAATATCTACATTATATCCTATACCCTTAAGTGATTCATAGGCAATTTTATAGTTTCCAAAATACTTTCTTTCAATGCAACTTAAATTCAAGAGTTATGAACAATATTTTCATTTTTTTAAAAAAATCTAAGTGCTGAAAATTATATGGTGGACCCCCTCTCATATATTTATTATATACTTCAACAGAATAACATTTATTATTTTTTAAATGTATTTTCATGTTTAGGTCGTAATTTTAAACAGTTGTAGAAGAAGCCTCCATTAATTTGTTCAACAAACTCAATTTCTCAATGGTAAAAATATGGACAATCGTTTAAAGTTCTTTAAGAGAGAGTTTTACTTTTGAAAAAATATATAAAAACACTTAACCTTTATGTTCATTTACACTGAAGTTATATATGACAGAAAAACTGTGACCGTCCAATGAACTTAACTAACTTTATAACATTCTTAGGCCCAAATTCAAGAAGAAAAACTTTATTGGAAACAACTTCTTACTTGAAAACTTTGAACAGAATTTCTAACGTGGAAAACATACTCTTCTATTCCTTACACAAGAACATCATTTTTCTGTTTTGGAACCCTCATTAGAGGCTTCAAATTAAAAGTTCCAAGTTCCAAATTCCTGTTTTGAATTTGAGCCTTAACGACATTGAATGATTTCAACCACAAGTGACATTATTTCAACAGTTGAAAGCAAGTGCATTTGTCACACCAGTTAGGTAACTTCACATTCTGACATTGCAATTTTTTTTTCTCACGAATGTCAATGTCAACATTTCAACAAAATTAATAAAGAATGGCTTTTTCAACCAGAAAAATATAAAAACTGTATCCTGGTAATTCTAAACCACTAAAAATGATTGAAAAAAAACTTTAAAACATGGCAATTTGCCGCTAGGAAAAACAAAAAAAAAAGTTATCTTAGTGACTGATAATACTAGTAGTAGCAGTTATTTCTTGCAATCAATGCAAGTGTTATTACTAAACGTTTTTAAGATTTAGGTCCCTTCCATTATGACCTTTGTAAAATATTTCATGTCGCCTCTGATCCTTTTTTTTATGATATTTAGGCACTTTTAACTGGTCCTGAGAATGTTTCAAATGCTTCTTATTTTTCAACGTCTCAAATTTCATTACTAGAGATAAATCACTAAGTTTTAAGTTTTACCTCTCTCAGGCCCTGTTTTCATTTGACAAAAATAATTAAACTGTGAAAATTTCAACTGGAGAAAAATGGCAGTTTACTATGGTGAAATTAGTTAATGCGTGTCCATTATTTGGACAATATAATATCAGTATTAGGTGAAAAAGAATTCGATATGACCGTACAAACGTGGTCAGCCTATTCACTATAATGGTTTGCTTTATTATGTTAGGTCAATTGAAGCAAAGAAAACCCCTATCACCCTACCACTTGAACCAAACCAAGAAATTGCCGCTCCTCATCAATAAGTACACTGAAATGTTGTTATTTTGAGATAAAGGTAAAGTTAAATCTAACCTACATCTGACATTCAACTACTTGAAAAGTTGAAATTATTAACCTTTCATTTTTAACCTACTTTTTCGACGATTATTTGCGTTTGTTTTTTTCAATTTTAAAATTAATTTTGACAATCATTTTTGCCAAGTGGAAACAGGGCCTTAGGGTTGGAATACAGAGATGGAATTTGGCGATTGGAATATCAAAATGCAAAGTCGAAGGTGGTTGGAATGTATTTCCTATGGAAAGACTCAATGTATTCGGTTTTTGCAACAACTCGACTTTCCTTTGCAATCGAAAAGTCATCTGTGTGCCACGGGCCTTAGGTTCATATTAAAGACAAAAAAAAAATATGCATTTGGAACTTTAACCTTCACAATCTGAACAGATATCGAGATTCCAAACCAGAACTACCCTGTTTTACTGACTATTCACAGTCGACAACAGAAGGGTTCTGTGTGAGTGCCCTGTTCTCAAAGGGTTTGAACTGAAGCTAAATGGGCCGAAGACTTCTTCATGAATTTGAGCTTTGTAAAACTTCATTCAGTTTTCACAAAATTTACAACTAAAACAGATGCACAGACATTGAAGAGAAAGATAAGAAAACAAAATCTTTCAAAAAACAGAAACTTTTTTTACAGAAAAAAAAATCCCATTCACAACTTCCAGAAGCACTTTTAAAGTAAATTATCACTAAAAGGAAATCTTAAGCTTCCATTTTTAAAAGTTAGTGGTGTCTTTAAGTGTGTGTTTGATCTAAATTGATAAAACATTTTGAATTTCTTCTTAGCTATTTAAGCAAAAACAGAAGAATCATTTTAACTTTTAAAACACACTGAGGGTAACTAAATTGACAACTTAGGACCATTTAGAGAGAACTGATGATAATTGCTCCCCTTTTGCCCCCCCCCCTCCTTTCTAAAGATTTGGGTGGGACACACACACCACATTTGAGTGTGTGTCCAGTAAACATATTATTCTCCAAATAAAGACAAGTTCCCCCTTGATGGATCCATGTTTGGTTTGTATCACACTCAACTAATTAGCAGTTCCAACCTCCCAACCACTACCACACTACATAGATTTTTTGTGGGTTTTTTTTTTTCAAACTCTAGATAAATACCACTACAATATACAATACAACCCATGATTCATGTTATTTTTATGTATGATTGCCACAATATATAGAGGAGACTAGAAGGACTAGCTCAGAATTATCTGACAGAAATAGATTGATGATGGCCACACCACAAAATCGGACCCTTTTTTTAAAAAAAAAAAAGTTGGTGCCGCCACCAAAATCCCTCTCAAGTTAACCCACAGTCCGATGATGGACATTCTGTCTTGCCAATTGTAGTTGTATATAGGCCTACAAAATACTAGAAAAAACCCTCACTCCATCACCCCCTTGACGAAACAACAACAACCAAAAAAACTTGCTCAACAAAATGCAATACAATACTCCAGAGTGCAATGAAAAAATTGGTTTCTTCATCTTGGAAAGAAAAACAAAATTGTCTTTCTTTACATTCATTTCTCTTTCTCTCTCTCTCTCTCTCTCTCTCTCTCTCTTCCTTCTATCTTTTTTTTTTTCTAGTCTAGTTTCCCCCCTTATTTGCTTTCATCTTCAAATGCTTACTAATATATACTTCAGTAACAAGACCGATTTAGACAGAAAACAAACAATGTACAAAAATATGACAATGGACACCACACCACCAAAGATAAATGAGACCAAAGTTTTGTAAAAACAATGTAAATGATGATCCCTCCCCTTCCCCTTTTTTTTAAAAAAAATTCTAAAATGTTAAAATCCTAAAAACTTTCCAGACAAATTAGGAATGTGTCTAATAATATCCTCTCTCATAATCTCAGAATAAATAACTAGGAGGTCAATTAACTGTAATCTTTAATATAATCCTTTGAAAAAGCCACTGATTTGTATGAAGTTTTTTTTATCCTTTTAAATGAATGTTGAACAATGGTTGAAAAAAGAAGAAAAAATATTTCTTTTAAATTCTTACAAAGATTTTTTTTGCCAAAAATATCAAAAAATTCTAACAATAGAAAGAATAATAGATGGGAGCACCATCTGCTTCTTTAATTGGCAATACATTTCAAACATAATTTAAACCAACAGTAGTTCTTCCTTCATTATTTCATATGCATTGAGGAGAGAGAGAGAGAGAGAGAGAGTCTATTTAGGGTTGGTTCAGACCACGTAGGTCCTTTAATGTATGTTAAGGTAAGATCAATCTTTACACCACGTTTCCATTGCAAAATTAACTGCAGTTACATAACCAAAGTTGTAGTTAACTGCAGATAAGCTAGAAGTTGTACTTTTCTGGGTGTTCCATTTTTAAGACACTTAACTGTGGTTAAATTATTTTGTGTCACTTCCTGTAACACGGTTCTGCATTATGTGAAATGTTCACTCCTCATTCAGTCAAAAATGGGAGAGCTCTCACTATCCGCCATATTGTTTGTAAAGCTAAATTTGTTTGAACACAGGAAGTGACGTATTTAACCATTCAGTAATGTGACCTAACCACATTATGTCAATGCAGTTGAGTGAACTTCATTGTTCAGAACCTTAAACATGGTTAATGTAACCACATTTGTTTCCAGTAAAAATTAACTGTGGTTAACTCTTTAATTTCAGTTAATTTTTGTAGTTGTAGTAAGGTATTAATGCACCTGTACGAAATGCAGTAAGTGAATATATATATATAGAGAATATATATATAGAGAGAGAGCGACCTTGCATTAACTTACATTAAAATTCATAGTCTGAAGGAGGCCTTAGAAACAAGCGTTAGAAGTTTTTGATGAATTTTTCCTGTTTTAATAAAATTTCCCCCCCAAAAAAACTATTTAAAATAGCAAAATCGAAATCATTCAATAATGAACATGTCGAAAAAATCTAAAACTAAATGGAACAAGAAGAGCAATAAACATCCATCACATTCCATATGGTCAGAGATAGAAAAAAAATTGTTCTCTAAACTAATGGAACCTAACATTTACGCACTTACATAATGGCCATTAACAGCTCAAGACCGGAAATGTTATAAACCATAAATAGCCTCCTCCTCCTCCGTCATCCTCTAATTTGAAAACCAAGTCAGTTTTAAAACTAAAGTCATTAAAAAAAATTTCAACCCCATTATATTAAAAATAATGCCACTTAAAAATTGGGAGTGTTGTATATTCAAAATCTATTCTTGTTTTAAAATATCTGAAAGTAAAATAATAAATTTTAAAAACTAGAACAGTTATTTTTGTTGTTTTACTTTTTTTTTATTTTTCTCAAAGGGCTAATTTTTTTTAGATGTTTATTTTTTATTCACGAAGTTATTGGTAGACAATGAAAAAAGAAGCTGTAAAAATAGTAAAATATAAAACAGAATGAGATTCCCAGAATTCTAAGTGTTTCCTGGCAAAAAGCACATTTCCATGTTTATGTTCACTAAGTTAATTTTACTGTACATTTATTAGTGAATTACTAAAGAAATTCAGTCACATCTATAAAAATGCTTTCATCAAAGTGGTATTAAAGTTTTCGAATTCTGATTATTCTGTCTTTCAGGCGCACAATTGAGAGAAACTTCAAATTGTTTTAGAAACTAGAAGGGTAGCTCAATCACTTAATTATAATTTCACAAGTTGATATCTTTCAAAATAAGCTTTTTATGTGAGTTTGAAAATAGACCCAACTTTAAAAGTTTATTTTGAAAAATAACAACAACATGAAAAATACCCTTAGATGATTGAGCTATATCCTTCTAGTTTCTAAAACACTCATTTTTTTTCTTAATTTCAGTTCTGAAATTTAAATAAAAATAATTAAAGAGTTCGAAAATTAGCTATTCATAAACTATCTTAAACCAAAAAAAAATACTTTGAAAATCGTTTAACACGAAATGGAAATGACCAAAATATATTTTGTGTTAAACGAATTTTGTGACAAACAAAATAATTTTGTTATTAATAGAATTGGACCTAAAAATATGCTTCTTATGACATTTTTCGTGTTAAACGGTTTTCGCAGCGTATAGAAAAACCTATCCTAATGGTCTGGAACCGAAATTATATTTCGTGTTATCTGATTATTCGTGTTAAACGGTTTCCAGTGTACTAAAATAAAATGTTGGTTACCTTAGTCATAACTAAACAGCTCAATTTCATTTTGCCTCATAATTACAGTCATCGTATTATTGAATTCGGATACGAATTGTATTTCAATGGAACATCAATATAATAATACCATTAGACCAATAAACAAATGTCAACATTCTATCAGTAATACACTCTATATAAAACACAATATAGACCTATGTAGTCTAAACATAATATGGCACAAAAATAACAATAACAAGAAGTCTGCTAACATTATCAACAAATAATAGCTAATAATAATAATAATAATAATAAAAGCAATTGTTATTTACTTTCAATACATGTGTGTACAGTAATTTAATAAACAATTCCATTTCATCTCGTGTAGCCTCAACTATAATTAGGCGCCAACAGGTCGCCCGCCATAAATTTCAAATTGGTTATTGATGTGACCATCTGGTTAAATAACACTTCCGGGTTAACTCCTATACTTTACACCCAAAAAAACCGCCATAAACTTAACTATGAAAGCCAATAATATACCACACAATAAAACATATCTGTAGGCCTAACAACATTCCAACATTATGAATAAAACCTTGTTCACACCAAAACAAACATTTTGCTAAACGTTTGCCATATGTTTGAATTTGGTACGGACAAAATTTCAGACAGTCAAAAGTCAAACTGCATATTTGTTTTCATGCAGCTTTAAAGCTCATTATAAAAAGAACCTTGAATTTATTCAGTGAATCATTGAACTGAAAAGTAATTTAGCTCTATGTATAGGGTGGCACCATCTATTGTCTACACTCAGCTTTCACACAAAATGCTCTATAGAGGAAGAGAGATCTTGGTTGAGATACCTTTATGTAGGCCTACATATTTTGTTGTTTAGCTTCAGTTTTATTTTCTTACATTTAGTGTAAATTAATGTCATTGAGCAAGCAGTAGTATATGTGGTTCAGAAGTGTGTATGAGGTTCTGAAATTCCCTCAAATAATTCATCAAGTGCCACAAATTGTAAACTATAATTAGCCATCATGGTGCCGCAGGTGCTCTTTACAAATTCAACCCATTTTTCTCTATTTCTTTTGCCTTCTTTTTTTATATACAACATTTCTAACATCACACCACTATACATCAACAGTTGTAGGCTTATTTACTTATTTATTTCATTGACTTGATCAAATAATTCAACCTATAATTAGACATTATCTAACTAAGTTAAAAGTTTTGCTGTAGTAAAAACTGTCTTGTAGCAGTTTTTGTTTATTATTTATTAGTGAGGGGCCCCCCTATAATATAGGGGCCCCAAACAAAATAATCATATATATATATATAATCAAGATACTGCATGTGGTAGAGAAAATAGTTTTCAGAAAAATCAACTATTTAACTTGCTACTAAATAGCCTAAATTTAAAAAAAAATAATAGCAACCCACAGGAGAATGGCAACAAGGTGAAAAGGGCTGCACACGGAGGCTAAATAGCTTTACACTGTAAATAGCTATTCTCTCTACTACATAAACATACAGGTTGCTCAACTATTAAATCATAAAGCAACTGAGAAGGAACTTAATCTAGTTCTAAGCAGCAGTTGTGCCATCTATTGGCTACACACAGCTATGACACGAAAAGTTTCATAGTTCAGGCTCTTATAGCCGATTCACAGGGGTGTTATGGCGCTTATTCAGTTTGGCATTTGTTCTATTTGACGCTTATTCAGTTTAACAGTTATTCAGTTTGGTGTTTATTCCATTTGGCGCTTATTCAGCACCAGTGGTGATCAAGGTCATACTAGTAGAATGCTTTAACAACATTCTTGTGTTTTATGTGGTATAGTCCGCGTGAAACATGGCGAAAGCATACGAACCACTTTGACTGCAAAATATTGCCACAGAAACGGCTGGCTGAACTCTGGTTTGACAATGTATTTGCTGCGAAAAAACGCCAGACCTTTGCACATATACAGTAGATGTGTTGTTTATTTTTATCTATGTGCATGTATTATGTGCTTGACAATGCTTAATGCTGCATGTGGACTTTTATGTCCCTCTGCCATAGGCCTATTTGGCTGCTAGCAGAGTGCTAATTGTAATTGTAATTTAAGCGACATGCTGACAACATTTTGCAGTTGAACTCAACAATGGTCCTGTGAACCAAGGCCCCCACATACTGTCTTAGTCATTATTATGAAAAAATACACTAATTCAATACTCAAATTTCCAATTAAGCTAGTTTCCAATGAGTTCAATATTTGTGTTCCAAAATTCATAAATACATTGTTGTCATGTAATAATAATCATTTTGTGTATTTGATTAAAAGTGACATAAAACTTCAATAAATGGAATTGCTTGGTAAATGTTTGTTCTATTTTTTTGACATTTTGCAGTAACCAAGGATTAAAAATTCAATAAAATAACCATTAAATGTTATTAAACATAATTACAAGTTATGATGCATATATATATACAAAGCATATTATATGTTAAGTTAACAATGCAAACTCATAATACACCCACCCACCCACCCCACCTTTTCTATTGGACTAAAATAAACCAACTTCTAAAAGTTTTCAACAATTTTTTAACAAGAACAAATAATCAAAGGTTTATTATATGTAGGCCTATATATATATTTTTTCTTGAAATTTTTAGAAACAATAAACTTGAAGCATTTAAAAAAAATAAAAAGTCTTAAAAGTGATGGAGGAGGAGGAGGACTCGAAGAAGTGAAAAAAGAACCACGTAAGACATATATTATAGATGCATGCAACACGGATTCTGTCAAGGAAGATATAAATGATCGTAAAATTCGCGAAAGAATTCATTTGGCACACTCCAAACCCATTAAATGTTAAGAAAATTTCCCAGGAGAAGATTTTCTTTCTTTCTATTTTTTATTCCATCCGAAATTTCTTACGACAATAAAAAAAACGCACCACCGCCACCAACACCACCACCTTTTAAACTTATTTCATCTTTAAGACAAGTTTTCAGAAATGTCTAATCTTTTACATGAACGAATTCAGGCAAAACGAAAATAAAAAAAAAGAAATTAGCCTCAAGTTGCAGTCACATTACATTGAATAGACAGACACACATGTATACTTTTGGGTATACTTTAGGTATGTGTGTATATTTGGGAGTTTTTCAAAATCACATTCCATCATTGTGACATCTTTGCATTCATCATGCTTTTTTAAAAAAAAAAAACAGTAAGGTTGAACAAAAGAACCTCAGAGAAAATTTGTTATCAAAGATGCAAAAGAATTACATAAGAAACAAATGTGTCGCAATCGTAAAAACCAAAGGGTATCTCTTTGTTGTTTCCGGACGATTCTTTTCTGTTTTCTTTACAGATCATAAATACCTTTTTATTTCATTTCCAAAATGCACCCAATTACTGCCAAATCTGAATTGTATTTATTATCCAACACACAATGCTGCTCTCTTAAATTTTTCCTTGTAAAGACATTTACTATTTGTCAACTCAAAATTGCTAGTTGGGTTATTTAAATTAGCCATCCTTTTTTTTTTTTGGTTATTTTAATTTATCATTTACCTTTTTGTTTGCAATGAACGTGCATCAGCAGCGCAGTGTAAAACAACCATGTCAAACTGGCGGTCCACAATTAATATCTTTGCGACCCAGCCAATATAACGGTATGTAACAAAAGTTTTAATAAGAATTGAAAGTAATCAATGCGAACAAGATTTCCCACAAAGTAGGAAATATTGTAGCAGAGAAGAGATGCCAAGTGTCACAGGAAGAAAACATTAATTTTACCGTTGTCCTTGTTCTTTTTTTCTAAGTCTGTACTTTTCGAAATAAACCTACAGTTCTATAAAATTGGAAGTTTCTTTTGTGGCCCACATAAATTGAGACCTTGTTTATTTGGCCCATGTTAGCCTTTGAGTTTGACATGCTTGGTGTAAAATTATACATCACTTCCAACTTATAACTTACAAGAAAGAAAGACTCGTCATATCAATATTCCAACTATAAGTACTCTTGAGTTGACAAATGATACCGACAATGTTAATTTCCCTGTGGAAATCCACACAACACAGATCAGTACCAAAAAAAAAAATCAGTTTTCAATAGGGCACAGCCACAACTAATATAGTAAACCTGCAAATTGCCTAGTAATTATACAGAATAACTGATTTTTTTTCTTCTATTTTAGTAGCAAAACAATTTAAATACCCGGTAATGAGCTTAGTGAAAAGCGCTTCAGATGGCATTTCTTAATAAGGTTATTTTGACCATGCATTTCTTAAATGCTCCTTTTGAACTAAATTGTCTCTCAGCCATAGGCCGTCTAGGCTGTTTTCAATGATTAACAGCAGCAGATGATTGCTATAGCCTATATAGGAGTGAATAGAACTGTGTTGAAATGCACCATGGGTAAAATGACATCCTAATTGAATCTGACTCATAAATGGCTATTTGTAATTACTTCATGTCTTCTGCTAACAAGACTTGCTAACAATGCAACAATGTTAGTAGGTGCTCTCAAATGCAACCTTTGAAGAAGAAGAAAAATAATACGAATAGTCTTTAGTAGAGATGGGACACTCGAATCCTCGAATCCCGCGAATCTTAAAAAATATTAGAGATTCGAAAACTCGAATCTTCGCGCTTTTTTCGTCTTTCGAATCCTAATCTTAAAAAAAAACTTAAAAACTTTGGTAAAATTAGTTTTAACTACATTGTCTTCCAAAATAGAAGCGTTCACTAACAAAAAAACCCGGCGATTGTTGCAATTTCGGTGGTGGTACCCGGATCACCAATGGATCACCTCGTGGCGACCCTGAGTGCCACTGTTTTTTATTATTAATAATTTAATATTTAATATTATTTCCATTTAATTGTATCTTCTTAATGAATAATATAGGAATCTTATAGGAAGGGTTCAGAGATACGAGATTCGGGAGATTCGAGAAAAATTTAGGATTCGTCCCACCTCTAGTCTTTAGATAGACAACCACATAGAAAACCATTTTTAACATTTAAATTGTTTATGTTAAAATATATAACAGATAAAAAAGAAAGACGATCATTGATCAAAATAAATACATGCCAGTAATAATAAAATACTATGTCGAATTAGTCATTACAAACAGATGTGACAAAATAAGGCCATGAGTGACAACAACAAAAACAGGAATGAAATGTAAAAGTTTTCAAAAAAAAAAACTGATGACATCTGCTATGTATTTTCTATGCTTTTCCATCTCTCCTCCTATCTCTCTCTCTCTCTTTCTCCCCATCTCTTTCTCTCTCTCTCTCTCTCTCTCTCTCTTTCTCTCTCTCTCTCTTTCAAAAGTATTTGTCTTTAAAAATATCTTCTTCTCTTCACACAAAAAAGTAAAACACAAAAGCAAAAAGAGGAACTTATACAATTACATGGTTGAAAAGAAGAAAGAAAGAGAGA
Organism: Brachycybe producta; assembly: GCA_036925085.1. Taxonomy (NCBI): domain Eukaryota; kingdom Metazoa; phylum Arthropoda; class Diplopoda; order Playtdesmida; family Andrognathidae; genus Brachycybe; species Brachycybe producta. Next base: position 1,276,107 of record JAUPFP010000045.1, on the reverse strand, counting down.
CCGACTTGAGACTGACTTAACTACACGTTACACACAAAACAGAATTAGTCCTACCCCCCCCCCCACAAAAAAAGATGATGACCGAGAAATCATTAGCCATGCAATGCAACGCAATGCAATGCAATGCAAGTAAAGCACAAGGTCCTCTTCTTCTCTCTTCTACAGTTTTAGAAATCGATTTGAAACAGAAGGATGGTTTCAGAAAAAAAAGATGTTTCTTTCTTTACTTTTCATCTATTTATTTGTTCAGTTTGGTTTTAACTAGAATATAAATTTCAAAAGAAACAACTTAAAATCTTTGTTATTTAAAAAAAATGATCTAACAAGCATTTAATTCCTCTTAAGATGTTTCATGAAAAGCTAGTTTTTAAAAATATGGATGTTTGTCTGAAATTTCAGAAGCAGACATTAAAGACCAGAGATTGCCATATTTGCTTCTGCCAGTTTTAAAGCTGTTGCTTGTTGCAGATTTTTTTACAAGAAAGATTTAAAGCAACGAAGTCAATGCTGTGCAATATTTGGCATTTGCGTCAAAATCTAATCTCTAGCCTGCTTTATAGTGTTATGTCGCACTTATTTCATAATCAGCTGACCTGCCTTTTCATTTTTTTTTATGAAATCTGATTGGCTAGTTAGTATTTCAGTGTTATGACCTGTTGTATTTATCAAACCAAATGGATGCTTCAAGCAGCACGTTCTGCTTTGTAAAAGACTAATGCGTCTTTTACAAAGCAGAAAACGCAACCATGCAGTAACATGAAAAGCTACAAAAAAGTAACAAAAAGCTTTGCTTTAAAGCTGCAGAAAGCGAAAATACAGTCTAGCCTTAAACAGTTAAATTGAAAGTGTGTTAGAAACTAGATCTGGTAGCTGAATCACTTAATAGTATTCTGATGTTGATATCTTTCAAAATTAAATTTATCATTTTCAAAACTGAAAAGCTGAATTTAAAAGATATCAACATGAAATTATCCATAAGTGATTGAGCAACTCTTCTAAGTTTCTAAAAATCTTTGGTCTTGATAACCAACTTAAATCAACTGGATGTAGGTAGGGCCTACACTGAAAATTAGAATTATCTTTACTCTTTTGTGTAGATACATAGTCTCTTTAACAAAAGAAGTTCAACAGTGTTTTTTTTTTAAAAAAAAGTTCTCCTAAATTTTTGGGGATGGGGGATGCTTGTTTTAATGAAATAAGTCCTAAAATGACTTCCAAGTTGATTTTCCTTCATGCATTTTATAATACATGTATATACAAGACCTAAAAACATTATAAAACTTAATTTCACGCGTTCAATACCGTGACGAGAATTAATTATCACACAAAAGGTGAGAGAGCTTCAAAAAGCCTCTCCCCAGTTGTTCATTTTTTTTGGTTCCTTTTTTTATAAAAAAAAAAATCAGGTATAACCACTGTAAGTAATTTTTTAAAAACGTAAATATTATTTGAAATGTTTACCATTTACAGAACTGATATATAATTCCCCCAATCTGGTGGTAAGAAAAAGTGAACCAAATAGTAATTACATTTAAGAGGGATCTCCATAGAAAAATACTTGTGTAAATTGCAAGGTAGATGGCGCCAGCAACCTCCATAGGTGGCAAACTACACTCATCGCCAATTAGTTGAAATAGAATGCGCAGCCTTTTAGCCATAAAAGCCACGTCTAAAACAACCTTAATTATCAGCACGTAACAAACTTAACCCAAAACATAACATAAATGAAGAGAGAGCACGTGTAGAAATAGCGATGACGCAATTAAAAGTTTGCCACGTGACAAAAATAGGAAGGTGAGTCAAGAGTTGAAGAGTGTCAGCAGTACATTTCTATGAGAGGAGGGCTAGTAGCGCCATCTAACCCTACACGCACAAAATAAATGATCTACTTGATTTCTAAAGTGTAAACACATCTTAGAACTATGGTTATTCTAGTTTTCAAAAGAGAAATTAAAAAAAGTGCTTTAAAAACTAGAAGGATAGCTTAATCACTGTTTCGTGGTGAAATATTTTAAAATAAGCTTTTTTTGTAAAGTTTGAAAATCACCCAACTTTAAGCAGAAACAATATAATTTTTATTTTCGTCTATAAAAAGTTTATTTTGAAAGATATGGTCACAAACATGAAAATACCAGTAAGTGATTCAGCTAACCATTCTAGTTTCCAGCACACTTTCAATTTCTCCTTATGAAGTGTTTTAGAAACTAGAAGGGTTAGTATTTCAAACACTTAAGGATATTTTTTTTAATAATGATATCTTTTAAAATAAACTTTTTTATGGCAGTTTGAAAACGGCACAACTTCTAATTTTGTCTATAAAACATTTATTTTGAAAGATATCAACATGAAAATACTATTTTAGCCACAAATCATAATAAATAAAAAAAATTTACTACCGAAGTAAATAGCAACCATAAAAATGCATTTTATTTAATTAAAAAGCTAGCTTTGAGGCTAAAAAAAGTTTTCTAGTCACTGACTACAGATAAGAAACTAAAGTAGCAAACTCTACTTAGCTTCTTACCTTGGTTGTATAAAAACATACAATTGTGTTAATTCTGGCAAATTTCATTTGAAATGTTCAACTATTTACAACAATGATGTACATGCTCCATCTGGTGGGGGAGAGGGGTAACTGCACTAAATCTCCCAACCAAGAGAAAAATACTGAAAAAAACTTATAAAAATAAAAAATATTTTGATTGTCGTGTTGCGAAAGTTTATTAAAAAAAATGAAAAATACACAAAGAAAAAAAAAGCAACCCATAAAAACAACTGATCCATATCAGGCAGCCATTTTTTTGTGTGCAAAGTAAAAAAAGTTACTTCAAAATAAGAAGATATGGAGGGGTTTAGTAGAGGGTTATTATAGAGAGAGAGAGAGAGAAAGGGCTTATTTTTTGTCAATGATTTATGTAATGTAACAAGTCACAACTGTTCAGATGCAGAAGAACAACACCCAAATGACAGATAAATGACAAAGTTAATCAGAACAACTCATAAGATAAACAAACGAGAGAAAAATAAGACAGTAGGGAGTTTAGTTGAAAAGAAAACCAAATGGTGAATTGGGAAAACTTCTTCAAGAACCTCAACAAGGGCCAAATTCAAGAAGAAAAAAACTTGACACTTGAACCCTCTCAGCAGAGTTCAAACTTGAAGTCCAAGTGCTAAGTTTTCTTTATGAATTTCAAAAACCTCAAGAAAAGAGAAAAAATTTCAAAAAAGTCAAAAATTCAAAACTAAAACTTGGCACTTGAACTAGAGTCTCTAAGCAGGGCTCAATATGAAGTCCAAGTGCTAAGTTTTCTTCATGAATTTCAAGAACCTCAAGAAGAAAAAAAAAACGATTCAATGACAGAAAAATTCAAGACTCAAATTCAAGAAAACTTGGCACTTGAACCCTCTAAGCAGGGTTCACCACCCACAGGTTGTGATAAACAGAAAACACCGTATCTAGCGCCATCTATAGGTAATACAGTTAATTAATTCTCATTTACATATATTTAAAAAAATGACTAAATGAAATTAATTAATATTAACGATATGTCATAACCATCATAAATTATAAATTATTAATTAATAATACTGGTAGAAAAAAGTCAAATAAAGGTAAATGTTTTGTTTATTGGTGGCTAGATGGCGCTAGTGTACAAGTTAGAAAATACAACAGCTGACTGACAGCTGATATTAAAATAATACACACAAAGACAAAACTCCAGAAAACAAGAATAAAACGTGTCACTGTCAGCAAAATTGAAAATTGTTGAAAAATAGTCAAAATTTGTGAAAATTATAATAGAATTAAAAAAATTATAAAAACAGAAAAATAGGCATCAAATTTTTTTTTTAAAAAAAAAAAGTTGTTTTAGAGTTTCTTCAAATTTTACGAAGTTTAAAACATTTTCATCCAACTTTTAATTTTGTACTTTTTATCCATTTTTTCTTTCTCTCAAGATATTGTGTACAATTTGCATTCAATTTCTTTACAAAATATTGTTGGTTTTCGTCCATCTCGTCAAATTTTTGTGAAATTTTGTTGAATGTCAGTAATCCTGGATCTGACAGGGGCTGGGCCGCAAAGATATTCGTTGTGGGCCACATGCGGCCCGCGAGTTTGACATGCTTGGCCTAGAAAGTTTTTTTTAAATACTGTACTGTAATTGAGTGGCAAACAAATAAGTACTGAAATTTTTAATTTGAACTTGCCAACAGCTCAAGAGGGCCTATGACAGAGAGACAATTTAGTCCAAAAAACAGCTACATACACAGTTTGTCCTAAAGTTCCAACTGAATAAATGATGCATGTACTGTATTTAGAGGCTTAGAGATTCTAGAAACTCAAAAAGGGGAGAGAGAAAAAAAAAAGGAACCACCATACACATCAAGTCCACTTGGGTGTCCACTGTCCAGAAAAGAAAAGAAAATTGCATACTTGTCAAAAATACCGGAAATCAGTACATGTACATGTATATAGTATAGAGAAACTCTTATATGCAAAATATACGAATCGAAAAATATGTCGATTTCACCAGGGTATCTTTTTTTATTCTCTCCCCACTTCTTTTCAAATGATTACTTCCAAGCCAATGCCTATGAATGAAAGCCACCCCCCCCCCCCCAAAAAAAAAATGTGCGACAGTCAGTCACTACCCATCAAATCCTCCTCCTCCAACTTAAAAATGTTCATCTCCTCCTTTTTTTATTCCCTCCTTTAGCCTATTTTTTTTTTTGGAGTGTCAAGTGTATTTTTCACCATATGTAACCAACCATCCCTCATATTAAAAATCGGGATGATAGAACCTGACATGAAGATAACCAACAAACTAATGAAAGCTGACAATTGTGACAGCAGGCATCAAACACACATACACGCAAAATTGAAAAGTTGCAAACAAATTCCAATAGATGTCGTATCATCCAAAAGAAAACTCGCCAAAAAATGTCACATCTACATTGGTGGGCACCGGGCAGCATGGTGAAAGTGCACCACCTCCTTTAGATTAGACCCCATCAAGAGCCTCTAGACCTGGAAATTCACAACCTTTTTTTGTTTGAAGAGGAACCCTTGAAGTATTTCGTAAACTCTGGGGAACTTCTCCTACCCTGGCTGACACATACTAGGTTCAACAGGAATAAATCACAAAATTGACGTGTAAAGCAGTAGGTGTTTAATAAATAATAATTAACTCATACTTTTGAATAAAATACACTTACAAGAGCATTTATTGCCTATTTCTATTTAATACTATTTTTTAGCAAGCTTTTGCAAATTCTCGCAGAACCTCGGACACAGGCTCGCAATACCCTGGTTGGGCATCACAGGCCTAAACACTCCAGCATTGCACGTGCTGCAAAACTCCATATACGCAATGTTAATTGAAAGTTGATCCATCCAAAGACATGCTTCTCGATTCTAGCAACCTTTAATGCCTTTAATTTGAATTTTTAACAATAATTCAAAGTTGCAATCTCTGCTTGAACGTTGTGGCCAGTTATTAACGGCTGTTTGTTGTTTGTTTCAAAGGTTTTTTTTATTTTATACAATTTTGAATTATGCTAATTTGCTTGTCCCATGTTAAAGACCATCAACTTTAAAAAAAAGATCCATTTTGTTAGCCAATTTTCAGTGCTTTTAAAATCATCTTTCAGCTTTAAGAAAAAAAAAATAAGGCATATTCATTACGGTTCCTGTACGGTTACTACAGCCATTTGAGCAACTTTGAAACCGCAAAGTTGACCGTGGTCTCATAGCATGTGAAACTCTGTTGTGTCTAGGCGCTTAATTTGCGTCAAGAATTATCTTTAAATTATTCCCACGTGCACCGCCAGCAACAACCAACACCTTGCAAAATATCCTGCTGGCGGCGCCCATGTCCATCGGTTATATTATTAACAGTCAGAAACCATACTCCTCCATAGATAACTTCTGTCAACATTCAAGACAACACTCAACCTACCCTCCTCTCTGTCACAATTCCTTCTCCTTCAAATAACATATAACCTCCTGATATAAGGCTTACATAAATTAATAAATGACCATTGTGTCGACTGTGACACTGGTCAACCATTCATCAACAACAACAACAACAAAAAAAAGTAGTTGCATTGTATGTATTCTGAATACAAATGAGACAAAACACAATAGTAACAAAAACTGGACAGTGGTCACACACAAATGACCAATTTATATAAAAGAAGGACTGAACACCCTATTTCATATGACAGAACATCTCTCTAAAGCAACAACACACAAAAAAGCTCTCATCATCATTATATATTTTTTTATTCTTATTAATGGCGCTTCCAAAAGAGAAAAAAAAGGAGCGCCAGCAGACAATAATATTATAAATTGTCTCTGAAAAAAGTTTGTTTCAGCCATTTTTCTGGCAATGGCAGCCAGCAAGTTTAGCCAACCCAACTATATGGTCTCATCCTATTTTTTCTTATTATTCCGCTTGGATGACATTAGAAGAAAGAATCCTTTATTCAGACGAGAAAAAAAAATCCCTTACTCTTCCTCATCATCATCATCCTTCTCTAGAAAAATATAACCCTTAAAAAGCCTCTTCCCCCTTAAGACTTACAGGTCCAGAAGATATATAAGCTTATTTCTTTTCTTTAGAAGGAAAAACATACTTTCCAATTTGTATACAAAATCTATAACAAACAAACAAAATGGCAATAAATATATATACATGTGGCAACCAACAACATTCATAAATTCAAGTTGCTCATTTCATGAGTTGGAATAAAGTCAAAAGTTATGGAACTACTGATTGATAATGTCTATGTGGCAAAATGGAAAAGCCACCTGGAACTTGAATACTCTGCTAAGCAGGGTTAGAAACCACCCCTTATTTATGAGAAACTACACTGAATTCAATTTGAATTTTGAGATTTGAAAAGTCACACAAGCAACTTCTTGTATTCATTACCCTTATTTTACATGTTTCTTACAAACATTTGTCATGATGAAGCACCCTGTATGGAACTGCTCACTATGAAAAATCTGAAAGAATGAAGATTCTTGCAAGATTTGGGTTCAGATTAAAGTAGGCCACTTGGAACTTGAACACTCTCAGAAAGGGTTCTAACACAGAAAAACTGAGTTCAAGGGGTACTACTCAATGAAAGAGAGTTCAAGTACAAATGTTAAGTTTCCTTCTTTGAATTAGAATCTTGAAAAGTCACAAGCAACTTTTTTTTTCAATCCGATTAATAAATATTTTATGAAGAGCTATTATGATGAATAGGGCACGGATTTTTATGCAATATCAAGCAAGTGTTTCTTAATTTGTGGTCCAAGTGTCAATTGTGAAGTAATCATCATCATCATCATTAGAGCAACTGCAATTATGGTTTTCCTAACTAAAAAGGCTGGTTAAAGGCTAATATGTCTGATTACTATCAGTTGTCAACTAGAGTTCTAGCCTCTAACCAATGTTTTTGATTTAAAAAAACCATGATTGTTAGTTGGTCTAAATTGAATTGTTAGTTCACAATTGGCTCATGGGGCCACAAATTGAGAACCATTTGCATGATACTGCATAAAAATCCGAGCCCTAATGATGGAGCACCCTGTAAAGCTTTTTTTTTTTCGAAAAAAAAAAAAAGTATATAATAAATGGAAAAGTGCAGAAAATAGAAAAGTTTTTCAAAAAACACACAAAAACGTAACATATAGAAAGAAATTCCTTGTCAAAACTTCGGTGGATTCTGGTCTTTTTTCTTCTTCAAAAAAGTTTAAATTATTGCTGCCTGTGTTTTAAAAGTTGGAGAGTTAAAAGCACCAACAGATGGCACTGACAAACCCCCCCCCCCTTTTTTTTTCTAATGACTTCCCTTTTTCATTAAAATGCTAAAATTCAGTATACCACCACTTAAAAAAAGACAAAAGCAGCAAGAAAACACGTATATACACAAAGGGTTAATACCCTTTGGCACCACCACCACCTATGCTAATGAGGAGCCCAATTTGGATTCAAAAACGAATTTAAAAGTTCAAAATGGGACAGTTGAATCGCAGCAACCAAAAAGTGTCAAAACTTCATAAAGCATAAAACCACAGAAGGCGCCACTGACAAAAGCAATCAATCAACCCTTTCATTTTTATATAAAACAAATCACACCAAACTGTACACGCCCCTCATATCTCCCCCTTACTGATTTAGATTTAAATATTCAACGGAACAAAAACAGGATTGAAAAATATGAGAAACTGAGCGCCATCTGTGGTAAAATTGAGAACTTAACACACTCACAACAGGGTAATTTTGAAAACTGAAAAAGTTCTCAAAATTACTGATAAAGATAGATTTACTTGCGAGCTGAAGATGACATGTTTGTGTTAAAGCAAAAGCTGAAATTGAATGTGTTTTTTCAGCTAATGTTCAGCCACTTGCCACCTAACTAACATCTTACTGCTTCAGCTGAAGGTTTTCAACTTCACGGTCACTTTATAAATATGCCCGTAAAAGTATATTCAGCTAGTAAATGTTCACCTTCAGCTAGAAAATGTTCACCTTCAGCTAGAAAATGTTCATCTTCAGCTAGAACATTTTCATCTTCAGCTAGAACACTTTCATCTTCAGCTAGAACACTTTCATCTTCAGCTAGAACACTTTCATCTTCAGCTAGAACACTTTCATCTTCAGCTAGAACACTTTCATCTTCAGCTAGAACACTTTCATCTTCAGCTAGAACATTTTCATCTTCAGCTAGAAAATGTTCATCTTCAACTAGAACATTTTCATCTTCAGCTAGAAAATTTTCATCTTCAGCTAGAAAATTTATCTTCAGCATGCTACTAAATCAGCTTCTACAAAATACAAGCAAAAGCTGACAATATATTTCTGCTTTCAGCTGAATACAATTCGTCATGCATCAGTTTGCTAGTTAAACAACCTTTAAAGGTGTGTTGTAAAACCACAAAAAAGTACATTTACATGAAAAACCACGTCCACCAAGCTGAAACATTGGGACATGTTTTTTTTTAAATAAATACGTTGAAAGTTATGTCTAGAATCAGTCACCACACACTTTTTTAAAACTTAACGTCTGTTGACACTAAAAACATTAAACAAATAAATACGAGTTAAATAAGACAGATCAACATTACTGATCAAAGTTAAACAGACATCTCTTATTGAAACTTTCAAGGCACAAATTTTATTTTAAAAAAAACATCTACAAGATTTGAGAGGATTAGACATTTTTTAAAAAAAGAAAATCCTACAAATCAAGTCAAACTTTACAAAGAATGATAGATAAAATATAATCATATCACTTTGTAGAACGTCAATCAATCAACCAACTACAAGACAACAATAGAATTTTTTTAAACCTTTCATGTCTTTTTTCTTTACTGTTAAAACTGTTAAAACCTTGTAAAAACAAGATCAAGTTACAATTTTTTAATATCCAGATCTAGTTGATGATATTGATATAATCATGAAGCCCCCATCATAATCATAATCATCATTTGTCTTATCAAAAACAAAATCATTTTTTCATATTATATCGGAAGGCGCAAATAAAACGCTTCCTACTTAAAAGATGAATCTCAATGACGGTTCCTATAATTGACGCTCTACTTAGGCTTGCCACCTTTCCTCCTTTGTGAAAGACAGTCCACAGGCAATTAGAAATCGGAACAAACAGAAGTTGGCGCTACCCTTTTTATGACGACCGGCAACTTCTAATTGGTTGGTTATGTAGTCTGACATCACATGCTCCACCCTTTTCAACGTCGAACCACACAACAAATTAATTAGAAGTTGTCGGTCATCATAAAAAGGGCGGAGTCAACTTCTGTTTGTCCCGATTTCTAATTGCCTGTGGACAGTCCTCCATTCAGAAAAAAAAGTCCTCCGGCCAGGACTGTCCTCGGAGTCCTCCATGAACGTATTTAAGTTTTTATAAAATTCATTGTGTGGAGGACATGTTCGTCTTGATGGAGGATGGTCCTGGCCGGAGGACATTTCTTCCGAATGGAGGACTGTCCTCCATAAAAGAGGAAAGGGTGGCAAGCCTAGCTCTACTGTACTTTTGTTACTTATACCCTTGGCTTCTACGGCCCTCAACAGTTTCAAAGCTAATCTTCATCTTTAAATTTAATGCGTTTTAGCTGCGCCACTCATCCAACATGTCATGTTTCTCTAAACCAAAACCAAAACATGTCTAGTTTGGTTTAATCTTGTAAGAAATTTTTTTTTCTTCCTACGTTCAGATTAGAGAATGAGAGACAAGAGGAAGAGAGAGAGAGAGAAGAGAGAGAGGAAGAGAGAGAGAGAGAAGAGAGAGAGAGAGAAGAGAGAGAGGAAGAGAGAGAGAGAGAAGAGAGAGAGAGAGAAGAGAGAGAGAGAGACTGACTTAAATTGTTAGACGAATTGAGTGAGTGACAAGAGTAAATCCTACGCTCGAAAAAAATGTTACCAGATGCACCTCTCTCTCAGTGATAACTATCAGTACTTCTCTCCCAACCCCCTTTCCCCTCATTTCAAACTAGACATAATATTACAAATGTAAAATACACAATAAACTGAAATGTCGATGGCATCAAAAGATATTGTTCAGTTTTATTAAAATTTAACAAACCCCCCCAACAAATTACGCGCTCAACTTGAAAAGGAGAAACTGTCGACATTCGTCAAGTTCACCATAAAAATTATCTCCATATAATCTACTGTACTTTTTTTATTTTTACAGATGACACAATTTTACCCCTTTCTTCTTGACTGGTTTTTACCTAGGAGGAGGCGGAGGAGAATCTAACAATAATTGTACAGCATATTTTACTATACACAACAAGATCTACAAGATTGTAAATACAACAACCAGATGGCACTTTGAACAAAAACTCAAATCTCCAACTAGACAAGTCTTTTCTTTCCAATATAAGAGTGTAATATTAAATTATTACGTAAAAAGTCAGGGTTTTACGGGTAGACGGAGCATGAGCCATAGGAGCTGCTAAAAAAAACAGTGGAGCCAAGATGACACAGCAGTTTAAGTCTCAGGAATGTCATGTTTCACAATTAAAGTGTTGCCCATAGTCACGTGACAAGGCCGCCCGTTGGCGATAGCTTTGGTTAATTTGAATTTGCCAATAAAAACGCTGTACTTTTATTTGTGTAGCATATAAAACACCGCTCTTCTAATACTGCATTCCTATTGGCCAACGACCGCCACGTGACAAGTATCCTGCGTCATGTTGGTCCCAAGGACTCTACTATTCCCCTATTCATGGTCTAAGGTTTTAACTTATTGTCAAAAAAAATATGGCAATGGTTAGAAAAATGAGTAATACGTTCACTAAGACACTTGAGGTTTGTACTACTAACTCTTTGCGTAAAACGAGTTCTTTTAGTCCAAAAAAAACCCGTGTGCTCTGTACTTCCGAAGTTATTAATTTTTATAATAATTTTCATATTTATTTTTGTTGCTGTTTAACATTAATTAATCAATATAACTAAACACAAAAAAACATTAAACGCTGTGGGTGTGTTCAATTAATAAGCATCTCTGTTTTTTGCACTCGTTGCTCCTTTGCTCGCAAAAGTGCTTGAAAACGAATTGAACGCATAGCTTGCAATTCAGTTGGCGCCATCTATTGCCAAAAAACGAAAACCCCTTTACATTCAAATGTTTTATGGTTCAAATACTCTACACAGTTGTTGGCTGTAAAAGTGTCACTTGAACGGTAAAAAAATAATCGTCACACAAAAACAACTAGTCATCCAAACGTAATTTTTAGTTTATTGGTAGAACAAAGTGAGCGCTTTAGTTTTTGAGTTGAAGCTTTTTTCCCTTTTTTTTAGAGAAAAAAAAAAACGGCTTGTTTACTTTTTTGTTACTTTTTTCGCGCTCGTTCGAGCGCTTTTCATCGAGCGACGACTTTTATCGCTCGATGTGCTCGACGAGCGCAGCCACATCAAATTTACTCTAGCAGTTTCATAAGTGCATATATAAACTGAACGTAATTCACCAATTCAGTTTGCTTTAGTTTAATAAATATGTAATGTATTTTTGGAAAGACCCTGTACAAAAGCGAGTATAAATATCAACACAATGACGTCACTGACAGTTACAGTGATCCCCAGTCCCCACAATAGTGTGTGTGTGTGTGTGTGTGTTGTCTATTCAAATATTCCTTCTGAACCTGGTTTTGTACAGATGATGACGAATAAAAGCTTCTGCGGCCTAACCCCTAAACACCCACCCCTTAATACACACACACAAACACACATAAGTTCTCCCCTTCCCTCTTCTGTGCCTTGGATATTGTTTGCCTTTTATACTTAATACCAAATAGGACTAGATAAATGTCCAAGAGAAGAAGAAAAAAAAAGATGGGACTGAAAAATCTTTGCATATATTACACACTGACAAAAAAAATAGGAGAGGGATGTTTAGCGACCCCAGCAGAGTGCCCTATTCACAGGAGAAGAGATTTGCATTGTGTTCCAGGTGTTAGATTTGACAGCTTGTCCTAAACTATTACAAGAGTATTGGAAAGAGCCCTTCCTCCTCCTCCTCCTCCTCCTCCTCCTCCTCCTCCTATGTTGTCTGACTGACTGTCTCTTGTCATTTGTGTTACACCATTTTTCTTTCCCTCTTATTTTTTTTCCCCCCTCCAATCCCCATATCTCTCCCTTTTCCTAATACACAACTGTAAATTCTGCACTTTATGGATATATAAAAAAAAACCTTCAAGTTTATATATTTTTGCAAATGCATAAAAAAATCTTCCGGAGAAGAAGAAGATGCATATAACCATGAAAGAATGTCAATGTTAGAGGGAAGGAGGGTTCAAACCACACATTTTAGACATCAACCAAACAAAAAACTCTTATGTATCCAATATCCCCTATTGCATTTGATGAAAAATCTAGTTTAAAGTTACTGTAAAAAAACACTTCACCAGAAAACATGGTTGCAACAACTTGCAATGTCAAAATTCAGAAAGAAAAAATCCTTTTGAACAACAACATCATTTCAAACTTAGTGGCATGTTTGTTAATAGTCAGGCAAGAAAACAAAATTTGCATATTATTTTCAAATAACCTGGGGGTTGGACGAAGCGTACACAACAGAGTCGAGGGTGAGGGCCATATTACCCTTAAAAAAATCTGCCATGAGCCACAAGTGTAAATTTGAGGGTGATACTTTAATTAAGACGGAATTAAACAAAAAATAATTGACTCATTTTTATTTCATTCCTTAATAAAGTATGCAGAACGGCTATTGGCATTGGCTTTTGAAAAGGTGGCAAGTGGGCGCCCATGAATTTGGCCAAAAAATACGGAAACATAATTATGTTATTTATGCAAAGTAAACGTGTTTAGGAAATCGCTTCAAAAATTCAATTTTCACAAATAATTTTTAAAATTAAAAATAAAATTATACAATAATGTCTTGTTTCCATTAAGATGAAAATTTGAACTTTTTTGAAATTTTAACCATTTGAACCCCGCCCATTCACTATCATAGGCAAAGGTCACGTTTCTTCAATTTTTCACCAGTTGAAATTTTCAAAAAGTTCAAATTTTACTCCAAGTGGAAACAAGGCATTATTTCCAAAATTCATTCCGAGCTGCATTACAAGGCCCTGGCGGCCAACATGCGGCTCGCGGGCTGTATGTTGTGCAGGCCTGGAAGTAGACATTAGAGAGATTAGACACCTTCAAATCCAAATTTATCTAGTTTTTAATAGTATACAAAAAAATGTAAATTGCTGGTAAATGACAAATGCAAACTCAACAAAAAAAGTGTGTAAAAAATGCAATTTAACAAGAAGAAGAAGAAGAAGCAAGGAATCAAAAAAACATTTTCGTTGTTAACTGACATCGTGAAAAGAAGGGGATTTTCTTTTAAGACTATTAAGAACTTGTGCTTTAATTATGAAGGTCTCATATTTTAAGAGACATCCAAGGAGATAAGATACTTAAAAAAGACAGCAATCCAATTTGGCAAAGAGATTCATTAAAGTAATAACATAAAAAAAATAAGTTTTTCCATCTTTATTCTCTATCTATATGGCGGTTGGTTGGTGTGTCCTCTCATCACAAACGTTTTTATTTCAAACGATTCCGTTTCAAACGACACTGAGGGGGTTGGAGATGGAGGCTATCAATGCTTTTATGTAATATGGTCGGAGTAGTAGGCCCTATGCTTTTGTTCGCTTGCTTGGTGTTGAATCATCTTGTGAACCATCTTTATGTAATTCTCTAATAAGTATAGCCTCTACCTCCAACCCTCGTCTTCGCTTGAGAAAGAATCGTTTAAGATAAGTACAGCAGTAGCAGCAAGCGATGTATTTATGTATGAAGCTAGCAAAGAAAAAAAAGCTTTTGAATCTAATAAAAACAAAGCAACTTTGCAAACGAGCAAATGTTTTTTATGTGACTTCAAACAATAAGTGAAGTCAGTTGGGGCAAATGAAATGAAATGATATTTAATGTGATGCTAATCCAACTAACTCACAAAATGAAAGAAATTTGCTACAAAGAACTAAATGGTTCAAAATGAAATAAAGACAGATAGCAATAAAAACTGACTTGACAAAAAAAAAAATAACAGTAAAATTTATGGGCAACTGAAATTAGAAACAAACAAAATATATTTCCAAACATCTAAAAAGACTTATTTAAAAAAAAAGTCAATCAATGACATACTACCACCACCCTTGTAAGCAGGGCAAGGAGGTTCATGCAAATGCATGTTTAGTATTCTGGCTCAGAATTCATGTTAGATGAGATAGGAACATGATTCATATCATACTGAAGCTAAATATATAAATTTTATAATGCATGTTTTTGCATATTTTGTCATTTTTTTAAAAGCATGTATATTTTGCCAAAATTGGCAAAAAAAAGTGCATAAATTGTAATTTTTGCATTTTTTTTTTTCAATAAAAAAATTGGTCTCCGAACATTTCTGATTTTATGAAAATTGTGGAAATATACTGTATAAAGGGAACATAGAATCAGGTTCATCTTAGAAATGAAATTAACTATGAACTTGATACAAATGATACTCTGAACCACTTAAGCTCCTCGTACATCCTTTCATGTTGAGAGAAATTTTTTTCTAAATATTAAAATTTTTTCACAAAAAATCGATGAAGTTTTGAATTTGAAAATTTAAAAACGTTGCTTGTTGCCATTTTCTTCAATTTCCATGGGTGAAATTTTGGATAAGATTTTTTTATAGTGCATATTTAATAGCATATTTAGTTGTTTTTTGTTGCATGAATACATGCATATTTTGTTGCTTTTAAGTGCATGAACCTCCTTACCCTGCTTATGAGCAAGGCTTAGTTAAGAAGTTAGATTTTGACGCAAATATTGTAGTATTAACTTCGTTGATTTAAATTTTGCTGCTAAAGGAATCAGTAAGCTTTAAAGCTGTAAAATAATCAACTATGCAATCTGGCCTTTAGCCAAATTTATAAAGCAATCCAATATAAATTTGTAATAACTTTTTTTTTTTTTTACAAATTGTGAGCTGAACCCAACACAATTATTTTAAGTGTCGTTACAGTAGGTAGTAATTTTGTTTGAAAACGACTGCTGTGAGTAAGCAGACTGCTATACTCACAGCAGTCGTTATCAAACAAAACGCCTTCCTACATAATAACATTCGAATATCGGCGTTTCCAAATGAAAACATACCGTTGTCTGTCTAGCTTTTCATTAGACAGTATCTGTTTATAACTTTTATGATTAAAAAAAAGCAACTTCGCTTTTAAATATGACACTGACATAAAATAACAACATGTATAATAAGTATAAAAAAGAACCATTTCTCCAAATATCACATGCTTAAATGACACGAAGAATAAAAACTGGAAGAGCTCTCTCTCTTTGAGTAATAATAATAGGCATAAAAAAAGTTGATGTGAAGGAACCTTTTAACACATTAAACATTCTTTATATTCTCCTCCTCCTATACTTCTACTTCCATATTACCCAAACTCCTTTATTTATCTCCAAGGAAGCAAATTCTAAATACTTCTGAGAACCCCCTTCCACCCCCTTATTTAGCTATGTAACTACAAATTACAATAAAGATTTAGATAAGACAGATAAAGAGAAAATGAGACTAAAAATGAAAATGAAGAGAGCAGCTGATGATTATGATGGAAAGTATGTTTCAAAATAGAAAAATATCTCCTTTTCTATCTCTTCCATCAATGCGGAATGAAGCGCAGAAAGACGAGAAGAAGAAGAAAAAAACCCATCAATTCAAACTTAAGTTGCTTAGAAAAGCAATTTTTATAAAAACCAACGAAACATCTTCATAGAAAAGTATTAAAACGACTAAATCGACAGCAATTAAACGCTGTTTGAGTTATAAGAGTTATTAATAAATCAGTTAAGTTAATTTCTTTCATCTTGAACTCTCTCCTCTCCTCCTTAAGATATAAGTCCCATGTTACCGCAATATTGGAATATAATTTTATCATTCTATATATTAAAATGCACAATGTGCAAGAGATTTTTATAGAATTTTGTGGATAATTATGCGCATTTAATAGTTTATTAGGTAACTACTGATTGTCTACAAAAAATAAGCCTTAAAATTAACATCATGGGTGCATTCAGATACCCAGCTTTGTTGAAAAAAACTTTGTGATTTTGCAATTTATGAAAGGTCATATTTTCATGTGAAAAATTCATTAAAATTAATCTAATAATGTTAGAAAAATTCGGCCCAATAACATCAGCAGATTCATCAAGCTGTTTGAAACAGGGTGGCAGTGATTTAAATCACATTGATTTAAATCATAATTTAAATCAAATGATTTTTTTAAAAAAATCAAATGATTTTTTTAAAAAAAAATATTCACATTTATTTCAACATTTAAATTCTACAATAAAAATAAAACAGTTCCAGGCATTTTTCTCTATGGAAGATATACTTGAGGAAGTATCCCCAATTGACTGGTGGAAAAATTATTAAAGAGATACATACATATAAATAGTAATAGTAATCTATTTAGGAGCCTCAGAGGTAAACTGTGTTAAGTCACCAAACCTAAATTTTACAGTGGAGTTGTTTGAAAGTTTTTCTCTTCATTGATGGAATAGGACTTAACATTGTATACCACCATCTAGCGGCCGATGTCTAAAACCTTCGACTTAACACTGTTTACTGTAAAATCGTGTTTTTTTTAAAAAAAAGTGACTTAACACAGTTTACCTCTGAGGTACTGATTTACTTTAGGAACTGAAAAGGCTGCAAAGCTCGTGTTTTCGTTTAGAAAGTTAAATTAAAAGTGCTTGAAACTTATTATTTTCAAATTTGAATGTTTATTAACATTTTTTTTCTTGTTTTATAATTCTTTTACTAACAACTTAACAATTAACAATGTTATTATTACTCATTTTTTGCAAACACCCTCATAAAAAAATTTAATATTTCACATAAATGAAAAAAAATCAAAAAAATCTGATTTAAATCAAAAAAATCGATTTATTTGATTTTTTAAAAAAAATCAAAAAAATCAGCCACCCTGGTTTGAAATGAGTTAAAGTAAATGAACACATTAGAAATTGACTGGCATTTTGTTTTATAGTCACTCAGTTCTGCACCGGCCCCAGATACTGGCAAGGATTAACAGATTGAAAACTCTTTCAGAATAATTGATTTTTCACTTTTATTTGTGGATAATCATATCAATTAAAAAATAATTGATGACCAGACAATTTACGGTCCAAATTAAAGAGACAAACTTATAGCATTTTGAGTTTCAAGTGGAACTCCTTATGAACACACTTTTCAAAGTAGAGGGAAAAACACTTATCGGATGGCACTGAGATTGCACCAAACTGAGCAAGTGCTAACTTGAGCAAATGCTAAATTGTGCAAATGCCAAATTGTGCAAATATCAAATTGTGCAAGTGCCAACTTGAGCAAATTCCAAATTGTGCAAGTGCCAACTTGAGAACAAACACCAAATTAAAGAAGATATTCAGTTTAGTGTTTGTTGCATTTGGCACTTCATCAATATATTTAGCATCAGATTGGCACTATCAGGCGGCCCGCGCACTTTAAGTACCTACAGAGGAGGTCCAATAATTCAAGTGGCAAGTTCCCTTGTTGAATTTGAACCTACATTGAATGGTTTTTCACACCCTCGCCCTTCTGAGAAAATGTTCAGTTAAAGAAATCAATAAAATAACAGGTCTTTTGAACACAATAAATTTCAAACTGACTAAAAGACTAAACACATCAAAAGTAAATCTAAAAGCGTGTGAAATTCACCAGAAATTTAAACAAGAATAAAAGAAGTATTTATGACTTGATTTTTGGTAACTAAAATATCAATTGTGTGATTTTTTTTTTCTCTCACTCCCTCTATTTTTAAATGTACTTCACCTGTCAATAATTTAAAACGTTTATTGTACATTTTGACTAGCAAAGATTACATTTTAGATATAAATGTTTGAACAAATATTTTGTCAAGTGTACCCGGTCGGTACTTAATAAATTTAAAGGTTTGTTCAAAATCACAGTTCATAAAACAAGTGAACTTATGTGTAGGCCTACTTATACTTGTCTCATGACGTCAGAGGGGGAAGGGGGTGGGTTGACTTAAAATTTAGAATAGTTTCATTTTAATCTTGATAGAAAATGGATGTCCCATCAAACGTTTTTTTTTAAAAACAAGTTTAAACAAAAAGCTTGTTATTATATTCTTTTGTTATTACTCCATTTTTATCAGACAAAATGACAAATCTAAATTTGTTTTATCAACCCCTCTGACGTCACAAGCTTCTTTTTACGATGAGGCAAGTTTACAATCTTCAGTATTATAATAGAAACTTTTCAACCAAAAAAAAAATAAGTTCACACTAAAACTACATAAAATTTCCCTTCTTTTTTTTTACGATTTCCTTGGCAAACTACAACTACTACTTTCTTGTCAAAACATTTCCATTTTCAAACGCTGATCAAATAATAAATGACAAGTGAATTGTGTGTGTGAAACTAAATCGGGCCAATTACACGATTACGGAAATATAAGAATGGAACCGTTTCAGTTTTTTTTTCTCCCAAATTGACAAAAAAAAAATCCCTCCCAAAAAAAAAGAGTGAGTAGTTTTCAAATAGGAAGTGAAAGGGAAATAATAATATAAAAAAACTCCCGTTATTGAGGAAACAAAACGACAACTCAATAGTTTTAGATGATTTATTGAAAATGAAACATAAATAAAAAAAAACCTCAAATACTCTGAAAATTCATGAAATGGCCATTGGTCAAATAATTTACATTCTATGAAGTATATATATATAAAAAAAATCGTGCAGCCTTGAATACAAAAAAAATACACGCTAGTTTCAAAAAGCGGAAATCATAACCATAAATTCAAATATCCGCGTATATTAAATTATATAAAAATGATGCTAATACTGCAACATTGTCAAACGCGACAAGAACATTAATTTACAACAAAAACAACAAAAAAAATGCAATAAACAGGAACCACCATTCTCAAATTTTAAGGCGTTTTTGACATAGCACTTAGGCCGCGGATACACACGATCAATTCCGACTTATCCATCTCGACTTTTCAAGGTTTTGAATTCTTAATTGATTGCTAAATTTCAGAAATTTTGATAGGAAGTTCATATAAAAAAAAGTTTATAAGTCTAGCAATAGCTTTTACTTAAAAAAATCATTAAGAATACAGGACCCTCTCAAAAGCTAAATTGATCCGTGTTTGTGGTGGATTTAACTAAATCTACCACATATACATTCAATGGAATTTTAATTGCTCTTCCATCTTGACTTCAACAGTCTGTTCTGTCAGATTTTCACTTCAATGTTGAGGTATGCATGTATAGGCCTATCATAGTAAAATAGAATCGTGTGTAGCGTGGATTGACAAGCCTTGTAGCATAAGAAACATATGTATTTGTTTCAAATTGAACTGTTTCCAATGATGGGAAAATGAGGAATAAGTTAAAAGAGTAAAAATAGGCTCTCTCTGCTCCATATTTTTTATATATAATTTCAAAAGAACCCCCCCAAAAAAAAATACAAAAATAGTTTGAACGACTGTGGACGATTTTGTGAGACAAGCCAGGATGGACAAGACAGAATTGATCGTGTGTACCCGGCCTTAAATGTTAACATGTCACTAAAACAAAGATTCCCTAAAAAAAACATTCACGGCCTGGATCCCACATGCATAAAAAGCAGAAAAAAATTCTAACTAAAAATTGAAATAAAAAAAAAATCAGAAAAAAGGTTCCCTCTACATTTCTGCTTTTCTTCGCGTTAAAGCGTTCTCATACGTTAGAACCGAAAACGCCTCAAGAGCTTTTTTTAGTTTACAAAATCGAAAAGAATAGCAGAATCCATAAATCCTATTTTGGCTTATAAAATGCAATTCAGCGTATAACCACAAGCAGAAATCATTTTACCTTTTTTCCCTGCCGATTTTTTTCTACCAAATAAAATATAAATATTCAAATGAAGATAAATTCCTTTTTCAGTCGGCTTTTTTTCCGCCCCCTACATGTGTGTTCTTGTCCTTTAGCTTCAATGTTATTTAAATTATGCAACGATTTACATAACCCTTTGACACCCACATCTAATAAATACAATGAAAGGATTGTCTCTCTCTCTCTCCTCATAAACAACAAAGGATTAACACATTACATAACAACACCAGAGAAATAAATACCTTCTCCACCTCCTCCTTTTTTCACACTACACACTTGGTCTTTAGTCTGAACCGGGCTCTGAGTTCAATAATTATTATTGGACCTCCAAACCCCCTAAATCCCCCCAAAACATAACCCACTAATAACTCACCCCTTTTCAAAATCTAATATGAACACAGTCATAATGCAACTTCATAAATAATTTCACTTGAAAACTGATGATGAGTCAGTGAATGGGGGGAGGGGATTCATCATTTGATAAGATGAGACAAAAGAAAATAAAAATACTTTTGCCTAAATTGCACAACACATAATTTCAATTTATGAAATTAAATAATCCATTTCATCGGTGTCGCCATCTTTTAGTCTTTCAAAATCCCTTCTTCCTCATAAATTCTCTTTATTCAAAATATGGCTACTTCTTCTAGACTAGAAAAATAAAACATTCTGAAAATATTTTCACTCCCTCTTATTACTATATTTCAAATAATTCAAGTTATGAAATTATTTATAATAAGAGGGGATAAAAGCAAAAAAAAATGGGGGGAGGGGGTAAAGGGTGGAGGGGAAAATGTCATTTTGAGTTAAAATTAAGCTCAAAATATGCAACAATTTTAAAATAGGATATAAGAATGAGACGCAAAATAATCCTTTTTCTTGTTTATAAGATAAAGAAGAAAAGTTCAATAACCTTTTACAATAAACCCTTATTGAACTTATATTACTATTATATTAAAAAGTTCAAAGTTCAAAAACCAATGTCAATATTTTTTTGTAAAAAAAAATATTTTCATTATTGAAAAATAAAATATATTAGCTTATAACCTAAATAAGTTAGTGGCAACGCCATCTAGTAGCTATTTTTAATTAGCTAGTAGTGTCTCTACCTTAACTGAAATATGTGACGTCAAAATAACATCCTATGATCTTGAATGAATTTAGAATGACCTTGAAATAAACTGCCAAAAAAACAATGCACTCCTCTCTCATCACGTCACTCACTTTCTTAATTTCTCCTTCTCACCTTGTACACACATGAGTTAAATGAATTCAAATTAAATGTGTTTAGGTGAATTATACGGAATCCAGTTAAGGACATAAACCAAAATAAAAATTGACTTTATTATTAATATTTTAAATTGAAATACTAAATCAATATTTTGTCAATAGTTTCTATATTATATTTAAGTATTAACTCAATATTTTCAGATTATTAACTGAATAAATTGAATTCGACATATTGTTTGTTTGTCCTTCACAGGGCTCTGTAGAACACGTTTATTATTTAAATGCATTTAAATAATCAGGTGAGGTGTTACTAGGTATTACTAAGGCTATAGTTTGCCAGAGCATTATGTAAAACGTATTTTTCACCTTGATCTATCCAATTCTAAACAACGTAATTAATACATCGTCGTTTAAGAAGTGATACCACGTAACTAACATTTAATATAAATTTTACAAGAGGAACAAAGAATGTTACAATGCAAATTTAAGGTTGTTTACACAATATTTTTTTTCCTAATAAAATTATTTGGACTTTTTTTTTCGACCCATAATTAACATAACATATACATGACATGTTTTGTAAATATTCGCAAAATCACATTAAATGGATTTGAAACCCCTCTTACCAGATGTCTCTACCAGTCAGTATCTTTTAAAATATGTTTTTGTTTATTTTGCGACATTTTCCGAAAGATGCACTTCTTTTTATTTTTTTTAATAATACCAAAACCTCAAAAGCACCAAAAAATGTCAGTGACATGGTATCACTTCTTAAACGACGATATTTTCTTTGAAATAATTCAAGCAATATCTTGCCTTAAGTGTTATAAAATGTGACAATTGTATAACAAAGACAGTCATAAGGCAACCAAATTCTTCTTACCTAGAAAAAAAAGAAGAAATGAAATTAAAAAAAAAGCATGAAAATGCAAATTGTCTCCATTGCTATGCTTCACAGAACATGCAATTTTTTTTTTACAAATTTTAAATAAAATGCCTGAAAGAAAGAAAATTTGCAAAAATTATTTCCCCTCAAAAACGACATGAAACAACAAAAATTTGCATAAATAAAAACCACCCACCTCCACCCATTCAAAACTTTCCAATAACATTTTATATAAAACATATATAGAATTTAAAAACAAAAATTGAGGCAGACTCCAATGAACCCCTTTTTTCATGAAATTGAAACCCCCTTAAAGGCACCACCCTCACTCTTTTAGACTCCACATGATCATAGTTTTACACATTTCAAAGAAAATGACATTTTATATATATTACTATAAAAAGATATACGATTACAACGCCCCCTTGGCGACTCAGAAACCAACTTCGTTTGCTTTGCAAATGATATGAATGAAAAACGAACAAGTAATTCAAAGTAACAATATTTTTATACTCTGAGCAGCACAAGATATATATATTACATGATCAAAGAAGACATAAGTGTGTGTGTGGGGGGGGGGGGGGGGGTTTGTGTTAACAAAAAATGTAAATTAGTTCTTCAGTTGATAAGGGACCACTTAAAATTGCACATAGAAAATGATCATCAGCATCATCATCATAATATCATGATGATCAAAATATGTCCCTATGTACACTTACCACAAAAGCAAAAAAAAAAAAGTCATTCTGCAAAGTTACTAGTCAATTTTTTAAAAAAAATTCCGTATATTGACTAATTTTTAGGCAATTTGCAGAATGCCTTTATCAACAAGCTAATCTAAATAATGTCAAAAGATGTTTTATGAACAGCCTGATTTTTAAACTCCAGTTATTTTGCGTTTCAGAGGAGAAATTGAAAGATCTCTCTTAGAAACTAGAACGGTAACTGAATTACTTAATAGTAAGAGTGCGGTTGTATTTTTAAAAAAAAAAATATTTCAAACTCGCGAATTTCTACTCTTATGTTAAACTCCATTGAGTACGCGCTCTCCTAAGCAAGAAACTCCCATTAAAATGTTGATAAAAAATACCTAAAAATAATTTTAAAAAACCACAAATAAACCACAGTGCACCCAACACATTGGCGCACGTGCTGATTTTTTATGGGTTTTTAAAATTATTTTTACGTATTTTTGCAAACATTTTATTAATGTATGTTTTTGCTTACGAGCATATAATATTTTTTTAAAAAATAGAACCGCACTTACCAATTTTTTGTCATTATATCACTCGATCAGCATATATTTAAGACGCACATTGCACTTTGAACTATCAAAATTTGAACAACATTAAATATTAAAATAAACATATTGCCGCCGCGACTGTGTATTTTAAAACTTACATATTTTTCTTTAACATCGGGTCTATGGGCACAATAGAAACACGATGCTAGCGCTCCTTGTGGAGATGTAGCAATGTGCGATGTAGCCTCTTAAATAACACTTTGAATGATTTTTATTTTTTATTGATTTTAAGGCATTTTGCATATTATCTAAAATGCTTGTTAATCAGGATTTACTTTACTGAATTTGTGGTTTTGCAAATTGACTAATGCCTTTGTAGAATGACTAACTTTTCCACTTCGACTGTAACAGATATGCAAAAAAAAAATAACTTCTAAAAAAAAAAGGATGGGGGGGGGACTGAAGGGTGTAAAGGAGTAATAACTTGCTCAAAGATAACCAAAAAACTACTATATTACAATTTACATGATAAAAAAATGAGATCAATTTTCAACAACCGAAACTCAAAAATGAAAGGGTTTTTTTTTCTGGTGGTGGTGGTGATGGTTCCTTTTATTTTCAAAGGTTCCATTGAGGTTAATATAACAACCATCAAATATAAGACATATTATACTATTTTAAAAAAACACTTTCTCTTTCTCTCTTGAGACAGAAATGTATATTCTAGTTTTTATAATATGCATATGATAAAGGGTTGTGTAACTATTTTAACAACACCAGAGAAGAAGAAAAAACCGGCAATTGATAACAAGAAGAAGAAAAAAGTCTCTCCTAATTGGGTTCTATTCAAACATAGTCGTAAATGCAAAATACCCTCCTCCTCCTCCTCCTCCATATGAAAATATAATTTTTCAGACTTAACTTTATACTATATAATTTAGTATATATTATAAAGAAACATAAAAAACAAGATGGCTGACACAGCTGTCACTATATATAACTAAATACATTTAAAAAAAAAATACTTGAGAGCAAAACTATTGTCAATTATTTAATCTCTCTCTTCCCTTAATCCTCATGTATTTGTATCTAGATTAATAAACCAAAAGAAATATAATAGAATTTCATATACTTAACTTTCATACTATATTCAGACTCTATTTAATTTAAGGCTTAACATCGTTTACGGACTCAGGTTTATGAACCCAGCTGATCTTCGAACTCTTGATTATTCTCTGGTCTTTCAGAAGAGCAAAATTTAAGAGAGACTTAAAATGTGTTTTAAAAACTAGACGGGTAGCTCAATCTTTAAAGGATATTATTTTCATGTTGATATTTTATAAAATAAACTTTTAATAAACATAAATTAAACAATTTCGGCTGCTTTTTTTTTTTAAAAAAAGTGATGGAGCTACCCTTCTAGTTTTTAAAAACATTTTCAAGTTTCTTTCGTTTTGCGTCTAAAAAAACATAATCAGTTATAGAGATGTTTATATTTTAAAAACTACCTTAATAATAATAGGGCTCGGATTTTTATGCAAACATAAAACAACTGTTTCTCAATTTGTGGCCCAAGTGCTAATTGTGAAGCAATTAACATCATTAGAGCAACTGCAATTGCGCTTTTTTAAATCAAAAGGGCTGGCTAGAGGCTAGATGTGTGGTTACTATCACTGGTCAACTAATGTTATAGCCTCTAATCAGTGTTTTTGATTGAAAAAAAAACACATAATTGTAAGTTGACCTAAACCGGGAATGTTACTTCACAATTGGCTCTTGGGTCCAAAAAAAATGAGAAACATTTGCTTGATATTTTGCCTAAAAATTCAACTCACTAATAAAAAAGAATCAAAGTTAAGTCACATACTAAAAAAACACCCTGTACACAAACAATTTCACATCTAAAAATGGGAAAAAAAGATTTATTTACGTTTTTATATATTTTTATTATGATCTTACACAACCTCAACATAACCCAACAAGGAAAAATACTCCAAAATATGTGTCCACACTAATGTAATTTACTTGTTGTGTGAACCCAGCTGCTAGTTAAAGCGATCTCGGACTATAAAAAAATGTAGGCTTAATGAGTGCCATTGAAGCTGATGGTGAAAAAAAAAGGGGGGGGGGGAATTTGGGATAAAGTTTCAAGTATTTTTTTGGCAGTTTATTTCCAACATATAAGCAACATCTGCCCGTCAAACTCTCATAAAAAAAAGTAATCCACCCACGAAAATAACGAATATAATTTGGGCAACACCACGTACCTACTTACTATTACCATCCAAACCGGCACTCAAACCCCCCCCCCCCCCCAACAGGCCATTATAGTCACAAAATTAAAAGAAAATGGTGCTACACATACTAAATGGCACCACCACCCCCATCTATTGTCATTTTTTCTTTCTTTCCAAATGTCCAGCAATCTAATTGTGCTCATTAGTTTTATTATAATATTATATGAATGACTCACACTCCCAAATATATTATGTGAAGGACAAATTGATTAGACAAACTTGAATATTATGATCATTATTGTGTCAATTAAAATCATAACCAATACACTGTATATAGGGTGGCCCAACCACCCTATTTGAAAATGCCGCCATTTTGTTTTTAAACATTATCTGTCATTATTTTGTTTATTACAGTTGTGTTGTAGTCTCACAGTAGTGCAAAATTCATTATGACACACCAAATGAATGTGTGGAAATTGTGACTCGTTTTATTCAAAGACGTTTTGGCGACATGCACTGGCCGCCAGGGTCATCCGAAACGCAAAGTGTACAGTAACAAGCTACCGATACTGGAACAGATCAACAACAACATTAACCAAGACATCGCGAATCTACTAGCCGAAATATGTTGAAGAGAGTGATGGAAAATGGAATAAAACAAGCCCAACTTTACACAGCGACCAGAGGAGAGGCCACTTGACCCCGATATTTTTGGACATTGACAATAAAAAATATCAGTACTAAATATAAATGTTTTTAAAAAAAATCCCATTGTTTTTTGAAAATTATTTTCAAAATTATAGGCACACCCAAATCAAATGATGACATATGGCACCACCCTGTACAAATGTCTGAAACTATACCTAATACCATCTACAAGGTGAAGACTAATACTTTGTACACACACACACACGAGTTATCGAGCTTCCAGGCAACAGTCCGAGCTAGGGAACACCGGGAGTGGCAGTCGCTGTGGAACCTTTCTAATACCGGCCGTCAAGTCCATGAGCTGCTTCCACAACTGGACCATTCTCATTCTCACCACATCTTCTCAGGGAAAATAGTTTTGTTGATGACCGGGCATGGTCCGTTCAATCGCTACCGCCAACGTTTTCGGCTCTCTACTACAGACGGCTGTTGCCCATGCGAACTTGGTGAGGACACTCTACAGCACATCCTGTTCCATTGTATGCTTCCCATTCGCACTGCAGCACGTGAACGACTAATCTTGTGGTCCACTAGAACTGATCTTAGTTGGCCAATCCATCCAGCTGTCCTCTTTCAAGCTGAACACTTGAAGGCAATGCGTGAGTTCGCTAATGAAGCAGTTTTCCGATACCCTGTTCCTCATGATGATGCCACTACTGACAACAGCTCTGCCAGTGACAGTGATAACTCCTAGTGAGATAAGTGGCCACCACACCCTTTCAGCTTCTCCCTTACAATGACGACTAAATCATCCAAACCGAACATTGGAACTATGATAACAGACCTGTTAATCACAACCTAGTGCATAAACCCTAGCTGCTTCCCTTACAATGATGTCTAAATCACCCGAACTGAACATTGGAACTATGATAACACAGACCTGTTAATCACAACCTTGTGCACAAACCCTAGCTGCTAACCTAGAGATACTATGTTTTGGTGGTACCGGGGAGGGGTAGGAACCTATAGGCTCTTGTCTACCTTCACGGCAAAGACCCTTCTTGTTAAGACTGTCGTACACTAAATGGTATAAGTGGCCTTAAGCCTATCGGCGGGTGGGCCGTAGTTATATTGGCAACACACGAGTTAAATGAATTCAAATTAAACGTGTTTAGGTGAATTATACGGAATCCAGTTAAGGACATAAACTCAAGTAAAAATTGACTTTATTATTAATATTTTAAATTGAAATACTAAATCAATATTTTGTCAATAGTTTATATATTTAAGTATTAACTCAATATTTTGAGATTATTAACTGAATAAATTGAATTTGACATATTGTTTGTTTGCCCTTCACGGGGCTCTGTAGAACATGTTTATTATTTAAATTATCAGATGTGTACTAGGTATTACTGTACTGTTTTAGCTAAATGGGATTGTCTACATTATAAATGTATTTATCATTATTATCAATTATCATTATCATATATTATCATTTAAATATGTTTAACTAAGCAGATGTAGACAGCGTATTGCTATCTAATCTTTGGTTTTTCATATTGTGGACTGTGGGGATTACTTTTATAGTTTTCACTAAACTATTGATTTGAAGAAAAAAATTAATAAAAAAATGGTACTCATTATGAAGTTTCTTTTGTTCTTCAAAAAGTTTGTGTCCAATTTATCCAACTAATCAACAATTTGTATTTTGTACATGTGGATATTATGAAGACAGTTTCATTCTAAAGGTAACAATACAAAAAAACCATGAAAGGTACTTCTATCTTAAACAAAGCAAAGAACACAAAAAAGTAGAAGAACCCAATCATCACCTTTATTTTTTCATCTTTCTTTACTAACAAAAAAAAAAGACGAGCAAAAGCTGACAAACACACTTGAATAGCAGCAACATCAGCATTCCTGACAAATGAGATTCAGACAAGTGAATCCCACAAAACTCCACCATAATAAGACTTTTTGGGTGACTAATTAAAACAAGGGAGGGGGAGAGACAAACGAAAAACTGTATGACAAAAGGAGAGATAAAAGAACATGACATGAATAGTACAGTACACATAGACACACATGCCAAACTAATCAACTTTGAAAAACCGAAAAACAGGGTTCACACACAACTTCACAACCGTGTCAATCCTCGTCACCCTTTTCAAACAACCCTGAAATCTCTCCCACTTTTAACCCACCAAACCTTCTACCCCTGAAACTCATTACAAGAGTTCGAAATTTTAACTTTGGACAGACACATGTATTTGCAAGAATATATCAAAAACATACCAAAAACCTCCTGATTCTGGAACACAAGAATCCACAATGTGTTTTTTGTTTCAAGCGTAACACCATTTATCTCTTAATTTGACATTATCATTTTTATGTCATCAGGACAATAACCAGACACACATACCCATCAATTGAGTTTTTTGAAGTCCTTTTTGGACATTGATAATAAAATACGTGGAAACACGTGCACAAGCGTGTGAGCACTAAAAAGAGACTTTTAGCTACCAATATATTTGTAATAAATATAAGGACCCCCCCTTCTCTACTCCAATAATTCAATTTTCTTGGTGCTTTTTCGCCATCACCACCATCTTTTACAAGAAACTACCATTACCAGAAATCCTTTAATAATAGAAAAACAGTAAATCCCATTACTGTATTACTACAATCTACAAAAATAAGTTGTCCACATTCAGGTTCTTTCCGAACTGTCAATGTCTATGGCAGTGGTTCCCAAACTTTTCTTGTTCACGGCACAGTATATTTTGCGTGGAGAAATCGTGGCCCACTTTACAAAACTACTAGCACACTAGTGTGCCACATGACACTTTTTTTTTGGAAACCACTGGTTTAGTGCATATGTGTAAATTGTGTAATAAGTCTAATAGGAAGGTTTCGTTTTTGTTGTTGTTTTGCAATAAAATTAAACATTACTTGAAAATATTAAATTATATTAACATATGAAATATAATATTCAAAATGTCGTGGCACACCTTGCAAAACACGTGGCTCAATGGTCTAGGGAAGTGATTCCCAAAGGGTGTGTTGTGAATTTTGCTAAGTTTGCTACAAAATTATGGATGTTAATATAATTTAATATTTTCAAATAAATTTTAATTTTATTGGAAAAAGCAAAATAAACAAAACTTATTACACGTACACACTAAACCAATGGTTTCCAAAAGGTATGCTGTGTGGCACACTAGTGTGCCATGAGGTTTGCTAGGTGTACCGCGATTTCTCCAGGCAAAAATGACTACGCCATGAGCAAAAAAAAAGTTTGGGAACCACTGGTCTAGAGTATACTAACCTACTTAGGTAGACAATAATGTATTTTTTGGGGGGTAGTAACAAAAACACACGTGTCCACCTATCATCCCCTTCAACCTCCTCCATTATTGTTTCTTGTGCTTGAATAAAACTGTCACATTTCCATATGCAAATACAAGGGAGACAAATCAAGTAAGAGGGGGGGGGTGTCTCTTATATTTGTGTATCTGTGTGTGTGTGGAGGGGGGAGGATATCATCACACAGCAAAGACTGACCTCCCCACACCCTCTCCTATCTCTCTCTCTCTCTCTCTCTCTCTCTCTCTCTCTCTCTCTCTCTCCATATATTGTATATATTCCACCTATATTTTTTTCAGATCATCCTTTTTTTTGTCTTATTACCCACAAACCCATCATAAAACCTCCTGAGTCCTTAAGGCCCTTCATCTTCTTGATCATCGATGAGTCAAAACCAATTGCAATTTCTTCACATATGTGACCAACATGATAATATGTATCCAAATCCACCCTCTCTCTTCCCCAACCCCTCTAACTCTCCCTGTCCAATTTCAAATGCAATATAAATCCATATCTACAAAAAAATACAATAATTTACCCATTGGTATAAATGTTGACAAAAACTAGGTTTTTCTCAGAAAAAAAAAACCTCGTAAAATATGATCTGACTGAACGATCAGTTTCCATTTCCATATATACATTATATAAATCCCTGTTTGCTTAAGAACTATTTCAGTATTTTTTTTGTGATATTACAGAGAGAGAGAAGAAAAAAAAAGCGAAATAAAGAATTTATCTTGTTATTATTATTCATCCAATGAAATGAGAGTTTCCTCAAATAGAAAATCTAAATAAAACTCAAAAATACCATTCAGAAGTTATAAAAGAAAAAATTTTAAATTTCCCACACATTTGGAAATATAAAAGAACCCAAAATGGGCCCAAAAACCCCAGAGAAAAACAAGTTAACATAAAAAGAAATCCCCCTCTATATACATATATATCTAAAAGCCATATCTAAAATGCTAAATTATTTTGATTTAAAAAAAGCTCAGAATCAAATTAAATTGCACAAAGAATAAAATCTGAATAATATTTTTATAGATTTTTTTTCCACAATTCAACAACACTCTCCAAAAAAAAAAGTAATGAATAAACTTGAAACACCGAGATTTTTTTTCCTTCCATAAAATCTGTTCTTATTCTAGATTCTCTAGAACAATAAAAATCTTATATAAATGTTAAAGCCAAAATGAAAAATCAATCATTCTGTAAAGTCACTAAGTTCATCTAGTTGATCTGCAAAATAATCGATTTGTTAGTAAACCTGCCTGAGCTTAACTATAGGCCAAGCCGTGTGTGAGGCACCGCTGCCTCGGACGCAGAGCTGAAGGAGCTCAGAAATTAAGAGGCGCAAAATAACTAGAATCACAATACTAAGGTGGCACCAGTTTTTATTCTAGCATCAGGTGCAAAGGTCACAGATCCAGAAATAAAGCCGCAAAATAACTAAAAAAACATGATAATATTAAGAGGGCACCAGTTTTATTCTTGACTTGGGCGCAAAATTAGCTAGTTATGGCTTCGAAACTTAAACATTGCATTAAACTCTTGTTTTTCAGAAATAAAATGAATGAAAAACTTGAAATTGTTTAAGAAACTAGAAGGGTAGCTCAATAAATTAGAAGAAATTTAATGTTGGTATCTTTCAAAATAACTTGGATCATTTTCAAATTCACACACACACACACACAAAAAAAAGCTTATTTCGAAAGCTATCAACAACATGAAAATATCAGCTACTCTTCTAGTTTCTAAACAATTCCTCATTAGAATTGCTATTCTGAAACGCAGAATAACCAGAGTTCACACACAATGAGTGTCAGTCAATATGCAAATTTATAAATCGAATTGCTCATTTTCTGCAAATTGACTAAAAAAAAACTTTACAGAATGACCGATTTTCTTCCCAATGTATTTATTATTGTAATATGTACATTGTACATGCATACGTTTGTTAATGTTACATTAAAAGCAGCAACATTTAAGTTAGTTTAATCCTCTTTTCTCTTTTGAAAATGCTCCTCCATCAAATACGGTTCATTAATAAGAACTTAATGGCACAGACACATTAACAACTACAAAAAAAGGTAGTTAACACAATATAGGAGGAGATGGGAAGAAGAAAAAAAAAACAGCAAATTCAGAAGCAGTTCATAATTTAAAGCAAAAATTACATATGCAAAATACTGTGTAATGTACAGTGTAAATTGCAAATTTGCAACATCAACGAATTAATTAATGTTTATTCGCTAACAACTTTTTTTTTTCTTCCATAGAAAAACACATTAAACTATTATATACTTTATTATATGCACAATAATAAAATATTCTCTCTTCTTATCTATGAAACAAATCGTACAAATTACATTAAAGTTAAAATATGCAACAACCAAAAAATTGTCAAAATTAAACAGACATTAAGTTTGAGAGAGAAAAAAATTCGTAATCGCTGTCGTTATTTAACATTTAACCCTAAAGTTCATCATCAATATAATAAAAAAGGGGTCAGAATTATGGACCCAGTTTTATACTATACAGTGGACCCTATGTTCTTTTAACACCAAATCGTCCAAATCACCGTTTTAATTCACATTACATGTATATACAGAAAGAGTGAGAGAAAGAATGAATGAATGAGAACATGGAAAAGTAAACGACCATTAACAAAACGCATAATAAACACGCCATTTTTAAACAACCTTAACAAAAAAAATGACTGAACAGCTGTGTAGTGTAAACGTTCCTTTTTTTTTCTACATCATCATATTCAGAGCGAGAGAGAGAGACAGAGAGAGGAGAGAAAGAGAGAGATTTGCATTTTTAAATGCGTGACGCTGTCAATCATCGCAGCTTGACACTCCATCCATGTTAAGAGAGAAATACTAGAAAGGCCGCGTACCAAAAAATTTCCATGAAAATCTTTATTGTTCAACCAACCCCCCTTTTTTTTGTTTAACTAACAACCAAACATCCTCCTATTTTTCTCTCTTTAAATAGACTTTCTTTTCTTTTTGTGCTTCAAAATTCAAAATAGGGATGTCCATCATTATCAATAGCTTATACAGTATGGTACAGAATAAACTTTCTAGTCTATTAGCAATCATATAATCAAACAAATGACATGTTTGTTGTGTTATTAGTACGGGTAGAATTTTTATGCAATATCAAAGCAAATGTTCCTCAATGTGTGGCCGTTAAACCGTTAAAACGTTAAATTAATCAACAATTAAAATGTCTTTCCATTCAAAAACACTGGTTAGAGGCTAAAGCTGTAGGTAACAATTGATAGTAACTAGACATAATGCCCCTAACCAGTCTTTTTATTATAAAAAGCATAATTGCAGTTTGCTTTAATAATGATGATGATTACTTCACAATTGGCACTTGGGTCACAAATTGAGAAACATTTGCTTAATAGTACATAAAAATCCGAGTTCTAGTTATTAGTATTAGGTTGTAAACAAAGTCGTTGCGGTTTATTTCCCACAATTATTTCAAGTTATAATTAAAAAAATTAAACTGTAATTAAAAATTTATTACAAGTGAAAAAAACAACATTTATTTTAAATTTTTAATCGCAGTTTTTAAAAAAAAAAACTGCAACGATTTAGTTTAAAACCTAATATTTTATGTTGCTATCTTTCAAAATAAGCTATTTAGGCGAGTTTAAAATGCTTTCAACATGAAAACAACCGTAATTGCGCATGACTGAGCTAGCTACTCTTCTAGTTTTTAAAACACTTTCTAGTTTCTCTTAATTTTGCAACTGATTAAAGTCCAGATCAGATGTCCATTAGTGCAAATTGCACCACGGGTTTACTAGTAATAATCTAAAAGTGACAGTACACTGCTTAGTACTTACATAGGTCATCTCCATCTAAAACCACACACCAGACTATACAGTATGTCTCAGAATGTCTATTCTATAGAATAGACATTCTGAGACATACTGTATAACATTGGAGGCTATGTCACTACATAGAACAACAACAACAACTTTTCTCAATGCACACATCAACATCCATTCAATTTATACCCTCAGTTTGATCCTTTAGTCCATTATCTAAACTCTTCTTCACCTTCCTTCTCTACCACCCCTTTTTGAACACACAAAACTACGTATTCAAAGGGGTATTTACAAAGAAGATCCGAAAAGCCTTGTATTCTCAATAGAAAAACCTCTATAGAAGTAGCCAAAGGAAAATAAGACTCCAACAAAATGCATCTACTACGCTATACTTCATTACTTTGGGTCTTGATGTTTGTTATGAGCGTGAAAATTATCTTCCTTAGACCAAAAGTTTAGAAAGAACGGGAAACAGCTCTAAAAACAAATCACTTGACAACCATTTTCACAGTTACAATGATATTTTTTTTATATAAATCCATTACTTTTGAGAAAATACCACTTCAAACAAACAAACAAAAAAAAATCTCAACCTTTTACAACAAATTCCCTTTAGAATAAGAAGATGGTATTTTATTTAGTGTATAAAGCGCGCCAGTGTTACCCTCAATAGATTGTGTCATTGTGTCACCATCAAATTCACACACAACACATATACTGAACAACAAATAAACAAGGATTTTAACATTTTATGTGGGCGATTTTTGTATCCCAAAACTCCATGACAGCCAGCCAGCCAGAAATGGAAAAAATTTACTCTTTGTTATCCACTCATATAAATATCTTCTTGGAAACTTCAATATCAACATTAACAAATTCCAGATATTATACCAAATTAGAAACCTTAGAAAAGTGTTCATGAGAGACAATAAGATAACAATAAACTCATTTAAATTTAACACTATTCACCTATACACATAAATATAAATGTATTTACTTTATGTGTAAAGTTAATTCTAAGATTACAGGCGCCGGTTTTGTGTCAAGAAAACAAACACCGAAAAAAAAAAATAAATAACAATCAACAGATTCAGATTACAAACAAAAATCCTGAAAGGGTTCTTGAGGTGTTTCCATTAAGTGCTCACGACAACGCAACTTTGAAAATTCATTGCAAACGAACCAGAAGATCGGGAATGGAAATCATAAGTGTAATAAATTCCCAGTAAAGTCTGGAAGTAAAGAATGTCTTCATATTCTATGTGCAATGCGCGCCGCAAAAGTTAGGTTAATTCAGAGTGGTTGAGGTGTTTCTCTAGACGCTCACGCGACAACGCAACTTTCAAAATTCATTGCATCTCAAAATTCAAATGGTATATTTTGAAAAGTAATTAAATATACTTTGAGAAAATGAATAATTCAAATTCATTCCATTTTTTAAAAAATTTCCTAATTGTAATTATTTGTTTTACACTACTGATGTAATTAGTAATTACTTTTAAAAGTAATTTATCCCAAAAGGGTTTAAAAATATAGGATAACCGATTTCAAATTATACTCAATAAAAAAAGGAA
This sequence comes from Brachycybe producta, assembly GCA_036925085.1. Lineage (NCBI taxonomy): Eukaryota > Metazoa > Arthropoda > Diplopoda > Playtdesmida > Andrognathidae > Brachycybe > Brachycybe producta. Next base: position 1,240,610 of record JAUPFP010000045.1, on the reverse strand, counting down.
TTTTGGAACCGGCAGGAATTTACACAGGCAATTAGAAATTGGGACGAATACAAGTTGGTTCCGCCCTTTTTATGACGAACGCAACTTCTAATTGGTTGGTTATGTATTCTGACGTCACATGCTCCGCCTTTTTCAACGTCGAACCACACAACAGACCAAATTAGAAGTTGCCGGTCGTCATAAAAAGGGTGGAGCCAACTTGTGTTCGTCCCGATTTCTAAATGCCTGTTAATTTAGTATGTGTTGAATTTCAAATACCTTTTCTTGAATGTTGGTTTAAACAACAAAATGTAACTGAATTTATTTTTATAAATTTATACTAAATATGTTTAATTATCAAAATAATTTATGATGCCAATTATTTAGTAGTAAATTAATTCAGTGGTAAAAATGGAGATAAAATTATTAAAAGATTAAAAAAAACCCTAAACGAAATTTACAATCAAATTATAATTAACCACGTCAATAATAAATCATCAATAAAGTGACCAAAAAAAATATGAAAATAATCATAATTTGCGATAAGGGGGGGGGGGAATAACAGCTCAGAATTATAAATGTACTTTTTTTTAACAATGTTACACATAATGGATTTCACGTTTAAATTCAATTTATTCAATTAGAAACCTCCTCAAGATAATGTTGGTAAGATTATGTAAAAAACGAAAAAAAAAATGACAAAAAAACCTAACTCTTTGACGCCCTGTTGCAATAAAAAAACGCCGTCAAAAAGATTGTTATTGTTTTGGATGTTTGATAAAAGACTAATCAAGGATTTAGAAACAATGGCAATAAAAACATATAGTAAAAATGCATTTTTGTGTATCAATGTACAGTGTGTCCCCATATAAAAGTACAGGCAATTAGAAATCGGGACAAACAGAAGTTGGCTCCACCCCTTTTTATGACGACGGGCAACATTAATTAGTTTGTTGTGTGGTTCGACGTTGAAAAAGGCGGAACATGTGACGTCAGACTACATAACCAACCAATTAGAAGTTGCCAGTCGTCATAAGAAGGGAGGAGCCAAATTCTGTTTGTCCCGATTTCTAATTGCCTGTTATAAAAGTCGAGAATCATGGGAGATGTATGTAAGAGGGGGGGGGGGAATTCGTCCATATTTTTTATGTTTCCAGATAAAATTTCAAATGTATTATGAATAGGCGTTCAGGTATTAATGACGCTGATGAAGCGCCAAATTGAATAAGCGCCAAACTAAAACAAAAACACCATAACCCCATATTAAGGGATCAGTAAAATGGCCAAAAATAGTTTTCATTTCTCCTCCAAGCTTTTAATATGAAGTTGTTCTATAGGTTCTATCTCTTGCATAAGCACCACCGTGCCACTGACACACATAAGACGAAAGAGCATTACAGCTAAAAATGAACCGATATCATTACAAACATACTCGCCTCCATAATCTTAAAAAAAAAACTGAATAAGCGCCAAGCTTATTGAAATTGACAATATATTATGGCGTCACTACCATAAGGCCAATGCTAACGTAAAAATGAACAAAACCAAGTTGCACAATTATGTTGGAAAAGCTTTTTTTCACTTGAGAGTTCGTCTTTCACCACATACTGCAAAGACAGAACCACATATATGCTTTTTGAAGCGACTCAGCGAGTAACTTGAAGTTATTTGTACGTTACCTCAAGTTTCTTTCTACCACATTAAGACGACGTCGACGTGAAGCAATAGGTAGTAGCGCCACGACTTGCAAGTTGCCACTGCGGCCTGAAGCTTCTCCACTGAGTCCACTGACAGATACCTTTTTAGTTGGCAGTCACCAGTTGCTTTGTATTCAGGCAATCATTATACGTGACAAGTTCATATCATAAAAGAAAAGAAAGTTCAACTATAACTGCTGTTATATTGCTAAATTCAAGTATGTGGTACGAGTTGTGCCATACAATTTGCTACTTGCAACTTGCAATACACTCGCAACTGGAGAAGCTCCACATAGCACATATATGTGGGTTCAATCTTTAGTATAACACCCTGCATAAACAACATCTACTAATACCTATATATAAAATCCGTAGACTTTTCTGCTTCAAAAGCTAACAAGTTGAGTTTTCTGATCGCCTATTTATCGATCATAGAAAAGAAATAGGGGGAGGATTTTGGAATATTTCAACACGTTTTACTGATGCTCTTGGTTACATACATAGTATAGAGTATAAGACTACAGAGTAAAGCTGAAAGAATACCCCAAGTATACTATAAATGTGACACACAGGTCACACAAAACGATTGTGAAATTTGAAGTAAAAACTTTCATAAAGATGTGCAAGAGTCTAAAAATTTGAAGGGGATAAAAAAGAGGGCGGATTGAGAAGACTTATTATTAAGGGACAAGGAATAGAAACAAAAAAATAAAGGGAGAAGAAATGCTTGAGAGAAAAAAGCTGGAGACATAACAAAATTAGGCTGTCAAACAAAAGGAGGAATGAATGGCGGAAGTGTGAACAGAAAGAAAAGACATATTACAATTGTATATTGAAGTAAAAAGAGAGAAAAGGGGGAGAGAGAGAGAGAGAGACATTTTGAAAAAGAAAGACTTTTAGGGTTTTAAGGCGAGAAAATGGCAATATTTAGTCATGTATTTAAGAGAAGAAGAGGAGGAATTGAGACAAAGAAAATGGAAACTGAAGTTAGAAAAAAAAAAGAAGTCGCTACTAAAAGTGATGAAGAGGCAAAAAGAAGAAAGGGGAAAGTGAAGTTCATCTTAGCAGAAGACTAAAAGACGATTAAGTTTATTATGTGTGTGTTGAGGGGAGAGAAATATAAAGGGAGTGTCATCACTGATCGACATTTATTGTATGAATGAAATAAATAAAAGCGACATGTTAATGGTGAACGGCGCGGAACCCCACAGAAACGCACTAGCCTAAAGCCTAGTACAGACCGAGCGATAATCGCCGGAATCTGGACACATGTATCCAGCGACTTCACAAAATCTTTATTGGACACAGCGACTTGTATGAGGATATATGTGGCCAGTCATGTTGGCGCGTCCTAACCCCGAATTCATTACATATTGTACAAAGTTATGCAATGGATTTGTTCACCTCGTTCTTACAATTAGGGTTACCACCCTCATCCAGAATTGTCCTGGACAGTAATAATATTTGCGATCTGTGTCCAGTTTCCAGAACTGTATCTTACCGGGACGAAAATTGTCCAAATATGTCGCTCGTAAGTTACACACGAGCAACATATTGGTGGTCCAATCTTAGTTAAGAAAACTACGGATTTCCTTAAAGTAGTATCCTTGTGTTGCATGTATTGCAAACTTAAATGACGTGGGGTCTGATACGACTGACAGGCCCTACTAAAAGCCTAAGTTGAAATGGGTACATCCCCATAAGTCACGTTTATCGCTCAGCAACGGGCGTGACGCTCAAACATGGAATAAGGGCTGGAACACACACACACACACACACATAAACATGCGCGAGTGCGGACAACACTACTGTAGATGTCCTTCATCAATAATGTGAACATTAGTTGAGAGATGGGTGACATATCGTCCTATTTCTCAGCTGGGAAAATGACATTCATATTAACATGTGTCTTATTTGGGAACATATCTTTAGAGACAACCTGGGTGCCAGCCCGGCTACTTTTGGCTGTGTGGTTGCCCAGTTGACGGATACTGGTTTGGTGGGTGTGCCCATGGGCATGGGTGGCCTAAAGCCTAACGGCAGGGGGGCCGACGTCATATTTCACACACACATGCGCGACTTTTAAAAGACTTTTCAACAAACAAAATAAAGTCGAAGGTCGCTGGGCTGTCATCGTAATATATTTTTTATGGAAAGACGTCAACCTTGGCACACAGTTAAAAAGTCGCTTGTGTGCCAAGGCCCTAAGTTGCTTCTTTTTAGATGCAACTACAAAATAATCGCCCGTCAGCTTAATTAAGATGATTAATAAAAAAAATTAAATTCAGACTCTTTGACTATTCTTGTCTTTCAGGAGCAAAATGCAGAGAAACTAGAAAGTATTTTAGAAACTAGAATTAAAGGTAGCTCAATCACTTAAGGATATTTTCATATTGATATCGTTCAAAATATACTTTTTATAGGGCCTAGACAAAAATGTAAACAAAAATATCGTCTGCTAACTTTTGTTCTGGTTTCTATCACGTTATTTTTTTGAATTGTTTTCTGCCGAACATGATATTAATATAAGCCATAAAAAATATTTTGGCAATTACGATGGCGCCAATTTTTGAGGTCGTCAAGTATTATTTATTTTTGGACTTTTTTGTGTTTCAGATGAAAGAAAAGACAGAAAAAAAAAATCATTTTTGCTTTTGTCTACAAAAATGATGTTTGTTTTGTTTCCACGGTTCAAAAGACAACTTCCGATATAAACCTTCCATTATGTTCCCATATTACATTTATTGTTACCACACTTAAAAGATACAACAAAAATATCAAACAAAGAGAAAAAAAAAGAAAAGTGGATAATGAAATTTCTTCAATGGCATCATCATCCACTGGTCACTCGTTGAGACATTTTTGTTTTTGTTTTTCAAGTGTATTTTCTTCACCCAATTTTTGTCTCTTTTTTATCTCTATTTTATAACTGTACCCATCTCAAGAGGGTTGGAAGTGGAGGCTAGCTATTTGGAGGTAACATAATTAATTACAACGCATCAAGTACCGGAGACCAAAGGCCTCTCATATTAAAAATCATCGTAAAAATCGTCATAAAATTGATCATCACAATGTATGACTTATACATTGTGATGATCAATTTTATGACTTGTGACAATATGTTGTACATCACACAATGCCAATCGCAAACATTAAAATTAATACCATATACGTACCCATATGTGCAATAATAATTAAGCAGTTTAATGCAAAATTAAAATGCAAACATTGCATAATCTTTGAAAATTTGCATACACTTTGTATTCACTTTGTTTCTTAAAAAAAGCTTTATTTGGTCAGAAAAAAATTCTACAAAGGGTTCTTTTTAAACAAAATTGTGTTATTTTTTAATTTTTATTTGCATAAAAGTTTTAATTTTAGTTATTAACTTATTACCATTCTGTAATGACTAAAATTCCACGACCAGCATACTACAGAGTCCAAACATACTAATAAGGCAACCCGAAAAAATGCATTTTTCAGTAAAAAAAAACCTGATTAGAGGCTATACACTTAGGTTAGATTATTAGCATCTAGAAAATCCTTTTCAGACTAGAACTTTAGTCTCTAACCCAGGTTCTTGGAAAAAAACGCATTTTTCCGGTTGCCTTATACTTATTACCCTGGTAGCATTGCTAGCCTCCACTTCCAACCCTTGTCATCGTTTGACCTGGAAATCGTCTGAGGTGAGAACAAGCCTTTTACACAAAACCCCAAAATTTAACTCATTATCAGTAATTATAACTTTTCTAATTAAGATGTTACAAATAACTTGAAAATGAGCACAAAAATAATAACTATAGTTGCGACAATAACAAAAACTTTAATCAATTTCAAACCAAATTTTTATTAATGAGTTTCTCTCAAACAAGAAATAATGATGATAAATCTGACACGAAAAAAAAAAAAGAAAAATCAAAAGAAATTCATTAAAATAATATATTCCTAATTCAATTAACTGTCTGAAAATCTAATCAATAAAAGCAAAAGCTCCAAAAGGTTTTTCTATAACAACTTAATGGACAAAAAGCAGGTGCTGTTATTACTATTGTTTGTTCAAGAGGGAATGAATGAAAAATTGTCATTCAGATCACAAACACAGAAAGAAAGAGAAGAAAAAAATCCTCACAAGAGTTCTTCTTACTAATAATGATTAACCAATTAGTCACATTGGTAGATACACTGGTTACACGACTCGAATAATAATGTGAAATGACCGTGTAAAACGGAGAAATCCAACAAGTTTTTTTTTCACAATTCAAAATTATAAAACAAATTTATGGCTTTTAGAAAAATGGTTAAAACCAGTTTGTGGGATAAACTTAAAAAATCCACAAAATTCTTGTTGATAGTAAAAAAAATGTTGTAAGACTAAAGATGAAATCTCATAAATTGAAACATACCGAAGTTGTTGTTTTCGGCATGTTTCACAATTTATATAAAGGTATAGTTTTAAAAGTGTAAATGCCCCCCTAGAAAAAAAATTATTTCCGTCTTTCAGAAGCAAAATTAAGGTATAAAAGGTATTTTATAGAAAACTAGAAAGGTAGCTCAACCACTTAAGTGTATTTTCACATTGATCATCTTATATAAGCTTTTTATGTCAGTTTGAACTTTAAAAATGAGCCAACCATAAATAAGCAGATAATTATATTTTTTTTAAAAAAAAATTAGTCCATAAAAAGTTCATTTTGAAAGATTATCAACATGAAAATACTATTAAGTGATTCAGTTATTTTTTGTTGTTGCAAATGTGTTAGAAATTAGAATGATAGCTGACTCCACATAATAAATATTACTTTTCAAGTTGATATTTTTCAAAGTAAACTGTTTATAAACGAAGTAACCATCAATTGATTTTTTTTTCAATTAAATACACTGGTCACAGGTTAGAACTCCAGTTGACAACTTATAGTAACCAAATATCTAGCCTCTAACCAGCCCTTTTTGATTAGACAAAGCAATAAATGCAGTTGTTCTGTTCTACTGATGATGATTAGTGATTACTTCATAATTGGCACTTGGGCCACAGATTGAGAAACAGTTTTGTTTGATATGTCATAAAAATCCGTGCCCAAGATAATTATATTTAAAATGGTAATTATAAAATTAAGAAATTTCTTAGTGTTTCCTCGTTATGAAATCAAACGATGAATTTCATAAATTTTATAAATTATTTATATGATTTATTGTAAAGTTGTACATTTTTATGACAAGATAAAATATTAAGTTTCAAAATATCTTCTTATTTAAGAATGCAAGTAGATAATTTATTTTGTCCGTGTTGCGTTACATGGCGCCACTAGCCCTCACCTTCCTTTTTTTCACGTGCGCAAACTTTTAATTGCGTCATCGCTATTTCTACACGTGTTCTCTTCACTTATATTATGTTGTCTGGGTATAAGTTTGTTGCGTGCTAATAATTATGGTTGTTTTGGACGTGGCTTTTATAGCTAAAAGGGTGCAATGTATTTTAACTAATTGGCAACGAGTGTAGTTTGCCACCTATGGAGATTGCAAGCGCCATCTATCTTGCATTTACACATTTATTTTTTACTAAAGCCTCGTTTTCACGGTGATAGTTCTATCGTGAGAGTAGCTGTCATGAAAGTTACGATAGTTCACTCTCACGATAGCAACTGTCTACACGTCTTGAAGTAACGTGATAGTTCTGTCACATGACAGTGCGACGTCTACTTCATAGATATCATTGAGTCAACAACAGTGATGCCTTTCTCCCTCCAGAAGATAAATTTCCTTACAAAGTGGATATTTCCCTATAAGCGGTCACACAACAACTATCACTATCGCGACAGTACTATCAACTATCTAGTCAAACAAGATAGTGTGATAGCGCTATCGCGACAGTGCGATAGTGACTATCATGTGGTTTTCACGATGATAGTTCTCGCGATAGTTGCTCTCAGGAAAACGTGGCTTAACAAGTGAATCATGACCAAAAACAAAATGCTCAGAACAGCAAATTTGATAGATAACGAAATTAAATAAGAATGAAGATAAATAAATAACGAGACCTCAAAAGACTAATAATACAATGACTTAAGATGTAAGAAAGAGAGAGGAAAAGACCCCCCTGACAATTAATTCCAAAATAAGAAGAACAATAGAAGTTCCACACATAAAAACACACACATAAAAGATAAATTTCAATCAACCAACAACAAGAGAAAAAAAATCAACTTCTCTAAAGTTGAACAAATTGTTTTCTTAATGTAGAATGTGTCTCTCATTGAGAAGACATTAGAAGAAGAAGAAAAGTATTTTTTTACGAGACATGCCTCATATGCAAATGAGATTAACGCCTAAAAACAATAAAAAAATATCCACCTCATCCTTTCCAACTGACAATCTACAAAAAAAAACATCGATCAATTAATTGTGTCCCCCCCCCCAAAAAAAAAAGAAGAAAATCTTCCCAGAAAAAAAGTCATCAACAATCTTCGAAAACATTTGTTTTAATGGCGTGAAGAATCATCCTCTCATGAGGAATGAGAGAATTTCACAAACCGAAAATAAAGAAAAGTTGAGACATTACACCATTTTATAGAACGTCATTTTGTGTGAGAAATTAATTCTGTCTTTAAATTCGATTCAAACATTCATTTTAAATCTAAAAAAACACCATACCCCTCATTAATACAATTTAAATTGCAAACTCAAAACGACAAAAAACCTACTAAATTTCAATTTAAACCAAACGTGATGTTCATACTAAAAACTGCGAAGAACATTAAGAAATAACCAATTTCTAATATAAAAAACGCCATTTGATTTTCATGTAGAAAAAAATGGGAAATAAGATAAAAACCCTGACAGTAAATATATTTTTAATCCGCATTACAGCAATGCATCCAGTGATTGCCTACTTTTAGGGGTCACAATTTCGTCTTTGAAGTTTAAATTGTCTTTTTATTAAAAAACTTAATCTTTATAGTTTTATGAACCAGCTAGTTTTCAAACTCTTGATTATTCTGTCTTTAAGAAAAGCAAAATTAAGAAGAAAAAATAACTAGAAAAATGTTTTAGAAACTAGAAGGGTAGTTCAATTCACTTAAGGATATTTTCATAATATCTTTAAAAATAAACTTTTTAAGTTAAAAAGTTGGCTCATTTTAAAAATCACATTAAAAAAAGCTTATTTTTAAAAGATGTCAACATGAAAACATTTTTTCAGTGATTGAGCTACACTTCTAGTTTATAAAAAAACAAGTGTCTTTTTATTTTTCACCTGAAAGACAGAATAATCAGAGTCCGAGAGACTTTAAAAACATCTTTAAAAAAACTAGAAAGTGTTTTAGAAACTAGAAGGGCAGCTCAATCCCTTAAGGATATTTTTTTATGTTGATATCTTTCAAAAATAAACTTTTTATAAACAATCTTTTTTTAAAAAAAAATATCTGCTTAAAGTTGTGTCATTTTGAAAAATTAAATAATTAATTATTTTGAAACTCGCATAAAATATTTTGAAAAATATTAACGTTAGTCAAAATATCCTTAAGTCAATGAACTACTCTTCTAGTTTCTAAAACACATTCAAATTTTTTTGTCAATGTCCACCTGAAAGACAGAATAATCAATCAAGAGTTCGAGAGGTTGGTTCACACTTAGAAACCACTTTAATAAATAACCAATTTCTAATATAAACCGCCTTTTGATTAGCATATAAATGAAATAGGCAAAAGAAGAGCTCAAAAACCCTGATGATAAACAATTCAGAAATCCCGCATCATAGTAATGTTTGCAGTGATTGCCTACTTTCAGGGATAACATTAGCATCTTTGAAATTTAATGGCATTTTAAAGCTTGATGCAAACAGGCATTAGAAAAATGGGGAAAGTGGGGGGGGGGAATGACTGAAAAATACCAGGACAACCACCAGTTTTGAACCCAACTTACCATCAATAGATAAAATACTGAATACCTTCAGTGTATGTGAGTAATATAATAATGATAAACATAAGCAGCAGTGCCATGACATTAAATTCTCCAAAGAAAAAACATCAAAAGCTAGTTGCTTGGATGCAATTAATTTGGCTCTAATTACAAACTTCGAGCCATGACACGAACCCACTCATGTGTTAGGAACCCTACTAAATCCTTACATATATATATATATATATATATATATATATATATGTATATATATATATATATATATATATATATATATATATATATATATATATATATATATATATATATATGTATATATATATATATATATATATATATATATATATATATATATATATATATATATATATATATATACATATACTAATAAGACTCGTTACGACATAAAATAATTAGTAGTAAAAGTTAACTGAAGAAGAGGCACTTAGCCTCCTCCTCCCTCCTCATTTTATAGAAATGCAAGTAGCAAAAACCAAAAATTAAAAGGGTTCCACCACCATTAAAATTGGTTCTAGTCACCGGATCGATACTTAAATGGTAATTTCCTGATAGTTTCGACATTAGAAGGGAAAAAAAAGGTGACCCTTTTTTTTGGTCACAAATCAAAATTAATGATAGAATAAAACAATGTCGAACTATTAGGAATAAAAACACACCAAAAGTTATATGAGAAACAAAATGCAAAAGGACAGAAATTTGTGGATGAAAAGTGGTTTGAACTTGAAAAGAGAAAAATAAGAGAAAAAAAAAGAGGGAAGAAAAGAAAAATATGGAGCATCAAATACACAGAAGAAGAGATGCATTATGGTACCCATTACTGATGCGCGCATCCACACAATGTGGCAATTATAACCAAAAAAAATCTACCTTAAGGCATACATATATAGCCTCTATTTCGACCCCTTTTTTCACCCCTCATCAAAAACCTTATTGAACACCATCTAAAATTCTAACTTCCCCCAATTTCTCTTTTCACTCTTCTGTTAAATATAAATTCTCAAAGCCAATTTCTCTTTTACACAATCCCATTTAACTTCTCTCTCTCTCTCTCCCTTCTCTTTTTCCCCAATCCTTATATATACCGTATATACCTTTTAAACCTATTTTAATATGCAATAATATCTTCAGTGTCATCTAGATCATAAAATAGAACGAAGAACCCCTTTTATCATTCATTTACATGCAGAAAAAAAAAGAGTGAATGATAGAGAAAATCTACCCCTTAACATAATTGTAAAAAAAAAAGAAATCTGCATTTATTAGAAAAAAAGAATATTATCATCAAACCCGCCAAAAAAAAGTCAAGAGAATTACTTTTTAATATAATGTACAAAGTATTATTTCTAATACATCATACTAGAAGGATCATTATTATCATATCATAATCATCGTATATGGATGGGGAAAAAAGGCACACAAAAAATACTCAACTTTTTAAAACAAAACCTTTATCCAAATTCTTATCCATAAACTCACCAGGGATTTTTTTTACTCCTACTTTACATAATAATGATAATAATAATAATAATAATAATAATAATAATAATAATAATAATAATAATAATAATGCTCTTTTAATATTTCAGTTATTCGTGCCATCAAAAAAAAATTTCATTCACAATTATTAGGGCTCGGATTTTTATGCAAAATATCCAGCAAATGTTACTCAATATGTGGTGCAAAGTGCCAATTGTGAAGTAATAATCATCATCATTAGAGCAACCAACAATTACGTTTTTTTTTTCTAATCAAAAAGGTTTGTTCGAGACTAAATGTCAACTGGAAAGTTCTAGCCTCCAACCAGTGTTTTTGATTTAAAAAAACCTCATAATTGTTTGTTGGATCTAAACGAGATTGTCACTTCACAATTGGCCCTTTTGTGGTCACAAATTGAGAAACATTTACTTGATATTTTGCATAAAAATCCGAACCATAAACAATTATTTTTATTACTTATTTACTTTATTACATAAAAAAACTTCATATATTTAAAAGACATATTTATGAACTTCCCATCTAGTTTTTTTTTTAAACAAATGCATTATTTTTCATAAATTTGTCTTTCATTTACTAATCTTTTATAACAAGTAATTTACATAAGTGAGAAGAAGAAAAAAAAAAACCTCTAAACTTTATGAAGTTATGATTAACACAAACTTTTTTTTATATGTGTGTATAAAAATAAATTCCACTTTGAAATTTCTTTCAGAGACTAATCGATGTCTTATCTAAATATTCATATATTTTATGCAAATTTATCACATCTCCAAGTTTTTTTTTTTCTTCTTCCTCCATCTTCTTCTGAAAGAAGCCATAAGCTAATAATATTACATGCAAATTACATTTCATCAATCAATTAAGAAAGTAAGCTAATGTTTTAAAATCTCACGAGAACACTTCGCAGATTGTTGATAATAAACCAATATGTGTTCGACCATATTAAACAAACACACAACAAAAAGTCCAACGTTCTCTCTCTCTCTCTCTCTCTCTCTCTCGTTCTCTCTCTCTCGTTCTCTCTCTCTCTCTCTCTCGTTCTCTCTCTCTCTCTCTCTCTCTCTCGTTCTCTCTTTCTATCTCTCTCTCTCTCTCTCTCTCTCTCTCGTTCTCTCTTTCTATCTCTCTCTCTCTCTTTTTCTATCTCTCTCTCTCTCTCTCTCTCTCTTTTTCTATCTCTCTCAAAGTATCTTATATATTACAGTATATATAGCCTTACAATATAAACTTCTCTATAAATAGCATTCAACTTTACCAACAACAACATTCCATACAAACAAAACCACAAAAATTTAATTACAAACGAGAAAAGTTTTGGGCACTTTATCACCATAGTGACTAACTTAAAGAGGAAAGGAAAAATAAGTAAAAAAAAATCTTTTAAATACAATTCAAAAGTTAAATCTAAAAACTATAACTTGAATACAAATCGTCGTCATTGGGCACAATCGGAAACTTAAACCTAATACCTAGTAGGCCTACATACACCTGATAATTTAAATGCATTTAAATAATAAACTTGTTCTACAGAGCCCTGTGAAGGCCAAACAAACAATATGTCGAATTCAATTTATTCAGTTAATAATCTGAAAATATTGACTTAATACTTAAATAATAAAATAGAAACTATATTGACATTAAAACATCGATTTAGTATTTCAATTTAAAATATTAATAATACTTAATATAATAAATATAGTTGGCTTGAAATTATAATACAAAAATTTTTTATAGTTGGATACAAAGCCAAAAAGGACTGAGCTATCATAATGAAAAGCATCAGTCCAAATAGATTTCGAAAAGAAATCATAAAAGACTATAACAAGATAGTACATATTAGCACAAACACCATAATGGAGGGGCTACCTATACATGTTTCACCACAGCCAAGTGGATCATGTGAAATGTCGAATGTCGAAATGTCGATCATGTTGAATTCATGTGTACAAGGTATACCAGGGCTCTGTAGAACACATTTAAGATTTAAATGCATTTAACTTTTTAGGTGTTAATAAGGTATTAGGGTAATATACATGTATTCTTAATAATGATTGTAAAGTCAAAGGTACTGCTAAACTCATAAACTTTTGATAGGAAGTTTCATGTAAAAAGTTGATGAGTTTAGCATTAGCTTTGACTTAAAAACCATTAAGAATACGACCCCAAAGACTATTGCTTTATGTTGTGTAGAATCTAACAAGGTGATTGCTTCGTCTTCTAGACAAATCTTTAATAGAAATATGTTCGGATGTGCTGCATTTCGCCATTTTCTTCTCAAATGCGAAGCCTTAACAAGCCTCTTAAGAGGAAGCTACTGGTGCAAATATTACATTCCAAAGGTCGCCATAGTCAATCTAATTTTCTCGAAAAAGCAATTATGTCGATTATATGATTGGTTTCTTGAGAAAAATATTTCTCCAGACATTCCCGGATGCCGCCCTGTCCACATGTTGTTTCACAGGCAGTTCTGCCCAGCACTAACTTTTAGTCATCAATTTCTAATTGGTTAGTTACTTTGTGTGACGTCACATGCCCCGCCCTTTTCAATTTCAAATTCGTTGATATTTGATCTGACGCTCATAAAAGGGCGGGGCAAACGAAAAGTTAGTGCTGGGTAGAGATCCCTGTTTTGTTTCCGGATGCTACATATTTTATTTTATTTACAGATGCTTTGCTTTTTATTCGTTTCCAACTACGTCCATTGGACATTTTATTAAAAATTCTCTCTCTCTCTCTTTTGGCTTTTCTAATGAGTAAATGACATTAACTCAAATTACGCAATTGTAATTCAAGACTTTTTAGATTTACTTGAAATCTTAGCATTTTTGTTTCTAAAGCCAACAATATCCAATAAGAAAACTTAACACTTGAACTTCAACTTGAATCTTCTGAAAAGGGTTCCAACATAGTTTTAATGAGTACCCTTGAACAAGAGTGCTTCTCTCTATGTTAGAACCCTGCTTCAGAGGGTTCAAGATGAAACTCGAGTGCCAGGTTTTTTTTTTTCATCATGAATTTTTGAGCTTTGTATATATTTTCTACTATTTTTAACACTTGAAACCAGATTGAGTCTAATGTGTCAAATATGATATTGTGGATTATTATTTTTTAAGAATGAGTTATTAAAGGTTACAAGTTATAACCCTATCCCATTTTTTTTCGCAAATCAAATGTCATGAAACTGTAATTCCCATATCAATAATTGTATTTTCTATTTTGCATACATATCAAAGCAAAGCAGGATTTAAAAAAACCTCGAAAATTCCAAACACCCTTTTTTATTATTACGGTATTAAAAATACAATGGATAATCTTCAAATTATATATATAAAAAAAAGATCAATCTTAGCCATAAGCCATTTAAAAACCTTATGATAACTTTTTCACACTTCAAACTTTAGAAAGTTTAAATCCGGTTTTTTAAAAAAAAATCTGTTCCCAGACTGTCTCAAATATCATATTAATAATATAATAACAGTGCATTAAATTTGTTCTGCTCAGGTGTAATGTAAATGATAAAAAAAATCCTAAAGGGTGAATTAAGTTTTATTGATTAATGCCTGGATCCCACATATACAGAAACTGAAATTAGAATGTGTCATTAAAAATATTCTATTTCTTTGATAAAGGGCGAGCGCAGACGACACACAATCGGTTGCAGAATGAATTATAGTAGGGTCAGCGCACAAGACCGACAATCTGTCAGATGTCTGAGACAGAAATAACGCAAGAGCACACGACCGTCAATTTGTTGGTGGTTATGCGCTTGTGCGTAAATGCCTGCCATCATGCGCGCGCACGTAAAGAAACTATGTAAAAACAGTAAACTACACGAATAAATAGTAATTCGTGTGCGCTAAAACGGCCGAGTACAGGATCTCCAATCCACTGTTGATAATCGGGTCGGTGGAAAAAATGAAACATGTCCCGTCCCATCTTTTTTTGTCGGTCCATCCATTTAGTCGGCCGTATGCGTTGCCCTTAGGCTTGTCACCTTTCCTCCTTTGTGGAGGACAGTCTTCCATTCGGAGGAAATGTCCTCTGACTAGGACCGTCAAACATGTCCTCCACACAATAAATTGTATAACAACTTAAATACGTTCGTGGAGGATGGGGTCCTGGCCGGACGACAGTTCTTCCGAATAGAGGACTGTCTTCCGCACGTGGCAAGAATAGTTGCTCTGTAAGAAGACATACTTGCTCATTCTGACCGACTAAAACTGTCTGTCGTCTGCGCTCGCCCATAAAGTAACCAGAAATTGTTTCAATTTTTTCTATTGTGCCTCAATAAAATATATTTTATCAGCCAATAGGAAGGCATCGTTCAATCATTCTTATTCTTGATGGCTCCTCCTCCAATTCTGTCTTCCCACTGTATACTGTACGCGAATGCTTTGAACGCAAAAGGAAAGCTGATATATTAGCTGAAACTTTTTTTTTTCTATTCTGCCATGTAGAATTAATTAAGCATGATCCTTTATGGCCCTTTCTGATTGTTCTTTCTTCTACAATTTCGAAAATGACCTTGAGGTGTTTTCCTATTGTAATGTGCAAAAACCTTTGAATGCAAAGGAAAAGCAGAAATTATAAACAAAAAAAGTTTTCTGACTTTTTTTTTTCATTTCTAATCGTCTACTCTTTTTTACGCATGTGGGATCCAGGTTTCACGGGACTTTTTTTTTCTAAGAACTTTAAAATAGAATTTCATTTTGAAAGTTGTAATAAAAACAAAAGGAAACTTTGTAAATAAAACGATATTTATCAAGGTATATAAGGTTCAAGACGTTAAAAAAAAAGAACGCAAGACAAACTTTACAATTGCAGTGATACATCGAAATTTCCATCAAACTATGAATCAGACTCAGAGAGGGTTTATTGCGGACAGATAAAAAATTTATGAACGGTTTTTCGCCGTCAACCAGGGAAACATTAGATTTCGACAAGATAGTCTCGTCAGTCGTCGGATGGGATGGATGTGCTTTTATTTTATGTGGGGGTTAGAACTTAACATAGTTGGGGCTCATAGATCGATTGTATAACAGTTATATTATTCAGGTCTACTACTATTACTATTACTATACCCGGTATACTAGTCTACTACCATAAAACAAGACAAAAACACAAAATTCCCTTTTTCTCTCTAACAAAGAAACTTGAAGGATAAAACAGAACAAATAAAATAACTTTTGTGGCGATTAAATCTTAATTTTATTTACGATATTTCAAGTCCGTCTTGTCTGTTATATGTCTTATTTAAAATCTAAATTCTAGAAACAAAATCGGGGTGAATAAAGGAGGAGGAGAAGAGAAAAGAAAAAAACAATTTTGATTTTCAGCCCTGAAGCCTCTCTTCAAGTGTCAAAAAACAGAATAATCAAGTTTTCTTTTTTAAAAAAACGCTGGTTTTTTATATATTGAACTTCAATGAAAAATAATAATAATAAATTTTAATAATCAATCAATAAAATACAAAAAAAAATTGTTTATGAGCAACTAGTACCTTTTGATATGTACTAATAATAATAAATCTTAAAAGTTAAAATTTCATTATAAAATTTATTTATAACTTAAAAAAAGAACTGCGTTAAACTGGGTGCAATCGGAAATTTAAAAGTCTATTTTCTATTGTAATAGAAAGAAACTAGAAGGGTGATTTTTTGCTCCACTTGATAGATAATTATTTAAACAAGTAAAACAAGTCATGAATACTCGCGGACTTTACTCCCAGATGGAGTAACCTTATTTCAGTCAAATTTAACACGAGTCTCTACGGAAGACGTTTGCCCAAGATAGGCCCCGTTGAACCCAGAAAAACCAAAGGAGGTCGGATCTGGTCATGGTTTCTGGCATTCGACGCTGTACGTCAACCGGCCTAGGACCGTCACCGCTTTTAAGGCAGTAAAAAGAAAGAAAAAACTACGTTTTTCGGTGCAAGCTTTTATTTCTACTACAGGAGTATAATTTGTTTTATTTTGTTAAAAAAATATATTTAAGGTAACCTCTCCTCCTATAAACGCGGATCCTGGACAGGTCATTCGAGGATCCTCCGGCAACATTTGACAGATTAACAGGTCGCAATAATAGAGGCTACTGTGTACAACATTTCAGCTTATGGTTGGTTAAATTTAGGGAAAATACAAGTCCACGCAACTGGACACACCAGTCATGTCAAGTTTACCATTTTCTCCTCATACGAGGAGGCCATTTTGTGAACATGACGTCTATAAGGACACATTTTGAACAACCTTCACACTGAAGGTCGACATATTTAATTTAGTCTCCCCAAGAAAGTTTGTACAAGAAAGTAGAGTGTACAAGAAAGTACAATAAAATCCCGTTTATCCAGATCTCGGTAATCCGGACAGGCTATTTTTTATCATAATATAAATGTTTTTTAGTTTATCAGTTTTATTGACTTTTAACTTCCTGATAGTGAAGGAGAAAAATAACGTAAAATAGCAGCGATTTTCCAGATTATCCGGTTTTTTCGTAATCCGAACCAGGTCTGGTCCCATTTAGTCCGGATAATCGAGATTCTACTTATGTGTGAGATTATATGCTTGCTTTCTTGAGAAGGATTAGGTGGTGCTAGAATCCTTTGCAGACACTTTTACTTTACAGAAGAAGTCCAGACCAAATGTTGTTTCCGGATGCTACTTTTCAGTTTTCTTTACATATAGTTGTTTGCGAATGCGCCCATTATACCTTTATAATAAAAAAAACCCACCTCAAATTCGATAACTTGAAGATGCTATTAATTTCATTAACTTGATTGTAGTAAAATAATGAGGTTCAGAACCTGTTATCGATATAAAAACAAATGTTTACACGACTCCGTGTATCCATGTAATTGTTTAAATATAAAATTATAATTTCTTTAACCCATTAAGAAAGAAAAGACGACTTCAAATTACAAAGTGTTGCAAAATAAGCTTTACAACTTCCTCCATTCGCAGTCAAAATATTTACCTTATTCAAAATGAAGTAAACCCGTTTCTTCAAGAATGTTTTCGCAAAATAGCTATCAAAAATGTTAAAAGAGCTGTTCTACTATTTAAAAAAAACTTTTGTAACACCTTGCAACTGAATAATAAAAAAAAATATAATATTTTAAAACAAGATAATTCAAATGCTAATGCTTAGTTAATTTGATATGTTGTTGTCTCCTAATGAAGAGAAGAAAACTGGAAACCCTAACTTAAAATGAACAATTTTCTCGCCACATAAAAGAAATTCTTTCTTAATTTAAAACAAGTTATTTAATTATAAAAAGAATTTACTTCCAAAACAAAAAAAAAAAGTCAAGGTGAATATAAATAAAACCCTTGAGCATTTTAAAGAGACACAATCGACTTTTTCTAATGGTTTTTCTTCAAAAGATTATGCAATAAAATTCAATCAATTATCTAAAAGTTGCCCGAATTTAACAAAGAAAACATTTTATATTAAATAGTAAAAAATATATTATAATTTAAAATACTAATAAAATAAAATTATAGTTGTCTTTCACCTATCAGACTTAATACCTTTTACACACCATGAGTTAAATGAATTCAAATTAAATGTGTTTAGGTGAATTAAACGGAATCCACTTAAAGACATGAACCAAATAAAAATTGACTTTATTATTAATATTTTAAATTGAAATACTAAATCAATATTTTGTCAATAGTTTCTATATTTATATTTAAGTATTAACTCGAATATTTTCAGATTATTAAGTGAATAAATTGAATTCGACATATTGTTTGTTTGTCTTCACAGGGCTCTGTAGAACACGTTTATTATTTAAATGCATTTAACTTATCAGGTGTAAGTACTAGGTATAAATGGCAAAATCATAAATTTTTTTGTCAACCAATCTCACGTCAAAAGCATCATATTCTACAGTAAGCTAAATTTTAACTACCGGTATAGAATTTATATACAAACGAATCTCTCTCAGAATATTCTATCAGCCATTATTATTCAAGAAAAAAAAACGTTGCACATGAACTTCAACTTAAACCCTCTAAACAGGGTTTCAACATAGAAAAAGTCCTATTCAGATGTACTGAATAAAAGAAGTGGTTTTCTATATTTATAACCAAATTAAAAATAATTATGTTAATTTCAACTCAAACGTTACTGGTTAGAGGCTAGAGAGTTCACCTAGAATTTAAAATACAACTCAATTTTTATTGTAAGTTGACTCTAGCCTCTAACAAGCCTCTTTGATTGCAAAAAAAAAGCATCTTTTTGTCGTAAGCTGTAGATAAACAGTCAATCTTAGCTTGTCAATCCTTTTATTTTATTTTGATGTTTTCTGTGGGCCGCGCGGCCCGTGCCTATTTTTTTTAACTAATTGTTCAGCTTTCCACCGTAGAAAAAACATTACAATTCTTTTAACAAAATGTGTAAAACGTTACCACGCCTACGAATTGACACGACAAAATTGACCGTCAATTTACAGATTTAGTTTATAACCCTCTTTTGTTTAGAGAGAGGGTTTTAAATTTAAAGCTCAAGTGTCAAGTTTAATTCTTGAAGTTTGGACCTAACTTATGTCCACTTCAATATTAATAAATAATAGGTAAAAGGCAGGCAGGAAGGGGGAAAAAGTGAGAGAGGGTGGGGGTGAGTATTTAACCTCCACTCGACCTCCCTCTAGATACATTTGGTCAGAATTACCCTCCTCCCATTTTAAATTGACAAAAAAATCCATTGGTCACTCATTACACACTATAGTATGACTTCTCTCTCTCTCTATATATATATATATATATATCATCTTTTGCAATGAAGGTAAAACTGTGGTCATTTACGATGTCAGATGGTCTCTTTTAATATTAAACGGACATTTTGAAAATGAGTGTGGGGAGGGAGTGCTAAAGAGAGAGCATAGAGGAGAAGATTGGGGGGGGGGGGATTGATGAAGCCTGGTTCGAGCCCCCTCCATTTCAAACAGAAAACACATGCAATTCACTTTGATCCCTCCCAAATAATCCTATATACTTTTTTTTTTTCACTTTAGTCCCTTTTTTCACTCACTTGTATAATTCACCAACGGACCTTATAATGAACCAAAAATCAGAAATATGGAGTCTTATAATATTGACCCCTTATAGCCAAGCCTCCTCCTCTTAATTCTCTCCATAATATTTCAGCCCTTCCGGAGGTCCATTTTTCCTACAACCCATAAATCCTACTTAACCAAGTAGGGCATAATGGTTTTTGGTCACCTAACCTTCAACCCCTCTCATACACCCCCCCCCACCCTTCAACCATTATTATCCCCCTTTTTTATTTCAACAACAAAACAAAACAAAAAACCTTTACAAGAAGAATATGAAGCTTACATAAAGCAATTTCATGGTCAAATATGCAAATCATTATATTAGATATGTTTCAACAAACATTACTCATTTTTATAAAAAAAAAATGCTAAACAACATTAAAACTTAACATACAAAATAAAAGTCCATCAAATAAAAGCTATATTAATGTATGTGATGTGAATATTAAAGTAAGGGTCAAACGCTTGGACATATTACACATAAGTTACAAAAATAAGTAATTACATTTAGAGAGAGAGAGAAAGACAATAAAAAAATGAAATTCCAAAAGCTTTTTTAGCTCCAACTCCTCAAAAAGTTTTTTGAATTATTATTATTATTAATGGATTTTTGAGGCATATGAAAAATACATAAATCATATTTTTTTGTAAGCTAATTTTTTTTTTTTTAAAAAAAAGTGAATCATTTAAGATTGAATGTACTGTCATTGTATGAGAAACCGAGTTAAGTGGGTTTCCTTTTGTGTGTTACAAATTCATTTTTCATGTTATTTTTTCACTCCGAATTAAATTTCTGAAATAATTTAACAAGTAATGTCACAAAATGTTGGAATTAAAGTGGACATCTGTTTATATCAAACCTATAATTACGCAGGCAATTGTGCCCAGCATTAGAATTTTTTTGGCCACGCCCTTTTATGAGCGTCATCAATTTCTAATTGGTTTGTTACTTGCGGTCTGACGTCATAAAAAGACGGGGCAAAAGAAATTCTAATGCTGGGCACAATTGCCTGTATAATTTACTTCTAATTAATACTAACGTAAAAAAAAGACTTAAAAAAAGCCTGGTTAGAGGCTAGTTTTTCCTATTGTTACTTTACACTATGATTCTTACAAAAAGAATAATTTTTTTGCCTTATTTATTTAATAAGATGGGTTTATGAACAGCTTGATTTGGGATAGAAAGTGTGTTAAAAACTAGAAGAGTAACTCAATCACTTCAAAAGTATTTTCATGTTGATATATCTTTTAAAATAAACTTTTTTTATAGAGATAAATATTAAAAAATATCTTCTGCTAAGCGTTTTTTGCTTAAATTTCGTCATTTTCAAACTGACATAAAAAAAAGTTTATTTTAAAAGATATCAAACATGAAAACATCCTTAAGTGATTGAGCTACCCCCCTTTCTGGTTTCTAAAACACTTTCTAATACAGGCATTTAGAAATCGGGACGAACACAAGTTGGCTCCGCCCTTTTTATGACAACCGGCAACTTTTAATTGGTTGGTTATGTAGTCTGACGTCACATGCTCCGGCCCTTTTCAACGTCGAACGACACAACAAACCAATTAGAAGTTGCGGGTCGTCATAAAAAAGGGCGGAACCAACTTTGTGTTCGTCCCGATTTCTAAATGCCTAACTTTCTAATTTATCTTCATTTTGCAATTAAAAGACAGAATAATAAGAGTTCAGAGTGGGCCGTTTACACTTTTAAACTACTTTAAATTACTAAATGGTCAAATATATGTGAAAAACAATAGTTTTCTCAAAATAACCAAAAATCTAATTTTATCAATCAATTTAATAGATTTTCACACGGGCCACAAAGATCTGAACGAACAACTCCAGAGACTTCCACAGTTAAATAACTACTAACATCCCCCCCATTTTGATCTCCATAAATAACTGACCACAACAAAGCAACAAAAAAAAAGTTCGACCAATGGTCAAAAGAAATGAAAAGTGAACATTTTTGTAACTCAAATTCCATAAATAGTGTCTATAGAGAGTTGAATAAATTGGTAAAGTGTACAATATTATTGCTTATTGACCCCCCCCCCCCCTTATATGACCAGTAAGATGAATGACCATTGTCCACTTCTATCCATTATAATGAATTAAGAGGGACAAATGAGTTATTTTTGTGCACATTGAAAGTAGGAGGGAGAAAAAATATTAAAACTTTTATTTCTATTTTGTTACAAGTGAAAGAAATAAAAGGCCTTTTGAATCTAAAACTAGGATATCCCAAATGTTAATTGAAGTAAAAATCCCTAAGCCCAAATCCCAAATCCACTGTGTCTGACTGAATCTGAATCACAACCTTTTTTACATCTTTTCTCTATGAGGATTTTTGTATTAAAGAGATTTTCTGCGACTAAAATAGAAAGAAAAAAAAAGAGGGGGAGGGCAGGTGGCCAATAATATTCCCGAATAATAAATAATTTTCCATTGTGATATTTACAGGACCTTAAGAAATATTATTGCCGCCCAAAAAACTAGAATTATTTTCAAATTGCATTACAGCATATGTTGAATATTAATTTACAAAAAGTAATCCATGAAAACCTCAGAAATAGTAAGCCCATATTTTATTTTGACGCCCATAGCATATGCTTAGTTAATAGCAGATGCTCAAACTTTAAAAAAAAAATGATTCTGTACTATATAGTTGCAACATGAAAAAGTGTTATAAACTAGAAGAGTAATGAATGTATGTGTTACAAACAGCTAATTTTCGAACTCAAGATAATACAGTAATTCTGTCTTTTCAAGAGTAAAATTAAAAACTAGAAAGTATTTCAGAAACTAGAAGAGTAAGTGAATCACTTTAAAACAAAATTAAAAACTAGAAAAGCATTTCAGAAACTAGAGTAAGTGAATCACTTTATAGTATTTTGTCAAGTCCAATATCTTTCAAAATAAACTTTTGTTATTAACAAAAATTTACAAAAAAACAACATCATCTGATAAAAGTTGAATCATTTTCAAATTGACATCAATAATTTTAAAAGATATCAACATGAAATGGCGCTTAAGTGATTGAGTTACCCGTCTAGTTTTTAAAACATTTCTAAGTTTTTATTAATTTTGCTCTTAAATGACAAGGGGGCGTTTATGTCTTTAAAAATAAACTTATGATAATGATGTTTTAAAAAAATCTAAAATTAGGTCATTTTCAAACTAACATAAACATTTATTTTTTTTTAAAAAATGACAACATGAAAAAGGCCTTTTGTGATTCATTTACTCTTCTAGTTTTTAAAATACTTTCTAATTATTTATTCTCTCATGTTGTATCTTAAAATACAGTTTTAAAGAATAACAACAACAAAAATATAGAAAAAAACCATTTTCAAGAAATTCCTTTATAAATAAATAAAAATCCAATCTTTCAGCATCTTGTCAAAACATATTTAAGAATAATTAATAGAAAAATAAACCTCAATTTCCTAGCAAGAAAAAATAAACCAAAAACAGATGTAAAATAAACATAATAGGTACTTTTTTGTATACACTTAGAGATAAAACAGACGCAGTAGTAAGTCACACTGCTATAGAAGAAAAACACGGTTATCAAACGTTAGAAGTTTAATAACCGGTTAAAACGATATAATTAAAATGGCAGCCACCAAAAGAGAATAACTGTAAGTTTTCTTTTTGTCCGCATTACCTTGACAGTTTCTTAGCAATTCTGCATGTATTTAACAGTAATTAACATTATTTTGTTACAGAATGACCCTCTTGTTATCTGAGTAACGAAATCTAGAATAAAACGAACTGAAAAGTGTAAAATAAGCTGATAAAAGCTAAAGAAAAATCCGTCAATAAGAAATATGCCAACGGTAAATTCTCAACATCAGCCGCCGGCGCCGACCAATGGCAATGTAAATGAAGGGAAAATTGTTGCACCTCATCAGCCGACCACTACAACCACCACCATCGATCGTCCTCCTCTTCCTCTTCGTAGCAACCATAATAACAAATGGATTTTAAGCAGAGAAGAGCGACAAATGTACGATTTAGCTCGTCTAACTGGAGTTTTCATCGATCCAAGAGTTTTTAAGATTATATTGGATTTGTTACGTTTGAATGTTTCACCCGGTGCAATTGCGGAAATGCTTAAGAATGTCAGCAGAAGCGGAAAAGGTCAACGTCAAAGAGGTCAACAAGGAAACTCAGGAGGAGGAGGAGGAGGGAATTATTCTAATCAGAACAGACCGAAATCTTTAATTCCAATTTGAAAAAAATTCCAATTCATTTTTTTTGTAATTTATTCATTTTTCTTTGTATATTTGGCAAATAAAAAAATGTGTTTTGTTGTCCGGAATAATCTTATTCTTTTTTTTTAATCAGAAGAAGAAGAAGAAGAAATTAATTATTCGTACTCTTATCAAATAGGACAAGAGACAGAAATCTAATTAATTTAAATATGCAAATTTTCGTGTACATGACATTTGACATCTCTGTACAAAATAATAAAAAGCAATTCATGAATGTGTTATGTCAACTTCTGTCTTTTTTAATTGATTTTTCTTAAGCTTTTAATTTTTTTTTTCGACTTTTATTAACAAAATTTATAATTGAATGGTTGAAGAAGAAACGCAGCTGGAATATCTTAACCAACATTTCACCACCCATAATTTTAATATTAATTTGTATTGTAAAAAAAAGATAGAAGGTGAAGAAGAAAAATCAAAACACTAGCCAATTTTTAGTGGTGTATTTGTTGTTAGACTGTTAGTGTTATATACAGTATGTTTAATATACTGTAGTAGTCTTTCTATATGTATTTTTGTCTGTGTGTTTTGGGAATTAATCATTCATTATTCAGAGAATGATGTGATAGAGAGATGTCCTTTTTCTATAGTTGTCTATCAAGCCCAAAAAATAAGTTTAGCCCTAAATCATAATGTTCTCTCTCTCTCTCTCTCAAAATGCATACTATGTCACACACACACAATAGGAAAGGGGGGGGAGGGACAAAAAGAGGACGTGCAATGTTAATTATTTAAGCGAATATGCATGTTTTAAGTAGTAATTCCATTAACGTTACTAAATTACTAAATGAGAAAATAAAATGGATTTGAGAAGAAGAAAAAAAAACGCATAAAAAGACAGAAAAGAAAAATCGAACAGAAAACACGGCCTGGATCATACGTGCATGAAAACCAACAGAAAATAAAAATCAGAATAAAGTTTCAGTGTTTCTTCGCGTTCAGAAAAATAATAAGCGCCTAATTTTCGGCTTCATTGTTTTTTTTTTTGTCAGCATACTTTCAGCCAAATAAATAGAATGGAATTATTCTAATTAGATAAATTCCATTTTCAGTGGGATTTTTTTTCTGCATTTGTGTGATCCAGCCCAAATAGGATAAGATCAATAAAATAAAAAAATACTGGAATAATGACGAAAATAGCAATTTATTCCAATCACAATTCCCAAGAAGAATTTATTTTATTGAGCAGAACCAAAAAAATATTTCTATAAATTTCATATTTTTCACAATATATACTGTAAACTGGTGACTAGTCTATATTTTATAGAAATATTTATTATACAGTATGTCACATAAGCACTCCCCCCACTCCCTAATCTATCACAAAAGTACAAAGATTGTTATAACTTTTCAGTAAGTTTTATTTATTAGTTAATATATACGAGTATCAAAATGGTGGCGTTGAAAAAGCGTTGAATAAAGCTAGATAGAACAAGAGCCAAAATTAAAGCCACAAACGTGGCGATTAATTCAGGTTGGCGTTTGTTCAATTTGGCGCTTATTCAGTCGGTTCAAATAAAAACTTTCAATTTTGAAAAAGCTCCTGGACTACGCGTTCACCATAAAAGTTTTATGGGCTGGGGCCCAGATGGCCCACAAAACTGAAATTAAATTTTCTTTTTATTAAACTTTACTCCTTAACAGGCAAGCGTGCCCCACTAACTTTTTGTTTGCCCCGCCCTTTTATGAAGGTCAGACCAAAAATCAACCAATTAGAAATTGAAAAGGGCGGAACATATGACATCAGACTAAGTAATAAACCAATTAGAAATTGATGACGTTCATAAAAGGGCGGAGCAAACGAAAAGTTAATGCTGGGCACACTTGCCTGTCCTCGTTGCGACACAGGCATTTAAAAATCGGGACGAACATACGTTGGCTCCGCCCTTTTTATGCCGAACGCAACTTTTAATTGGTTGGTTATGTAGTCTGACGTCACATGCTCCGCCCTATTCAACGTCGAACCACACAACAAACCAATTAGAAGTTGCCGGTCGTCATAAAAAGGGCGGAGCCAATGTATGTTCGTCCCGATTTCTAAATGTCTGTCGTTGCAACCAGGAAAGAAAAAAAGCACCCTTCAAAATTTAATCACATATAATACCGAAAAAAAGCTTATATCATACTTCAACTTTTATCATACTAAAACAGTAAAAAGGGGCACCATAGTACACATAGACTCATGATAATATTATAGTGAAAAAGTGTCTGTTTTCCTCTCAAAAAAAAAAACACACAGCACGACGACACACTCACACCCTTACCCACTTCAGAAAAGAGAGAAGTGAGTGAGTACTCACTAAAAACGGTCCACTTTACCATATCATCGCAATAAATCACGCCCCATATATATACTTTTATATATTATATTTACAAGAAGAAGAAGAAGAAGAAGACTACTTATTTCAACAATCAGTCCCTTCAATTCTCACTATAAAAGTATATAAAAAGAACCCCCCAAAACACACTCATAATATTACATCCCTTCCCCCTTACAATTGAATCAATTGATGTTTTTTCTCATATATTTATTTCTCTTCCTTTAAGTCTATCATTCAGTAACTGTTCCCTTATGATAAATAAAAAAGAGACCCCACAATGCAACTGTGGAACTCCTCTTCTCAATACATTCAAGAAGAAATCGTGCTCAAAATAGTAATATTAAAAAAAATTGCAACCGGACCACCACCACATTTTATATATTCACTGTGGTGGTGGTAGTTATCAAATGACAGACTTCGATATACAATATATTATGGAAGAAATAAATTCTCTAAGGGTCTCTCCTCCTCCTCCTTCTTTCAAGATCCTTCAGGAATCATTTCTTTCAGTATCACTTCTTTTTTTTGGGAGGGTATTGCCACTTTTATAGTTCAAAATTAGACCATTTTCATAGAAAATAAAAGCGAGCAAAGCTCCATTTACTGTTCATCGTTTCTCCCTTTTACCATTTGAAAAAAAGTCTTGCATTTTTCATTCCAATTCAAAGATAAAACAAGAATATTTTTTGTTCCCCCCCCCCCCCCCCAAAAAAAAAGATGAGCAAAATAAGTATGTTTCTTATCTTATAAATTACATTTTCATCTGAAGCTTAGAAGTTGTAAATCACAACATAAGACATAAGTTCACATCATGATTCATAATGGAGGGTTTTTTTTTTACATATAAATGGCTCAAATTCAAGAAGGAAATTTTGGGCCCATCCCCTGAGTTAGGAGGGGGGGGGGTCTATAATACACAAAATTCCATATAACAGTTGTTTTATGTACTGGAATCTTGTTCGGAGGGTTCAAAAATTGAAGTTCAGTAGCTAGGACTCTGAAGAGGTTGGGATTTAAAAAAAAAAAAACTTGGCCCTTGAACTTAAATTTGAACCCTTAGAAATAGAGGTTCTAACATAGAAAATCTCTTTTCAAAAATTTTCTGTGTTCGAACCCTGTTTAGAGGGTTCTAGTTGAAGTTCAAGAGCCTATTTCAACAAGAAAAAAACTTTGTATACTTGAACCCTCATAAATGAGTTTCATCACAGAAAATCCTCTTCTTTCTTTATTCAATACCGGATTTTTGTGTATTGGAACCCTGTTCAGAGGATTCAGGTTTGAGGTTCAACATCTAAGGACCTATTTTCAAAAAAAGATAACTTGACACTTCAACTTTCAACCCTCAGAATTGAGTTCCATCACAGTAAATCCCTTATTAATTATCACTGGTATCCAATATTAATTTTCTAATTGGGAAAGCTGAAAAGGTTCAAAGAGTTCAAGTCAAACTTCAAGTCTCAAGTTTTCTTTTTGAATTTCGGCCTAAAATTTTACTGTAAATACACTAAATAATGCAAAACCAGTTTTAAATAACTTTTTTTTTAAATTAGCTTTCAATTATAGTTCAAATATATACTACAACATGAGGGGGCTTAGAAGCCAACAGAAATAAGTGACAAAAGTTAACATTCTGAGTAAATTGAGTTCAAAGTTAAGAGACGTTTATAGATATCAATGTTATTGTTCTACGCAGCAAATAGCCACTTTTTCATTTATTTATCTTCTTTTCCACCAAATTCTTTATCATTTCATCAACACAATGTGGTATTTATCTCCATTTTTATAAAAAAAATACCACTTATCCATCTTGGCTTCTAAAGCCCCCCTCATAAGATAATTATAATTATCAATTTATTACAAAAACCTTGTTTAAAACTTTGGAATCCTTCCACACACGCACAAAAAAGAGTAAAAAAAACACGAACATACCTAAAAATAGAAAAGAAAAAGTAATTAGTATTCAATTTTATTTTATGAGAACAAAATTACAAAAGATGATAAATGAGCGGAAAAAACAATTATTTTGTTATCAGTTGTCAAAAAAAAAATTTCAAGTATTTTTTCATATTTTTTTTGTGACAAAAAAAAGTTTTAAAAACTAACAAAAAAAAAGTTCCCAAAACAAACAAACAAAACACCCGCAGGTTTTATTTATTGAAAAAGGGTTAGTGCAATAACCTTAAATTTTTCCTTTTTTTTCATCCCCTACTAAAAATACAACAACAAAAAAATAATACAGAAGGTATTAAGGGGAGAGGGTACTCTTAAAAAACCCCTTCAGAAATGAAATTCAATAAATGACATGAAATAATGTCAATGTAACAACAGTTGTA
The DNA here is from genome assembly GCA_036925085.1 of Brachycybe producta. NCBI lineage: Eukaryota > Metazoa > Arthropoda > Diplopoda > Playtdesmida > Andrognathidae > Brachycybe > Brachycybe producta. The sequence continues at coordinate 1,211,512 of JAUPFP010000045.1, read as the reverse complement.
TAGATTTTTAATTTCCACCACAATTCACGTGTGAAAGACAAACAATAGAAAACAACAATAACACAAAAATGAAGAAAACTTTTTGTAATTTCAGCTAAATCGAAATTTCATATAAAAAGGTTTCATTTGACCTAATCTATTTTTAAACACAGTACAAATCCAACAAACAAAATAAGTGTTTGTAATTTTTGAACGATTTTTTTGATCAATCTTGAAATTCAAAGTTGAAAAAATTGCAATTTCGAAAAATTTAAAATGTATAATGAAATTTTAGTATGAAAGATGCCAATGTTAAAGTAATCTTTACTCTTCTAGTTTCTAAATCACTCTTTCAATTTATTTTTAAACATTCCTTCTCAAAACCACAGAATTGTTACCAGAATCTCAGTATCCTTTTGACCAGAATTTTTCTTTGTTAAAAACCTTGCACAAGTGGTGGGTTCAAGTGCCAAATTGCATTCTTAAATTTGCGCAAAGTACTTCAAAGCCTGGCGCATATGTTATAACGAGAGCCCGGATTTTTATGCAATATAGAGCAAATGTTTCTCAATTTCTGTCCCAAATACCAATTATGAAGTAATCATCATTAGAGCAACTGCAATTATGTTTTTTCTAATTAAAAAAAGGCTGGTTAGAGGCTAGATAGCTGGTTACTATCAATTGTCAACTAAACGTTCTAGCCTCTAACCAGTGTTTTTGATTGAAGAAACCATAATTGTTGGTTGATCTCTAAGCGGGGATTGTTACTTCACAATTTGATCCTCGAGCCATAAATTGAGAAACATTTGCTTGATTATTAGTCATAAAAATCCGAACCCTAGATAGAATTCAACAATCAACAACTTTTTTTTTTTTTGAAGTTTGGGCATAAAATTGGAGCATTCAATATTTGTTATCATCGAAATTTTCTATGATGAAATTTAAATGGCGACAGACATTTTTTTTTTGACAATCCAAAAACTCTTAAAATACCCTTAATTAGAGCTCGTTATAAATTACCATTCACAGACAAACACATATTCCATAAATAATGTTGTTTGCATGCAAAAACAAGCTTTGAAAAGTTACTAGTTACCTTAATAAAAGTTTACTGTTCATTAACATTAAAATTGAAGATGACTTGAAAAGAAGTGGGGGAAAAAAATAGTAAAAATAATGTTCTTCCCTTCTTTTCAACAAAATGTAAGCTTGTATTTTAAATATATTTCAGTTGATTGACTTCAATGAAGACAAAAAATTCATCCTCTAATAATCAATATACAGTATGTCTCAGAACTTATAAATGCTTTCCTTGCATCGACCTTACGAGGCTACATCGCAAAATCGCTTTGAAAAATATCCACAAAGAGCGTTAGCATCGTTTTTATATTGAGCCCATAAACCCAATGTTAAAGAAGAAACATTATTTTTTAATATACACAGTCGCGCCGGCAATACGTTTATTTTTTTATTTAAAGTTGTCCACTATTAAGTTTTCAAAGTGCAATGTGCACCTTAAATATATATGCTGATCGAGTGATAGAATGACAAAAAATTGGCCAGTGCAGTTCTATTTTTAAAAACTATTTCAAAATCGCGAATTTCTAACTTATGTTGAGTACGGGCGTCGTGGCAAAAAATCCATTAAAATGTTGATAAAAATATGTAAAAATAATTTTTAAAAACCACAAGTAAACCACAGTGAAGCCAACACATTTTTCTGGTTTTAAAAAAATTACTTTTTAGGTATTTTTACCAGCATTTTAATGGATGTTTTTTTTTTCCTTTGTTGAACGTACTCAATGGAGTTTTAAAGTTAAAGTTAAAAAATAGTTAAAAATTCACGAATTTGAAATAGTTTTTAAAAATAAAACCGCACTTACCAATTTTTTGTCCTTATATAATTAGATCAGCATATATTTAAGGTGCACATTGCACTTAGAACCATCAAAATTGGATAACTTTAAATATGAAAAAATAAACATATTGATGCCGTGACTGTGTATTTTAAAAATTAACGTGTTTCTTCTTTAACATGGGGTCTATGCACTCAATAGAAAAACGATGCTAGCGCTCTTTGCATAGATCACAAATAGTGTCGCTCACACAAGTATTTTTCTATGGAGCCCTCCCTCCATCTTAAGTTTCAAATGTGTAGTTTTTATTATTCTTGAGATATTCAATTTTAAACAATAAACTGTGCCACCCAAATAGACCTTGATAATAATATTACTGGACCATTGGTTCTGAGACATACTGTATATATTATACAGACCATGAACATATTTTCAAGGCTTTTTTTAATACGTGTGTTTATCACTGTATTTATATCATATACCAATGCAACTTATTAAGTAGCCTATAAAGACAAACATGTTGTCTTCCGGGCGGGGGAAACATAAATTGAGTTTCGCTAGTTTTGATGAAACTCTTTTTAAAACTAGCCAATTTATAGGCCCTATGTAGTGGGGAAGATAGACATACAGAGAGGGGAAGAAAATTTAGTTATCGTAAAACGTCAATGCAGCCGCAACCTCCTTCCTCCTCATTTAAAGCCCTGAAAACTTTTTTATTTCATTTAATTTGTCATCGAAACAAAAGAAAAATACAACCAACAACTTCTATTTTGTTCATTGCATTTAATAAATTTTCCTTCAAATTTTATTTCAAAATATTTGAAACAGAAAAAAAATTATGTTATTTTTCAGTATATAAATTACACCTCAAGTTTAGAACTTTGAAGAAACAACAAAAACAAGTTTCTTTTTTCAAATACTTTGACCTTTGAAGGTTAGTTTATGTGTGGTCTCAGTGTATTTGAAAATTTTGCATCTTTTTTTTCTTTCCGGACGATTGGCAATGATGTTGCCCCCTATGGATTAATGACATTTTACCATTAAAACCCAACGAATGTACAGGGTGTCTATAAAGTCTTTCCCTGATTACAAAAATCCACTGTACACAAACTATGCAAAGTACAAGCAAACGGTTTTCACTTATTTGTAGTCACACTCATAAAGTTTTTTTTATCCTGCCTGGTTTTCCAGCCCGTAAACAGTCCAGGCGGCGCTGCGATCATCAAAACCAAAATGGCGTTGTTGCATGAAAAAGCGCAATGTGTTTGTGGTTTCATGAAACAAAATCGGCAACTATGGTTCAGCAAAACTTTAGAATGGAATATCGACAACAACCACCAGATGTTAAAAGCATTAAACAGTGAGTGGTATCTGAAGTTTAAAGAGACTGGTTGTGTTAGAGATTTGAAAATAAATGGGCGACCAACTGTGACTCAAGCCAATGTTGGTGACCGCAGCGCCGCCTGGACTGTTTACGGGCTGAAAAACCGAGCAGGAAAAAAACTTTATGAGTGTGACTACAAATAGGTGAAAACCATTTGCTTGTTGTACTTTGCATAGTTTGGTGTACAGTGGATTTTTTGTAATCAGGGAAAGACTTTATGGACACCCTGTATTTTCTATGAAATAAGAGAGACCGGGGTCTCCCATTCCCTTTATTCCGTTGATATGTTGAAATTTAACCGAATATTACTGGACCCGTGTTTCTAATAAAAAAAAAAGAAATTCTTAGAAAAAAATAAGGAAAATTTTTATCTTTTGCACCTTTTTTATTACATTTGTAAGAGCTAATTTCATTTTAAAACTGTTTTTATAAGAAGTCGTGATAAGAATTAAAACATTGTCTTAACACGAAATCTAAGGGCTGGATCACACAGACTTCATTTATGAAAACAAGCAGAAAATATAAATAAAGTTACATTTCTGCTTTTCAAAAAAAAAAAAAAATCTGACAGAAATGGATTGAATGTCTGTGGGCAGAATTGTCAAGCTAGAATTGATCGTCGTCCACGGCCAGTTATCCAAATTCACGTGTGTGACCCATTTTAAAGCAACTTTTTTTTATGTCTTCATTTAACCATATCAATCATCATTATTTATTCGATGATTGCGCGGCCATTTATCGTTAACAACTAACAACTTTTATGGTTTCTATGTCCCGTCTCCCCCCTCCTCTAATTCAGTTTATTTATATTCCTGAATCTATCATAGACAAGAGAACAGACTGAGATTGCTCTCAATAAAAAAACTGACTTAAATTATTAGCCATTTCTTTCATTTTCTATCAGGTAATAATGTATTACGGCTATATTATGGCTGTATTAATATCAATGCTTATTTATAACCAGGGCTGGCGATATTTTTAGAAAAATCGAAATCAGTCCGATATTTTAAAAAGATAGACTTTTAACGATATATCGAAATATCTTAAAAAAAATCGAGAACAATAGAAAAAATCGCAAAACCGAAAAAAATCGTAATATCGAAAAGAAAATCGAAAATAAACTAAACTAGTATTAGTGATCAGCTGATCATTGTAAACATACTCTCAAGTATATTTTGATATTTTTCGATGTTTTCTATATTTCAATTTTCTCAATATCGCACAATATTTCAAAAAAATATCGAAATATCGAAAATTTTGCCAGCCTTACTTATAAGTTATAACAGAAGTTCGTTTTTAAATGTAAACGGACCCTCAAACTGTGGTAGTACTCTTGTCTTTCAGGAGTAAAAATCACGAGAAACTTAAACGTGTTTTCATCATGTTGATATTTTTCAAAATAAGCTTTTTTTTTATTTTCAATTTAAAATAACCCATATTTTTTAATTTGTGTCTATACTTAACAAGTTATCATTATTTAATTTTGAAAGATATCATCAACATGCAAATACTAATTAAGTGTGATTCAGCTACCATTCTAGTTTCTTACACAATTCCAATTTCTCATTAGTGTTGGCTTCTTCTGAAAATCTTTGCATTCAGAAGCCGTTTTTATTAAAATGCAATCACAAAGCAGTATTTTCTCCAAACAAATGTTAACATTCCAATAGACAACAGAAAATTAATCATGTCAAGAACACGAAAAATTAGCTCTCTCACTCTTTCACACACATAGAATTTAAAAGCTAGAAAATACCTCCCACCCCCAACAAAAACACCTCATCAAGGTGATTTAGCAAACACAACAATATATAAATCAATATCAAATTCAGAAAGTGATCAGAATTACCAATTAAAACCCATTTTTAATGCTTCAATCACTTCTAACTGTGACGTCAAGAAGTATACACAACAAAACCAATATCAAGAAACAAAAGACTAGGAGGGCCCCGGAGAGTGGAAGAAGCTGAGATGATATTTGAGGCCCCCCCCTTACATATTATATAATCAAAGTTACTCAAATATCAATCAGTCATTTCGGACAGAAGGAGGAGGAGGAGGAGGGTTCTGTGGAGCCTTAAAATGGTCCATCCCCACAACAATGACCGCACCACATGGTGTCATAGGTCATCAGTGAGAATGACTAACATAACACCCCCTTTTTTCTCTCTCTTTTTCTCCAATGAGAATGAAGAGAGAAAACTGTCAAAAACATGAAAAATGGCTTTTTAATTAAAGTTATATATAAAAAGCTCAATGTCTGAATAAAGTAGATTCTAGAATTTATTTTTAGAAGAAGAAAAAAAGTGTAAACACACACTTTGAATGGAATGATAACAACCACCAACAACAAATAATATCATAAAATGTTCATCTGTTTTTGCTTCACTATAACAACTCTCTATATATGAAAGAGAGAATATATTCATATTAAAACAATGAAACCCCCCCCCCCCCATCTTAAATATTAATTACATCGAATGGCAACCAACAATAATTGCAAGTCATCACACAAATGTAATTTCAATATAGGTCTACTATTACTATCATCACAGAATGAGAGAGAGAGATACATGTCTATCATAATATGCCTATTAGTCCTGATAATCATGAGTGAAATTTGGAAAAGAAGAGATTGGACTATTGTTAGCCAAAAGTCACTGAACAATCAATTCTTATGAATCCATATTCGAATGATTTCATTCCGATTTCGATTAAGAATCGGAGTAAAAATTACCAGACGCAATTTTTTTTTTAATTACACATCACTGTTTTTTTTCTATTTTGTGTGTTGATTTCTACCTTAATATAGATTACTTATATTCATAAAGGTAATACAACAAATTCTGTTACTTGAAATATGTCAAAAAATATCATGACATTTTTGATATACTTCAATATATATTAGAATGTTTTAACCTGAATTTTACTCCTATATTCCATCTGTTTGCAACTCTGATGTCTTGTGAAATGTTTTGCATATACATGTAGTGGATCAATATAGTCAAAATACAATAATAATTATTAAAAAAAATATGATATTTATTAGTGATAGGCCTATTTATCTATATATCAGGGTTATACAGTTATGGGAAAAAAAATAAAGAGCAACCACCTTAAAGCTAAAAATTTCATCAGTTTATGTCAATATTTCATAGAAACCTTTTATTTAAATAAAAGTACAATAATTTTAGAACATTTTTATGTAAAATAATGTATAAGTAATATCAGGTGACAACATCAGCATCTGAGTAGATAGGTTTACTTTTTTTATTGCCAATGTTTGTTGTTTGGTGGCGCATCTATCTGATAAAGTCCGTTTATGAAAAGACTTTATTTTTTAATTTTTTTTTAATTTTATTAATGACTTTTCTTTTTATTTAAAAAAAAGTATTGTTTGGTAAGTCTTGACAATATTTGAACAAAAAATTTCTTCTTAAGGAACATTCCCTGCTCATTAGCAATATTTAACAAAAAGGCTCACTTATTTGAGTGAGTGTCACTTCCGCTGCATTTGACGTATTTCTACTCTTTACCTTCATAAATTAGAACTTATGAAAATGCAACTTCAAAAATGCATTTGTACGTGAAAAGATAAAAGATCTATTTTGAAAAGTAATTAAAATTACTCTGAGGAAATTTCAGTAATTAATTTGTTTGAAAACTCCACAAAAACAAAATATTTTCTACACTCTCATTCTGATCATCCACATATACGTATATAACATTAAGAAAAACAAAAATAATTTGCATCTGGTAACACTGCAGTTCAGTATAATTCCCCATAATTTCCTAAAAATCACTGTTGATAATAACGAAATTTTACAAACATATGTAGAATATACACCAGTGAAACAACAAGAGTGTAAACATGCTACTACATACCCAAATATGGTATAAAAAAACCTCCCAATACGTATTTGGATTATTTAATCAAATATGGCACAGACAGAATGAGAGAATCACTTCAGCTTCAGCTGCTGCTTTTCTAATACAACCAGTAAAAAAAAATCCCTCCCTTTCTTATGTCTCAAAAGTGGATTTTTCACCAAATCCATTTAGAGTAATTACGATTATTCCAACACAGGATAGAAATTCAGTTCCAGGACCCAAAAAAAAGGGAGAAAGGATAAGCCCCCTTATAACTTTTCTATACAAGAAAAGTTCTCCCCTCAAAATATGCCATCAGTCTTCCATACATCAATTGAGAGTCATGCATGTGTGCCTTGTGTTATAGGCCTTACACACTGTAGCCTATATATAATATCCTATATAAATGTACATGGCACCAAATGAAAAGTGCATGTGGGGCTTTTAAAGTACAAACCGCTACCGGCTTAGTCAGACCATTTACGACCAGAGTCAATTTAAGTCGGCATAATATTAGATATAAGCTTGGTAAAAAAATCCTTAAGAAGAGACGGAGGGAGATGGATATTCACTTGCACAGGGCTGCAACGTACCAACCCGCCCCCACAACGAATAAATTGATCTTTCAGTAAAGTTATTCATCTGTTAAAAGGATACACTACTTTTATAGCTCAAAACAAAATTCTTACACATCATTTCCCATGTACCATAAACAAAATGGCAAAAAAAAAATTATTGGGGTCAAAAGGTGTGTTTTGGACCAAACACACACACAAGAGACACAATTATAATTAAAGAGGGCCCCCCATAGAATGAAAAAAAAAATTGTAGTTGACGACGTCTAATAAATCAAAACTTTTATGCAAATCAAGTATTAAGAAATTTTGCACTTAATGCAAATATAAAAACAAAAATGTACGGAGCCCTGTAAAGGACATGCGAGATTTTTTTTTATATTCCGACATATCGACTTTTAATCTATTTTATTCGGCCATGTTAATTATACTCTAATAATTAAATTATTGCTGCTACCAGAGGGCGCTTGCAATAATTTAATTATTAAGTGTATGGTGCGCGCAACATGGCATAATTAACATGGCCGATTAAAAGTCGACATGTCGACATAAAAGTCCAAATGTCAAGATTAAAGTCGAAATGTCGTAAATCTGGAAAAAGTCGACATGTCGAGATTAAAAAAAATTTGCAAAAGTCCTCTGCAGGGCTCCATAAAAATCCAAAATATGCCGAAAATTGTTTGTTTTAACCAATTAAGCAAAAACAATTAAATGGATAAAGCAATTTATAATTTAAGGATCATAAGAAACAGTAACCGAAGAGGCTAGAATTCTAGCCTCAAAAAAAATAAAAAACATAATTGGTTGCTCTAACTTGCATTAATTTTGCATAAAAACCCATTTTGTACAAACTTGTCCTTATTTATGACCATAAAAATGGCCACCGTGTTAGTTAACACGGGTTCTACATTGGGCACAACTTTCACTAGAAATGATATTGAAGTTTAACCAAGAGAATCGCCCTCCCACAGATAAGACATGACACAAAACATGGAAAACATATCTTGTACAAAAAAAAAGAAGAAGAAAGTAGTACAGTATTATGAAAATCATTTGGACACGACAAGAGGGACCGAGGGAGTTTTAACTGTTTCCAGCTTTTTTAGTAAATGATCCCTTGCAGTTGACAGCTGCAAGACAGTGAATGAAAAGGAACAGGAAGAAAAGTAACAGATAACGGGGAAACTTCCTGTTATGTTGTGTTCCCTAATCCCCAAGACACATTTCATGTTTTCTTATGTTGTTATTGCTGTTGTGTCACAATCCACCATCATCACAACACCACAACCACCACCATCATCAAAAATCATCACACATCAATAAACAAAATCCATCATTTATCCGAAAAGTGTTCGATATGAAATGCTTTTTATATTATCGATTAGTTGCAGCTAGTATATTAGGGCTCGGATTTGTATGCAATGTCAAGCAAATGTTTCTCAATCTGTGGCTCAAGAAACTATTGTGAAGTAACAATCCCTCATTTAGATCAACCAACAACTGTTTTTTTTTTAAATAAAAAACACTACATTATAGCTAGATTCTCTAGTTAACTGATAGTATAACCAACCATCTAGTCTCTAATCCAGCCTTTCTGATTAGAAAAAAAATATAATTGCAGTTGTTCTCTAATAATGATGATGATTAACTTCATAATATGGCACTTGAGCCACACAAATTGAGAAACATTTGCTTGATATTGCATAAAAATCCGAGCCTTAATAATGATATTATGATGATGGCGGTGGTGGTGGAATCAAGATGATTAATGTAAATTGAGTCAAACTAAAAACGTTGCAAAATAATGATGTCGCATAATATATATATTTCTCTCAAATGGCATTCTCTTTTTATCAATCTCTGTCTCTGGAGAATCCTCATCCGCCTTTTTTTATTTTAATGAGAAAAGAATACACTTTTCATAATCAATTAGAAACAAAAGAGTTTCTTTTTCATGGTGCATTGATAAACTCTCAGGAGAGATATTGAAAATGTCAACCTTCTAAAACAGAACCTTGGAATGTTTGTTCTTTATCTTTAGGTGGCATTTGAAAATGACAACATTTGGTAGAAAAGCTTTTGAGAATGTTGGTTAACTTGTGTTTGAAAATAATAAGTATACAGTGAAAAGTGGTTGAACGACAACAGGAACAACTGGAACGACAACAGGAACAACTGGAACGACGTGCAAGCAAAACCAGCAGAGATTGATGCTGGTATATGATTCTCAAAAGCTGGGTACACACATATGAGCACAAACGAGGAAGGGGGGAGGAACACACGAATGCGCTTCATGCGTGAACGACTTTGTTCAAGATGCTTCAGTTATTCTAGAAACATTGCTTACAGTGAACGAACTGCATCGGACGAAGGCATGCGCCGTCGAGCAAAAACTATTCATATGCGAAACGATGTTTCTTTGAAAGAAAAAAAAAACCGACAACGAGTGGCTCAGACAGCATGACCTAAGGCCGTTCGGAATGCCTCGGTTCGACATACACACTTAAACATTCGTGTGTTCTCACCCTTCCTCATTCGCGTTCAATGTGTGTACCTAGCTTAAGGTGCCACAACTTTTGGTCCTCTAGTTACTATTCTAAAGGCGGCAATTCACGATGGGAACTGGACTGACCTGAATGGGACCTTGTCAGTCCAGATCCGTCCCATTTTTAGCCATTAACATACGGATCACATCTGACGGACCTCAAAAAGTTTTTTTGAATATTTTTTTTTTTTTTCATTTGTTAGCCTGACTTTTAAAGAACTGCTCTCTTTTCTCAGATCCCGCAGATCTGATATCTCTTTCCCCCATTCACGTACGGATCTGGACTGTGATGTCAGTCGCGATCCCTTAACTTTGCGGATACATTTTTTTTTTTGGCAGATTTAGACTAACAGATCTGATACCATGAGCCCATGGCGAATTTGAACTGACAGTCCAGATCCCATCGTGAATGGTCACCTTAAGTATTAATGTTGGTAGAAGTAACCTAGCCTCCAACAATGTTTCTACCAATGCAACAAAGGTAGTCATTAATTCGCAAAAGCACCGTATGTATGCGTTCTAGCTTACTCCATTTTTTGTGCTTTCCCAATCTTAATGTGGCGTTCGTTGGTAATCTTTGAGTGCGTTTGAAAATAGACAACCTTCTCGTAATGGTACTACCTAAGTAGCTTTCATTGCTGTTTTCAGGAGTGAATTTCTCACAAACACTGGCAGCTGCTGTTAGCTGTGCCTCTTCATCTACTACTCGTACAGTACTTATTTTAGCTTACAGCTTACAAGCATTCTCCTGCAGGCATCCGCAAACTATTTGAAAATACAATCGACATACCAGGTATATTTTTCAAATAACTCCAATGAAAAACACCATCTCAGTGGCAATTTTCAGCCTAGGTGCGTAGGCACTCCGTAACGTCAAAAGTTTAAGTCTAGTATGTGTCAGTATGTCGCATCCATTTCGTGTAATTATCCATTACACGAAATGTATGTCCATTTCGCGTTTTACATCAAACCATTTCGTGTAATGGACAATTACACCAAATGGATGCGTTTTATACAATGGGAAAAAATATGTTGAACATCAGAGGCTCAGAAATCTGACAAGAGGGCCGAGGAGATACAGATATAAACGCGCCACCGCGACATACAAAAGACGTAAAACAGCCGTACTACTTACTACGTGAAGCAATTGTCAAATGCATCCAATATGTGTTTCATTCATTGTATACGTGTGTACACTACCATATTGTGCATTTAGACAAAACTTCAAAATGTACCTATTTAAAAAAAAAAAAACGAATGTGAAACATAGAAAAGAAAGGAGACACTTGATCGCTTGTACAAA